>JAUBOD010000392.1:113240-153909 GCA_032353885.1 Nothura maculosa | reverse complement strand
GAAAGAACATTAAACAGTCACATACACAGAATTCCATGGAACAAAGCACAGTTCTTGAAAAATATTAACAATATTTGTGAATTTGCAAATAAAAAATAGTTTAAAATAACTGAGGTCCCTCAATTTTTTAGGATAATGGGATAAGGCTGTTGTCACTTTTTCTTTATAAGCTTCCATTCATAGCTTATCCTCTCTTTTCAAAAATGTATAATTTAACAGATAAAAGAGCTATTTGAGCAGATTCTTTTATTCTGGCATTATGCTAACAAGGCAGCAATCAGAGAACACCTCCATCGCGACTGGAGGGCAAAGGAAGTAAGTAGATTTTATACAAAAACTAGAAAATCATCATGTTTAAAAAGTACTTTCACAAAGGTACAAAGGTACTTAATATTGAAGGCTAGAGAGTGCTAATTCAGAGGTCCTAGCAAGAAAAAAGCACTTCCTCCTCCCAAATTTGTACAAAGGGTGGGAACTTTCCAACAGCCTATCTGGAAGCTGATGTTTTTGCCTATTTTCCCCTAGGCTACATATATTTTTGAAATATGTATGTACACACAATAGTCTTTTTTCTCTGTGGAGGAGAATAAAGCCTCTTTCGTTTTCAGTAGGACTCTATATTTTTCTCTTTAATGGCACAGCATCAGTATATGCCTTTTAACTAATATTTCTTGCCCACAGGTTTGCTGAAAGCAAGAAGACAGTCATTTTACTTCTGCTGCATCCTTTCAAGATGTGTCACAGAGCTAACATGAAACATGGTAGTTATTAAAGACCACAATCTGTTTGTAGTTTAAAAATGCAATATGACTGTCATTTTAGTCTTAAAAAAATTAATGGAGTATTAGCTGTAACCTTGTGTAATGCATTAGCCTTGCCTCTGTTCCATTCAAAATACAAAAAGGAGCCTTCTATATAAGTCAGTGGAGTGACAGAAAATCTTAGTTTGTGCCATAAAAACTACTTGTTTGAAGCTTGTCTCCAGGCCATAAAAATATGTACATGCACTTGGTCTGCAAAAATGTTTGCTAAATGGTAGAACAGCAGAAGGGAAACAGAAGAAAAAAGCCTCAAAAGACTGTCATTAGGGACTCAGGACTTATCCAGAAGGGGATAAAAGTCTGTATTTTTTTAGGAAGACTGTACTTCTGCTTGCGCAAGTCCATCATTTGTTAAATATCTCTCTCTGAGGCACCTGCCTTTACACATTGATTAAGTGCAGTTATTTTATGCACAGATGTAGTTGTTCTGGACTAGCTTTGCCATATCTTATGCTATTTTTTATGTAGATGCTCCCCATGCTCCTGCTTCTTTCATGATGAAGACCTGGAACTATGCAGAATCTGTGTCCAATTAAATTACTTTATATGAAGTGCTAAACAATTTAGGTGCATAACTTTATCTCAGAAGTATCTAACTTGTAAGGCTTTCTTCACATTAAGAAAAAAAAACAGGAGTAAAGTGAATATATACAGATTAAAGATGATATGAATTCATATTCAAAGAATATGAAAAGGAAAAAAAAATCCCTCCTCCCTCCCCAAAAATGTACATCCTTCAAACCACTCCACCCCTCCCACAAAACCCTCACACCCCTCAACCTCCCCTTCCTCCCACAAAGAAACAACCCCTTCCAAAAGCTCTCAACTCCCCACCAAAAACACCACTTAGTACATTTTTTAAACAGATGGATGAGAATGTCTTCCTGGTACAATTCTACACTTAATGTGCCACACCTTTGTTAGTCCGTAATCCCAGTAATCACCCGCACACTCAACATGGTGGTTTAAAAGTAAGCTTTATTAATTAGTGGGCCGGTGGCGCAGCTTTTACAGATTGTCCTGAGATCTGTACCATTTGAGGAGAGGTTCATGTTTTTATAGACAATTACAACTTCATTTTTTAAAACATTATCTACGACCATCATTGACTAACCCCTGACCTTTTGACTAACCTTCTCCCTTTCAACTAACCCCCTCCCTTTCACAATCTTCTTGGCAAGTTTGCAATTTTGTCTCGTGGTCACAGCAAGAGCAGCAGGATATGGTATCCTGTTAGTCCTTGTCCTCAATTGTGGAAAGCGATATTTACAGAAGCAGATGGCAAGGTTAACTGTAGATTACATAGTCTATATCTCATAATTTCTTTAGTGTGCAAGCTTTTTACAGAAGCAGAAAGCAGGCTACCCTGTCAACCCTTTATAGGCCTTACACCTTCAGTAGAGAAAAGGCTTAGAAGGTTTTAAAAGAGAGGAAACTGAGAAATAACAGTTTGCAAGCAAGCCATTATTCAGCTTTTAAATGTAGTCACTGCTGCTGTCCAATTGCATTAATCATTTATTTTTGCAGTATTCTTAAACATTAGCTGATAGAGACCTAATTTTTATTTTTGGGCGGTGATTAGTTTAAGGTGCAGTCCATGGAAGTCAATGGAAGTCCATGGAAGACTACATGCAAGCCACAGTACTTAGTATGACTTGATGTTAGAAACTAATCTGTGTTACAGGAGATACTTCTTCTAATGCCACTTTTATAAAAGAACTTACCTGTCTTTCAGGTTTCCTAAACTGAAACCAAACTACTGTTTGTTCCACCCTCCCTGCCCTTTCACTTCTCCACTACAGCAGGCAGTATTTCCTGGAAACTTGAACAGCACAAAATTACATACAAGTCCAACTTTGCAGTTATACTTGGTGTGTCATTCCTTCGCTATAGTCTAGAAAATTCAGACCTGAGAAGAACAGGTTAGCTGCCATGTACTTCAGGGCTCTCGGAGAATTTTCTCTAGCCACCACAGCTGAAATATCAAGCATTGGGGCATTTATATACTGTGGAATTCGTCAGCCATGCAACATCTATGGTCCATCACAGCCAAGAACTATTCCCTCCCACATTCTGCAAACTATTTTGGCATAATTTGGCCCAGGATATTGGCACTTTAAACTCACAATTGCTAAGATACACTATTTTTTTTCTTACTATGCTACAATTCAGGTTGTTCTTTTCCATACACTATGGATAAAAGCAAAGAAGTGCAGCAATGATGTTGCCTACAGGCACTCAGATGGCTACCACCTCACTCAAACTGTCAGGAAGAAGCTGCAATAGGGAGAAATCTGATGTGTAAGTGGCAGGAAGATTTTTTTCCCTTTGTATCTAATTATGGTCAAAAGTGTTGGATACATGAAATTTTCCGCACCTACCCACAAGGTCAAAGACTCAAAGCAAGAATTTGTGATTTGTGCAAGAATTGTGATGAGTATAATCAAGAGACTGCTCCACAAGGAGCCGGAATTCTTGACTGCTGAAGGTAGTTTCAGGCAATAAAATCAAAGTAAATTTGAATCATTAATCCTAAGGGTATAACATCTGTTCCGCCATCCTGGTCGAGTAGGTAAGACAGAAACATGAAGGAATATGGGACTTATTAAAAACAGATCTCCATAATTTTTATCTCGCGTTTCCTACCCAACGCATAAGTTGTTTTGCTGTTACTGGGGAAATAGTTCCCACACAAGAGGGGTGAAACAAATTTCCTCAGCCATAACGAGGCAAGAATGAGCCTTCAAATAAATAATGGCTATGTTTTCCAAACAAAGATTAAACTGCTCTAAAGCCTTCAAACAGAAAAAAATACAACTATTTAAAAATACATAAAACCAGTCAGTGAATTTTGTAATAAAGAAGTAGGAAAATAAACAGTGTGACATAATTACAGGGGAAGACATGTTTTAGACTGGAGGGTCTATCGTCTTCAAGGTTACAAGAAGACTACATCCTCCAAAACATGATCCAACTCTTCTCCCCAGATCTTCTTCAAGTTTGGGGCAGGGCAGTTCTAGAAATGAAAATCAACAGTAGCACATCACTCTGAAGATATTTAAATAAACTAGACAAAATATTTTCACCTCTGGTGCCATTCCACTTTAAGAAAGAGAACTACTTTTTTCAGAACAAGTTGAGTAAAGGAAAGCAGTATATTCTTTTTTTTAACTCCTCTCCCCTCATTCAGTGGAAATTATCTTTCAACAGGTTACACATACTGAAGGAATGAATATGGCTTGTCCTGTCCTGGAAGCTCCCCGCTGTGCTTAGCACTGGCACATTTTGATCCGAGAGTAAGGGTTGGGGGTGGGGGGCAGCAAATGGTGGCTGCAGCAGTTATTTGTTCCATATGATCCTTATTGTTGTTTTGCATGGTGAAGCAGTTGCCTGAAGCACTGAAAAAAATGTTGAACAAGTATGGATTGCAGTGATATCAGGAACAGTTTTACAGGTGTATAACTACCAAAGAGGACACTTCTCAGGAGGTAGTAGCTGTCTTACTTCAGCCTGAGCCCGAGGAAAAGTTCATAGATCATAAAACTGTGTTAAAAGTAACTCTTTTATACAAAGCTTTTCACTTATAGAAAAATAGAAGAGAAAAATCTAATGTACAGAATAGCTTTTGTACAGCTGTCTCAAGAGAAATGCATCAATCTCTTACCCTGTTCATGCTAATTAGAGTAAGCTTGTTTTGAAAAAATTATTGTGCACCTGTAGATATGAATGAGAGCTGTGCCCCAAATTCACAGTTCCTTTGAATACAGCAGATTGAGTATTCTGGAAAATATTAGAAATAGCATTTAAGAACAGATAAACAAGAAAAAAAAAACACTAAAAATACATTTTTCCATACTCTATTTGTTTTTATTCATGGCAAAGATTATTTTATAGTACAAAAATTATAACTGCATAATGGAAATCTAATATCTTAGATGTAACTCACACTTGGGAGTGTAAGCTTATAAATCTGAGTGTTGTGCTTTTAATAAATGTGGTTTTAGATTTACTTCACATACACTAAATCACAGAGCATCATTTGATATTCAGATATCAAAAAGCAATTATGCATTCATTTATGTAGAATCAACATATAAAGCACCATGTTATGAGCTGGTAACATTTTGGATCTCTACAACCCTTCTCTTGAGTCATTATTCTTTTACTATTGCTTCAAAAATTGCTATAGAATTAGAAATCCTAGAGTACATAGATAGCTCTCTAAAAATAAAAAAAAAATCCAGCAATATAATGAAGATTAATAAATATCTGTCATTGGAAAAAAAAAGAAATAGAAGGACATTACAGATAATCAAAGTGTCCTTGGCTGACTTATACAGAGGTATTTCATGTAATGAGGACCCTGACAAAGTTTGTGTTCCAAAACATTTTGTCATTTTAACCTTGCCACAGGCATTAATGTTGATGTTAATCACTCCAGTCCAAAGCTATTAACTTTGAAAAGCTAAGACCTAAAGTTGTGCACTATTGAGCTCAACAAAATATCAGAGTAGATATTGGCTCTATAGCCAAATTCATTACTGAGACATTGTTCAACATGCCTCTCTGGGAGTAAGCTGTCTTAGTGGACATTCTCTGTACACTACAAAACTCATTTAACTTAAAGATCCTATGTGAAACAAACCTGTTGGCCACAGGCAAAATTTCAATGTTTCCACAAAACTAACCAATTCTCCACAAAACTCAAATCCTAAAGTGCCAATGATCAAAGACAAAAAACACTAATTTTATTTATTATTTAAGAGTATCACCACTGACTGACAGTCCAAGAAGTGAGTGTTAGTCAAGCTAGTGCTCTATCCTCCCAACTTCTAAGAAAAGGCTAATGCAAAGGTGCCATACTCAAGCAGCCTCTGTCTGTGGGCAAGCGGGACTGCTGGGCACACTGCCTATATTCTACCTTTCTCATCTTAAAAATCAAGAAAAGTTAATCCGGGGGCAAAGTCACAGTTCACAACAACAACAGAGAAGGTGGTTTGGTCCATCCCCACATAGCTATTCCCTGAAAATTGCAAAGTATAGCTTGTCTTAACAAGGGTGACCTGAATTATACTAGAAGCCCCTCTAGCTCAGATTTAGGGCAATATCGAGTATCCCAGACAACCTTTAGCAACTCATCTGAAGAGATTAATTCAGTGTTAATGGCCACAGAATGATTGTCACATCACCCCAAGGGTGGGTTCACAGCAACCCAGTGTAACTTTCCGTCTTCTACTTGAACTTTCTGAATCCTGTGGAAGTCACTCATTTACAAAAACAGCAGATCATGTCAATTTTGCCAAATAAGATTGCAGAGAAGGGAGCAAACAGATGGTGATATTATCATAATGCAATCTCTGAAATGCCTTAGTATAGAAACGAGATTTACTGACAAGCTATAAATAAGTATTTAGGGGAAAGGTGGGAAAGCCAAAGGGGAAGCCACTACACTCTTGTAACTAGCACTTCAGTAAAATACAAAAGCTTTATTCCACAAAGTAAAGAATAGAAAGAAGAGTTAAAAGGTTCCAGAGTGTGCAATAGCTGTGAAAAAAAAATGCATGAGCCAAAATGTCTAATGAAATAACATGTAGCTTTACTAGACTTCCCACAGTAAACCAGATCCACTCTTAAAAAGAAAACAAACAAAACTTGAACAATACAATTAAAGTAAAAAACACCAAGGAAAGACAAAGAATGAGATGTCAGATTCTCCATAATCCCCTTCTTCCCCTCCCCTCTTCTTCCCTGATTTCTTCAATATTTTTCAGACTGGTCGACTGGTCTTTTCCCATTGGTAAGATGGGGGGGGAGAGGGGGGGAATGGAGTTCTCCAAAACAGATTACTGTGAGAAAAGTGGGTCAGATTCAGGGTATATAATCCAAGGACTTCACCATCTCTGAGTACAGATACTCACTAAGCTGTATCTCCCATCCCTCATCCACACAGATACTGAAACACACAAACTTATCTATCTACTAGGGAAGGAAGAAAATCTCACAACTGCTTGGGAGTACACTGAAGCATCCTACAGTCACTATACCAAAAATAAATCCATCAGCAAGAGCTGTCTACAACTTTTATATTGGAGAAGCATGTATAGCATTAAAACTGAGTGTTGAAATTACTCAAGTCTTACCCAGGATTCTCCCTTAAAGTGTTTATTCACTCTACTTGAATCATTTCTACATCACTTCCAACCTTTCTAAAGAACTAAATATCCCCAACTGCTTCCTATTCATCCCTGACATCCTACTGCCTTATTCTATCCATTTTTCCTTTTCCAGTGGAACTCTTACTTATGAGTTGACCCAACATCGCTTTATTCTATGGTTTCTGCTAAGCCATAACAGGCATCTTCACTCAAAGTGGCCTCATTGCAATGTATCATTAATTAGTAAAGGGAACAACTGCTGCCTTTGCTATTATCATAATCACGTCAACACTATTTTAGGTAAAGGATGGGAAAACAAAATATCTCACCCCAAATTCCTTTATTAGAACATACAAGATTATCACTAGCATAAAGTGAATTTAAACGTATTTCATTTTCTGACTAAAGTCAGAAATACACACCTATTTATTTTTTTTTTGATCCTCAATCTTAGAGGTATAAGCAGGAAATCCGCTCTGCTTATGCAGACCATCAAATTTAGCCATTATTACTAGATGTCAAAACTGTTTTAAGGAAAGTCATTCACCCACAATAAGCTCACTGCAAAATGGAAGACTAGGTTGTATATACGTCTAGTTAAGAGCTTTCTAACAGAATCTTTCTACAAAGATCCTAGAAAGTTTTGATGTCTTGCAGTCTTATGACTAAGTAAGCTTAATGAGTCAAAACTAAGCTTCCAGTTTTTGTCTTTGTAAAGTCCACCTACTTAGATCCCCTTGATTTTTTCTTTCCAGAGGAGAAGTCGGAGATGTCTGGCAGTATATCTCTTACGATACATGAGCACTGAACCAGGCACAGCTAATGGAAGCAAGTGTAAACACAGAGAATTTAGACTGGAGAAAGGAGGAGAGGGAAAGGCTTTTTTCTTGATTTACTCTTAAAAGATGCAGTACTATCTCAGAATAAAAAACATCATGCTAAACTGATTAGAATCTAGTCTCCAATATGTCTAACTATTCTGATTATGAAATACTTGGAAAGAATGCAGAATTTTTAGCCACAGCTTTGTAAATGCCATACTGTTCATAAAAACACAAGGGGTAAAGCCCACCTCATCTCAACTGAAAGTTTTTTCTATAAACTCAAAAGGAAGGAGATTAAGCACATCAGAGATGCAAAGAAAGTGATTATTGTTGTTGTAGGATACTACTGTGCTTTTATCATAAGACTTCACACATCTAGTGGAGCATGTATAATTTTTGACAGCCTCAAACTTCAGAGCCCACCTATTAGGTAAATAACTCACCTTTCAGAATAAAGTTTCTTGTTGCAAGGAAAGGCTGGAAAATATTACATACAGTCCTGTACAAAAAAATAATAAATTAAAAAAATAAAAAAAAATTAATAATATTTTGCTTTGGGGAAAACGTCTTCCTTGCCCTCTTACTAATTGGGAAGAGAGAAGTCTGAATTATTAAAAAGATAACTGTCCAACTCTGAAAAAAAACCACCTTTAACTTCAGCCCAGAAGACAAGCTCACAGACCCCAGCAACTTTGGAGATTAAAAATCTCCAGATATTTTTACCTAAAATGCTACACTCCACAGGTCAGCTGCTGCATAGAATAATGAAAATAAGGACTGAGCTACAGTTACCAACATCATCAACCAAAATACACACTGGCAGCTGAGTAATCCATCATACAGCCACCAAGTCCCAGAAGTGAGAACCTTGCTCACTCACTAAATAAAATGTATTATGTGGATGAAATCAAAAGTCTTCTGAGTAACAGCTTCAAAAACTTTACAAAGATACTCTTAAGTAGCATTTCAAGAGCAAAAAAATAAATATATACAGAATCTTTCCATAGCAGTCTGTAAGATATTCTGTTCATGTTCCACAGAGGCTCTGTCATCAAGATCACTTTAGTATCCTTCTGTAGTCAGCATTTTGCTCATTAATATTTCTTGAGGCCTTGTTAGAAGTTTTGTTCAGCAACATTGCAGAAGATTGCCTTATGCAACATGAGCTCTTCAACCTTACTTTACATAATCTCCAAAGAAACTATGTTGCTGCAGTGCATGAATTACTGGGGATTTTTTTTCTTTAAATGTTTTAAATTACCATAGGCATTCATCTCAGTCTTAATTGAGCAGAGCAGTAATACACAATTGGTTATGATCTGAGATATTTATATACATTATATTAATATATATTTCTATAAAAGATTTATATGTTGTTAGTAGTTGTTCCTTCCAGACTTCTCCTCCTGCTTCAAGCACACTCTACAAAGTACTAGGTGGCTAAAAAGAGCCTATTTATCTCTTGTATAAGAAAATATTCTTTCTCTTCCATAAAATTATTCTAGATACCAATATTTTCAGCCATAATACTAAAAAAATAACTGAATAGAGCTCCACAGTTCCCCAGTATGAGAAAAGAATAAAGTCCAATTTATTTGGTATCACCTGCAAAACTTATATATGACCACACTTTTCATAGTAATTGATGTAAAATGCACAGGGTACATTTGAGGGTTAGGTTCATCTCCGAAACACAGAAATGTATGATGCATAGGAAGAATCAAAATTCAAGTTTTGTCAGTTCCTCCTATTAAACAAAGGAGGTTAAGCTACGAGAGAAGAGAGGTAACTTTTTAAAAATAATTAGCAGACATTTTACAAATCCCATCAACTTCATGAGTCTGAATTTAATGACAGACTGGTTGATAGGTTAGCACCACTGTTAAAAACTAAGAGCATTTGCAGTTACAGTAGCAGGGTAAAAGATTTCCAACATGAAAGAGAGACCCTCTCATGATGGTTATTTCTATCAATCTTCATAATCTAAACTTTTTGAGAAGTGACTCTGTCAGTCACTCTCTACAGCCCAAACCCTACTAACAGAGAGGTAACTTGCATACGGTCGCTACAGCCCAATTACAGTGCACTCCCCCCAGCTCACTTCTTCAGCACACAAGCAGTGTCAGTAGTCTGCTTGTATAGCAGGCAGCAGCTGCACAGTTAGAACGTCAATAGCACCTCTTTACACATGAAAGTCTGCTCACATAAGAGTTTTTCCCTCCCCCAGAATATTTCTGTTTTTTGCTAAATAGCTACCCCAACAGTAGTCCTGAGTGACTCAGTATGAAGACCTATTGAAGGGTTCACTTGTAAAGAAAAAGTTTCTTATTTCAGTCTTGAATAGTTTTCAGAGTTAGCCATATGTATGATAGTTAATTTAAAACTCAGCTGTGCCATTCTCGTGTGCAGAAAAATCTCATTGTCAAGAACTGAATGTTCAAAAAAGAGACAGAGGAGACCTAAACCTTTATTTGAATAAAGGGAGAGTCCACCAGACATATCCCTGTGGGGTCTCTGAAGTTGCTGGAAGTCACAGCCCCCTTTTTATTCTGATTTCTCAACCAAGATGGCGCTATCCTTTTCCCCATCCCAGCCGCCTACTCCCAACTGACTCCTTTGTCTTCCTCACTCCAGACTCCTGTCAGTCCATGTCAGTCCTCCTTGTCCTCATCTTCCTCGTCCCTGCCACTCATGTCTCTGCTCAGTCTTCCACCTGCATATGTTCCTTTGTCCTGCTGATTAGCCAAAGAAGGGGGAGCAATTTTCCTCCCTCCTTTGTAAAGATACAAATTTACAAACTTGTGTGTGTGTTCTGCTCAATCCTAAACTTTTGTGTGTTTTCTACTTACTCATCTGCCATCACACATTTGCACTGCACCAGGGATAAAAACTTCAAATTTCTTTTAACTCATATACTCTCTCTGATTTTACTGAAGAGAGTCTAAGGGTACAATATAAGTTAAATGCCCATGCATATTAAAGATTCAGGAAAATAATTTTACTGTAAATTCAGTCCACAAAATAAAAATATTTTCTGCCCTTAATTGTGGGCAATAATCGGCTTTTGCGTACTACCTTAAATTTACCTCTGAATTCAAAATTATTACATAATTACATCATTCATCTACACTAGACTCAAAGTGCAGGAGAATAGACAGGCTATAAGAGTCTTTCTAAATTAACTTAATGTCAGGTATATTTACTCCACAAGTCAAACTCCTGGCTAAGTTAAAACTTCAGCTTTCAAACTATTCCTCCTAGGCTTTCCAGTGGCTCTAGTCTCTTCCTGAAATACCCGTAAACCTTCTTGAAATAGAATATCAAGGGTGAGTCAGGTTCCCAGGAAAGACTGAACTCCTCCATTTTGCAGCAGGAGCTGTGAGCCATGCAGATACTCTGGCAACAGCACAAGTGACTTGCTGTGTCTCAGCTGGATCCTCTGTTTGAGCGCTCCTCCACTGCTTCAGTGGAGGAGGAAACAAGGCGGAGTTCTGAACAGAAACTGGAAGGAGGCATCTAGATAGATCGATTCATTCAAAATACACAGAAATCATCAGTGATAATTCTAAAACAAACGAGAAGCTAGTTTACTCATGTCTGACTAAGAGCAAGTGAGAAACTTAATCACAGCAAGCCTACTTTCCTCTGCAAGTCCCACAGAATTGAAATCTGGGACTTGCAGAAGGAGGAAATCTGAAGGAGGAAATTGAAATTCCTCCTTTCTCATAGGAAATGTTTAGTATAATTCATTATCAGAGGAAAAAGTGTCTGTCAGTCCTACAGAGTGTGTTTGGCCCCTCAAACAAGAAGGGAGTCACAAGCTCTCAAACATTAAGCACACAGTTTTGTTCTTCCAAGTTGAATGCTCCAACTCTCAGGTTATGAAGTCTATTTCACCATGCTTGTCTGGAAGGGCCATGCCTCCTCCTATGCACCTTCTTTGCCAGATTCACTAGCCAGTCTGCCCCATGGAGAGGGAGGAATAGCCTCCCTTCCGGGCATGCGGGGACCTGGACAAAGCAGGGCCTCCTCCTACCACCATCACATCTGTCATTTAGTGAGCCCTGTAACAAAGCAGTTGCTACTGCTGATCCCAGCCGTACTCTGCCTAAGCTCTGTAGCTTTGCTCCCATGTAACTTCTCAGTTTAGGGCTCATCACTTAACTGAGGAGAAAAAAGCAGGAATCTGTATTGCACTCGCAGTTTCTGCAGGGTGTTTCAGAGCAAACAATACAAGTGAAATAATGTTTGGAAAAAGAAAGACAAAGACCTGTCATTATACTTTTTTTTTTACCTCAGCATGGCATTCTGTTTATGCTACAGAAATCAGGCAGCAGACCACAGTCTTTACTCTCGAGAGCTGTCAATTATTCTACTATCTCTAGTAAAGAACAGCAGGAGTCTTTCCCGCTGTGATTGCTTTGAAGTATAAGCTGAGAGAACATCAATGAAACTATTTCTGCACCTTGCCAGCTGATAGGACTTTGAAAAGAAAAAAAAGAATAATAATAAAAAAGTGGTCTTGAGTAAAACTTTCTCAGCAAATATGAAAAATATCATCAAGTATTGGAATATATTTTCAGGTATAGTATTTTGAAAAAACAACAAAAGATTATTTGCTTCCTGTTGCAAGGCACCAATTATACTTTTGTTTATTGCAAGTCCTCCTCAAGAAAACACATTAAAGCTATCAGTATCTTGCCTTCTCCGAGGTAAGCTCCCCTATAGTTCTTCTGACAGCTTTATTGTAAAGTCATCCAAGAGCTCAACCCACAGAAACTTTTAGCTTTAACAAGTTAAGCCCAAATATGTCACTAGTCCCTCTACAGTCAGACGGAGCTGCACACTTCTGCTGTTAACTAGCCCTATCCTACATATGCACAAATGTCAACGTAGCACTTGACAGGCCTTATGTACTTAACATATGGATGAGGCTTCTACACTATTCACAGAATCATAGAATGGTTAAAGTTGGAAGGGACCCCCCGCTCAAGCAGGGACACCTAGAGCATGTGGCACAAGATGGCATCCAGGTGGATTTGGAAGACCTCCAGAGAAGGAGACTCCACAGCCTCTCTGGACTGCCTGTTCCAGAGGTCTGGTAGCCTCACAGTAAAGAAGTTCTTCCTCACATGGAGATGGAACTTCCTGTGTTCAGTTTGTCCCCATTACCCCTTATTGAAGCACCAGCAGGAAAGTACATCTCCATGCTTGCAGTTGCAAGTACACAGTGTATGTACAAATACTGCAACAGCTAGTTTCTGCCCTTCTGTCTCTGTGAAGAGTTATTAGTCTTGTATTTTTTTTCATGCTTGTGAATATACTCTTTCACATTAAAGTGCTGTTCTATGTTCAAAAAAGTTATATTATGTAAAAATGACACCTCACCATGCATACCTGCTTTCTAAAAACATTCAGCATCCTCTTCACTGATCTGACCTATTGAAGTGCTTTCTAGCCCTGTACATGCTGGAAATGCAGTATAGCTACAGGTGAGGAAAGCATTCTGACACATCATTATATTGTCCCTTTTGAAACTGCTGAGCCAAATTACTCTCTCCATAAAACTCAGACCTACTGTAGAGAATTGAGTGCATCTGTGCAGCCTCATAAGTCACAGGGACAGATATAAAGAGGCACAATTTCAGAACAAGATATTCTACCCTGTCAAGGTTTGCCACATGTTAATACTCAACAGCGCAGTCCTCAAGATTTCTTTTACAGCAGTTTAGTTTAGTTTTAGTAGTTTTTTTCTTCTTTTTTTTTTCTTTTTTTTTAAGGCTTGCCTTAGACTCTAGCACAAAGTATGCTCTAAGAAAAAGTTCCTGTGTCTCATATACTGGCACAGGATATAACACAAGTCAAAGGAGCTGCAGTTGTCCAGCGTGGTGCCACACAACTAAACTATAAATCAGAAGTACATTTTAATTGCACCTCAGCAGCATACAAGTTAGCCTTTCAACAGAAATTTAAGCATGATAAATACCAGCAGGAGTTATTTAAAGTACCAGTAGTTCCAGCTCGAGAACATAGTGTCCCTCTAATAATTCTTCTATATTCCTCCAATAATTCTTCTTCTAATTCTTCTTTCACAGAATCACAGAATGGTTGGAATTGGAAGAGACCTCTAGAGAACATCTATTCCAATCCCCCTGCTCAAGCAGGAACACCTACAGCATGTGCCACAGGATCACATCCAATGAGATTTGAGTATCTCCAAAAGGGAGACTCCACAACCTCTCTGGGAAGCCTGTTCCACGGCTCTGTCACCCTCACAGTAAAGAAGTTCTTCCTCATATGGAGGTAAAACTTCCTGTGTTTCAATCTGTGCCCATTATTCCTTTTTATGTTGCTGGTCATCACCAAGAGGCTAGCCCCATCCTCTTTATGTTCTCCTCTCAGGTATTTTTACCTATTGGTAAGATCCTCTCTCAGTCTTTTCTTCTTGGGGCTAAACAGGTCTAGCTCACTTTGTCTTTCCTCAAAAGAGATGCTCTAATCCCTTATTAATCCTTGTTCTACACTGGACCCTCTTTAGAAGCTGCATATCCCTCTTGTCCTGGGGAGCCTGGAACTACACTCAATACTCTGGATGTGGCCTCACCAGAGCTCAGTAGAGGGGGCAGAAACACCTCTCTTGACCAGTTGGCAACACTCCTCCTGATGCAGTCCAGGATACCATTGGCCTTCTTGGCCACAAAGGCACATTGTTGCCTCATGGTTAACTTGGTGTCAACTAGGACTTCCAGATCTCTCTCTGCAGAGAGACCCCTAATCTGTACTGATGCCCTAGTTGGAGGACCCTGCACTTGCCCATGTTGAGCCTCATGAGGTCTCTAGGATGGGCTGCTCCATCACCTTTACTCTTGTTCTTTTTGAAGACTGGAGTGACTGTGGTTTTTATTTCCATCCTCCGGCACTAACCTTGTTCTCCATGACCTCTCAAAGATGATGGACAGCAGCTTAGCAGTAATGCCCACTAGTTCCTTTAGCACTCTTAGGTGCATCGCATCTGGGCCCACAGATTTATGGTTGTCCAGTTTGCGTAAATAATCTCTAGCCCAATCCTACTCCACTAGCAGAAAGTTTTCCTCTCTCCCAGTTTTCTCTGTAGTTGTCCAGATTCTATAGTTCATGTAGTTCATTCGGTAGTTCATGTAGTTCAGGCTCAGCAGTAAAGACTGAAGCAAAGAAGGCATTTACCATTTCTGCCTTCTCTGTATCCTCTGTCACCAAGGCATCCACTCCATTCAGCAGTGGACTTATGTTTTCCATAGTCTTCCTCTTGCTGCTGATGCATTTGTAAAATTATAGAATCATTAAGATTGGAAGGGGCCTTTGGAGATCATCGAGTTCAATCCCCCTGTGCACATAGAGTCACCTGGAGCATGTTACATGGGATTGTATCCAACTGAGTTTTGAAAATCTCCAGGGAAGGAGATTCCAAAACCTCTCTTTGCAACCTGTTCCAGTGCTCTGTCATCCTCATTGTCAATAATTTTTTCCTTAAGTTCCTGTGGAACTTTTGATGCTTCAGTTTGTGGCTGTTTCCTTTTGTCTCATGGCTGATCACTGCTGAAAAGGGGCTCGTCTCATCCTCTTCACTCCCTCCCTTGAGGTATTTATATACAGTGATCAAGTCCTCCCTCAGCCTTCTCCAGGCAGAACAGGACTAGCTTTATTAGCCTTTCCTCATAGGGCAGATGTTCCAGACCCCTGATCATCCTCATAGCCCTGCGCTGGACTCTCTCTTGTACTGAGGAAGCCAGAACTGTACACAGTACTCCAGATGTGGCCTCACCAGGGCCGAGTAGAGGAGGAGGAGGAGGATCACCTCTTTCAAATTGCTGGAGACATTCTTCTTAATAAACCCCAGGATCCCATTGGCCTTCTTGGCTGCAAGGGCACACTGCTGACTCATGATCAACTTGTCATTTACAATGACACCCAGGCCCTTCTCTGCAGAGCGGCTGTACTGATGCAAGGGATTATTCCTCCCCATTAGAGGCCCATAGAAGCCCGTCCTGTTGTACCTGACATCCCTTGCTAGCTCTAATTCCAAATGAGCTTTGGCCTTCCTTGCTGCATCCCTGCATTCCTTGGCAATGGTGCTATATTGTTCCCATGTGGTATGGCCCTTCTCCATAATATGTATGCTCTCTTTTTCTGTTTAAGTTTTACAAGAGCTCCTTGCCCATCCACACAGGTCTCCTGCCCACCTTGCTTAACTTCTTTCTTGGTGGAATGCAACAATCCTGAGCTTGGAGAAAGTGGTGCTTGAATATTAGGCAACTCTCCTGGACCCCTTTCCCTCTAGGGCCCTGGTCCAGGGGATTCCTCTGAGAAGATCCCCAAAGAGATCAAAATCAGCTCTCTTGAGGTCTTGGGTGGCAATCCCACATCTTGCCCAACTTCCTCCACATAGGATCATGAAGTCTAATATCTCATGGTCGCTGTAGCCAAGACTGTCCCAAATCTTCACGTTTCCAACTAGACCATCTCTGTTCGTATCAGGTATAGCAGCGCTGCTCTCCTTGTTTACTCATGTACCACCTGCATCAAGAAGTTATCTGCAATGTTCTGCAGGAACCTCCCGAACTG
Source organism: Nothura maculosa (assembly GCA_032353885.1). Lineage (NCBI taxonomy): Eukaryota > Metazoa > Chordata > Aves > Tinamiformes > Tinamidae > Nothura > Nothura maculosa. The sequence goes on along the minus strand of JAUBOD010000392.1, from coordinate 137,508 downwards.
TCTGTTCCCAGCTGTGTGATTATCCCAGCAGATATCAGGGTGGTTGAAGTCCCTCATAACGACCACAGTTTGTGACTGTGATGCTACTTGCTGCTGCCTGTCTGCTTCCTATTGAGGAGGCCTGTAGTAAACACTCACCACAGGGTCACCCATGTTGGCCTGCCCTTTAATCCTCACTCACAGGCTCTTGACCTATGCTTCATCCTCCTCTAGGCTGAGATCCATAAATTCTATTTGCAGTCATGTAAAGAGCAACTTCCACCACCTCACCTTCTTGGCCTGGCCTTCCTAAAAGTCCTAAAGCTATCCATGGCCATGTTCCAGTCATGAGAGCTGTCCCACCATTTCTCAGTAATTGCAATGAGATCATGGCTCTGCAATCACACAAACACATCCAATTCTTGTTATTTATTTCTCTTGCTGCGTGCATTTACATAGAAGCATACGAGTGGAACATTTGTTTTTCACTGCCTAGGCAGCTAATTCCTAGACACTTGAGGACACAGGCCAAGGAACAGAAAACATCATGAATACACCTATGTACACCACATAGCTGAGCCTTTCACTTGTACACATCATGACTGCACAGGTGGAGGATATGGGATAACTGCATAAGTTGGCCAATGGAAATGTCTGGTGTTAGCAGTGTACATAGATGAGTGGAATTTTTAAAAGCTCCTTCCTGGGTCCCAAAGGAAGTTTTGGTGATGACCAGTTTACACATATATATATATATATATATGTATGTATATGTATATAATTTTCCTTTTTTAAAAAACACTTTAAAGCTGGGCATATTTGGTCTAAAATCAAATACAATAAATATAGAATGGCAATTCATTTTTACTGCTTTAAGGCTCTGTATATTTCCCAAGGCTACTGCTATCCGTTAGCTAATAGTCGTTATCTCAAATTTTGCTACAAGGGGAGGGAGGGGATATTATAAGAGTATTTTTTCATCACCTACCTATCAAACCTTGTTGCTAACATCATCTATGAAATCTGAAATAATACACTACAAAACTTATTTGGGGTACATTATAAAACTTATGGTGGGAAGATGGGAAAACAAGCTGGTAGCCACATTTTGCAGGGTTGATATTAACGAAATAGTCAAAAATATATATTAATTGTATTACTCTATTAATAGCTCAAATTAACAATAATGATTAGACCCTGTAATGAGATAGTTGTGCTTTGAAAGGTATAATAAATTGTTAAAAAAAAAAGAAGAAAGGGGTTACAAAGGGCATAAGATCATCTAAGATGTTTGAAGTGAGCACTTGATGATAGATACATGGTTGTCATTAGGGTGCAATCCATCATTATATATATGGTTGCCATTAAGGTACAATCTATGGTAATAGCTTGAGTGAAAGTGTAAGCTTTCATAAGAAAGAACTGTTTGCATCTCCCCAAAAGCAAAACTAGAATGAAGCTCATTCATTCACCCTCGCTAAATGAAGGTTCTGTCCAGGCACAGCATGCAGCTAGGAGTTACTTCTGCCTTGGCTCACTGCTCTCTGGCACACTGTCTTTACACAAACAGAGAGGCCTAAGAAGGAGTTGGAGGAATAAGGAAAGCAGACAGCTAGCTATCAGCATTGACTCCTTGCTGTAGTGTCCCAAAGCTTCTACTTCATGTGACAGAAAATACTAAATCCTCCTGACAGAAGTCAGTGGGCCTGAAATCTGTCTCACAGCCCCACAGAATTGCTGGCCATTTTCAGAACTTTTCCCTAGACTGAAATCTCTGCCTTACTTCAGTCATGTGAGAATAACCTATATCCAGACTGTAAAACTGAAATAGATGGAAATAGTAGAAGATGGGTAAGCATAGAAAACCTGAAGTAGACTATGTCAGACACTTGTATTCATAACTATGCATTCAAATGGAAACGCTAGCTGAGATTTCTCAGTTTTCCAAAAAGTGGAATTGTGTTGGACAGGATTGTAACACCATCAAGAAATATATCATCCTTGCTCCTCTACAATGGGTAACATGGCCAAGGGCTGCTGCCAACCAATCAATTTTGAGCTTAGTGATGACCTCCTCCCTTCCTCCTCAAAGTAATTTATGTTCAAATAATTACACCAAAGAATAGGTACGTTACAAGATCATGAATACAAGCAAGTTACTCAATGTAGGTGAGCTGAGGAACAAATACAGAGATAAACCTTTGATTCTCTAGATTGTGCTAGAAACAGAAATATCTGGGGAAAGAAACACATAATAAACAAGCTAGAATACTTGGAGCACTTTATTCAGCTGTACATCATGGTGTCTACAGACAAGCAGGCAAGACTGTAAGGCAACATTGCCACCTACTCGAAAGAGCTACAGCAGTTGTAAAAACTTAAGTTTTCAGAATTCCTCATAGTGGTATGTCATTAGCACATCACTTAACTGCTTTTGCTTTTCCACCACTACATTGCTCGAAGTCAGTTCAGTTATCCTGACAGGAACTCAAACTAAGGTTGTGAACTTTACCCTCAAACTGTCAGGTCTAACTATTTTGCTGCTCAGTATTTTAAGTGTGCTAAAAAGGCTCTCCTTGGTTCAACAGTGTTCTTCTCTGCTGCCTCCATCCATTTCCCAGAGGAGGGAGAAGGAAAACCATACATACCATCTTCCAGCTGACAAGACCTCCCAGGAGGATTAAGGAGTGTGACGAACATTGCTCACAGAGCTTTCCAGGACATCTTAGCTAGCTACAGATGTCCACAAGCTTCATTTCTCATAATCTGGAATATTTTGAACATCTCATATAAATGAGATATGAATGAGATATATATGAATTCTTTTCACTTTTTCAAGCAAGTCAAATAGTTCTACACTCTTCTCTCCCTTTCTACAATCTGATTGTTCTCCAATCATGTGCCTGGGCTCAAAAACTTATGACAACAGATTTTCCTCTTGAAAAGAAGTAATGATTGCCATTCTATGGAGGATAAACTCTCCAAATCAGCACAAAAGAGCAAAACCCATACATACTGTAGTGAAATGAGGAAGGTTAAGGTTTATCTAAACAAATTTACTTTAAGGAATCAGAGATCAAATGCCATCACTTTCTCAAATGAGGCTAGCAACTGATGGACTCTTTATGGTTTAACTTTGAAATAGCTCTCTACTGCTTTTCCTCACACCATTTCCTCCATATGTCCTTTTAAGAATACATGTGTGTGAAGGTAGAAACTGCTACATTACACTTTACGGTCCTCACTCTACTGATGGTTAGGAGCATCCTATCAAGCAAAATCCCTTTTTTGTTTTCTTTTTTTTTTTTTTTTTCTGAATGAATATTGAAAGAGGCTTATTGTGAAAGAAGCACAAGTTCCAGCTGCCAGCTAATGGAAGTGACAGCTGCAGTGTTCTGGTCAACAGGTAGATTCATATATTTCAAATACATAACTAAAAAAGAGGCAAAGGCAGTAACTATAAAAAAAAGAGTTGGATTCATTACCATTATCTGGTCTGCTACATGTGAAATAAGAACACTGTTGGACTGCATCCAGTAATTCTTCCCTGTAAAATCAGTTTCAATTGTCCTGCCTGTAGCCTTTTTTTTCTACATCATGCTGACAAGTCTCTTTTCTGCATCTCAGGTTCATAACCCCATTATTTTGTGTGTTGATGACAAACAGTGCTGCATCACTGCAGCATGTTGAATATCACTGCATCACTGTGACCACAAGTAAGTTGCTCTCTAGCGGGGTCAGAAAATTGGGAGTTTCTTATCTATTGTGACATAGTAGAAGACATTTTTAACTGATACTAGTATGCTCTCAGCAACATGGTCATCTGTGGGAAAGTTATAAGATTCATTACAAGGCAAACAAAACATTTCAATACCTGCACCTGGATTCTTGTCAAGACTCATGATTCACTTGACAACCTCCTGTACAAAGGCTGAAGGTGAAATTTATTTCTATTTATGTTGAGGTAAGTAAAATTAATGGAATTGGATGTCCTTGTATTCTCTCTTGAATTCATCTACAGTGCCAGTTTCTCTGCTCTTCTCTCAGTGCACCAATACATATCTCCTATCTTGCTACCACTTCTTACAGGCTCCATCCAGAATTCCTTGCTGTTAACTTGGTCTCTGATGTCGTAACTGTTCTGCATAGTTTTATAAAGATTTTGCATGATATTCTTTTAATAAACAGAAATTGGCATGCTTACCAGCCATCCTAAGGTTTGCAAGTCTTAATTTATGGAAAGAGAGGTGTGTGTATTTCCCTCATGCTTTTTGGATTATTGTTTGCAGTTCATACCCTGAATATCATCTTTAATCTGTGAACCAAAGACTCACAAACATCTCTTAAAATTTCCAGCATTTAAGGTTTAACCCTCTTGCAGAGCAGAAGAATGACACTTTAGTGAGCTTGCTAAGAAATAGTCACTCAGGATCTTATCCATCCCTAAGATTTTACTCTTCCCCTTACTGTTATTTTCTTTATTCTTGCAGTACCAAATAATCAGATCATTCAGGCATATTCTGAGTAGTTTTTTTTCTTAGAGAAGCATTAGCTTTTTTAAAATGTCGTTGTAAGAAGTGAGAACTAAAACAGGAAAAGAACATAGCTGTTTCCCTTTTGCTAATTAAAATTCTTTACAAATAAAGAGCAAAGGCAAGCCACTATGAAATCACTGCTGCAGCTCAGCAGAAAACAGAACTCAGGAATATTTGTTGTGTCAGATATCCACTTATGCAATCATCTGTGAAACTGCTGTGGTAGCGGGATACTTTCTGTGGTTTGTCTTCTCAGTATTCCTTCTTTTTAATTGTGAAGTTTTAATTCTTTCCGCTCATCCGCGGCAGTTAAGTAAGATTTCTACATCTGATGATAAACCTCTAAAGCATAGCTTGTAAGGCAATGACTCAGTCCCATCTGTAGCAAAAAGTTGCCGATCACAGCACATCACAGTAAAAATTCTGACTGGAGAGGTTCTCAGGAAGGTACAATGGCAAAAGAAAGACCACTATGTTGGAAACACAAGTGCTGTCCCTGTTTTTGCAATGTGCCTGTGGCATTGTGTCCTTGGTACAGGACTCGTGCAGTGTAACACACCTCAAACGCACATTACAGGCAATCTGCAGTTCAAATGCATAAAAAGTTACACAATTTTCTAAAGATGCATACAAATTCAACAAGCTGCACATAGCAAGAAAGCTATTAATCCAAGGACTGCATATACTCAATATAGAGTTGAAACTCCTAAATGTGCTAGAACAAGGAAAGCACAAGAATAATTTAAAGTCAGAATTTCAGTCCTTGCCCTCAATAGGCTATCTGTGACATTTCCTCATGTGCTTAAGGATCTAACCACCAGTTTGGGTATTGCAGTGAGACTTCAAACAGGTGAAATCCTCAATAGAAAGACACAACGACTAATGAAGTAGCCTATTCCAACAATATCAAAAACTTGCTGCAGGACTAAAATTCACGTGCATTTCCAATCCTTGGAGGGTTCCTATGGAACAGCATAGATTTTTTATTATGCAAAGTAGAATTTGACTAACTTTCTGTCCACAGTGAGTCCACTTCAACATACTCAACTGAAAATAGTATGGGGGAGATGCTAAATTATATCATTTGTGTATTTACTTGGAGATTTATTCAGCATAAATACATGACTTTAAAAATGTGCCATATTCGGTGCCTATGAATCACTGAACTATGTCTGATTTATTCAACTTCCTCTTAAAACGAACTGAGTCAACTAAGTGTGTAGCCTGTATGCTGTATGGTGGCATAAATATTCATGAATTGCTGAGGAAGTTAATAGAATCAATAAGAGTGCAGCCTAATGGACTACGTTATTCTTGATAAGTAAGGATCCAGTTCTGTTCCAAGCCATGTCAAAAAGAGTTTGTCATTGCCTCTCAGGTAGTCAAGACAAAGGGCAAAATTGCAGAGATCAAGTCTGCAAGCCTGTGTTGTAGCCAGGAAAAAGCACAGCAGGAGGAAGTTTAAAAACCACTTAGACATACTAAGAATATCTCAGGAATAGTGAGAATGTTATCATGCTATCTAAGATTAATTTTACAAAACTACAAAGGGAAAATATAAGTACGGAATGTTCCTAAAGTTTTTTGTTGGTTTTGCTGTTAATGTGAGAAAAAGTTAATGTAATTTTTTCCCTACAACTTCTACTGCCTGCTCACCATTGCCATTTCAGACCACTGGACCATTGGAATTAAATCACCACCCGTACAAAGCTATTTTGTGCTTTTCCTTCAAGTTTCAGTGACAATCTTCTGTACCCTACCCTGCACTGCTAACAACAGAATGTTCCCACAAGTTCCTTTGTTGATTCTGTTTCATAAAGGTAATGGGTTACATGGAGGCTAAGCAGCCCTTAGTGAACAGGAGTGTTTCTCCCCAGAATACGAGCAACTCAAATTTCCTTTACTCATAGGAAACAACAACAAAAAAAAAAAAAAAAAAAAAAAAAAAGGGACATCTACATCATTCACCTCAGAGAGATAGAGAGATGCCCCAGCAGTGGTTGTGTCAATGCTGGGAAGCTGGAGCTGCCACAACATAGCATCTGCTGAATCAACCATATTCAAAGGAAGCAGAACTGAGTTTAGCAAACAGCAGAAACAAGAGAAGCTGAGCCTAGAAAGTATGGAAAGCTATAAGTAAAAGTTAAATTAAGTTAAAATTATTTAAGATAATTTTGCTTGTGATGGTATATGTTTCAACTCCTGCACAATTTAGGTAGTCTGGATTACAGGAAGAAGTGGAATAGAGAGATCCTCGGCCCTTCTGCTTCTGAGAAGCAAGCCATTTTCTTCTCTTCCCCTCACCTCCCCACCAGGTCTATGGCTTGGAATGTTACATTTCTTCTGAACAAAATGAAAATTTTTAGTTTTTATTTTGGGAAATTGATATTAGTTGAAAAATCAAACAAAAAAGAAAGATGCATAATCAGTTTTTATGTAGCTCTAGATTCAAGGGCATAGTTTAGGCTTCTGTAACAAGTATTTTGCAGTCTAGTAGCCTAACATTAAGCTTCCTTTTTACACTTTTTAAAACTTAGAGTTAAAAAATAGAATCCAATTTGTTCTTGATTATTTTTAGTGTGCTTTGTTTGATCATTTTTAATGCAGGAAACTTACTTATATAGGCAAGAATAACTGGAAAGATTTTTGAAAATGAGCCAGCAGTGCAACCTTGCAGCACAGGAAGCCAGCTACACCCTGGGCAGCATTATGAAGAGCAAGGCCAGCAGACTGAGGGAGGTGATCCATCTCTGCATCTCTGCTATACATTGGTGAGGACATGCCTGGAGTGTTGCTCCTTGTGCTGGGCATGGAGACCCTGGAGCAAATCCAATCATGGACATGGACACATATACTGAAGAGAGGCCAAAAAGATGATTAAGGTAATAGAACATCTGCCACAGGAGGAAAGGATGAGAGCACTGGGGCCGTTTAGCCTGCAGAAGAAAAGGCTCAGGGGTAATCTTGTTAATGCTTGTAGATATGTGATAAGAGGATGTAAATAAGACAGCCTAAGGCTTTTTTTCACACAGGAAGTTCTGTTCAAACTGAAAATGCTTTCTGTCTTTGAGAGCAGTTGAACTGGATCAGGTTACCTAGCGACTCTGTATCCATCCATAGAAATATTCAGTCCCATATGGATCCTCCTCTGAGCTCTTCTTCTTCTTCATCCCACATCGATGCTCTTCTGAGTTCTGCTTTAACTGATACGGCTTGTGCAGGAGGTTTGAACCAGATGATCTCCAGCCCACTCTGCCAACCTCAGCTAGCTTGTGATTCTTCTTTTAAATAGGCTAATAATAGGCTCTTTCTCACTGTTGGAGAAAGAGGTGCTGGAACAGTGGTGAGGCAAGAAGACTAATTATAAATGAGACCACAATATTGAGATACCATCAGTTCTAAAGTCCTGAAGGATGCAGGACCATAGCAGAGAACTCTGTTACAAAAGCATACATTTCCCATAGAAATCAGCTGCTGTATTGAAGAATGGAGGATGACAAGTGTAGTACAAAGAACATGCACACAGCAGAAGATGTAACCTTTGGATTTAGGGAGATTTTGACAGAAAGTAAGCTGGTTAAAGTGAAAGAAATCCTCCTTCCTCTGTTTAGATGGTGCATCTGTAACAAGCCAGTAAGAGACAGAGTTTAAAAAAAATGACTTTCCATAACAATAATAAAATAATAATAAAAAACAAAGCTGGTAGCTGTCTACAGGCAGGAACTCTGAGACCCTTTGAGAGGAAGGAATGCAAGCATTCACTTGATCCTAGTCTTAGTTGCCTCAAAGATCAGCCTTTTGACTCAGTTTGCCAGTTTTGGTAGAAACAATGCCAAAAGAACTCCATCCTTTAGGCAAGCTCCCAGTAAAACCAATGAGGATTCATCTCCTTAAAAATCTACTCTTCTCATGTCCTTTATATAAGACATATGAATATTATCTTGCTAATGTTTTTTTAAAATGTATCTCAGTAGGATATTCAATGTAGATTTGCATGGAGAACTTTAGTATTTTTGAAATGACAGTTATATCCTAATAACTACTAAGAATTTAATGTCAGCGTTTGTGTTCATGTGGATGGATTCCAGCAGTATTTTAGATTTGCCTCATCTACTGGTACTTCTAATTCTTTGGGGGCTTTTTTTTCTTTCCTCACATCTTTTGGATTTTTGTGTTTTGCTTAGTGAAACAGATGCATACTGTTGCACTCTTGAATATTTTGGGGTTTTGTATGAGCAGTAGAGGTCTCTTCTGTTCCATCTTTCTCCTGGCACAACACCAAGGAATTTAATCAAGAGCAATACCTAAGCCTCTGTACCTAATACTGGTAGAAGAGGTTCCCATACTTTATTCTCTGGACTCCATATAACTATGCAATAATTGAAACTAGTAAAGTTTTATGAGGAAAGAGAAGACAACTTGCAGAAAACATTAGTCAGCATTAGTAAAAGAACTAACTCTGAAAAAGTCAATGCTTTAAAAGAATACAAGTACCTTCTCAGAAGTTGGTAGCTGCTTTCCAAACTCATGATTATAGGCCTATCCACATCTAATATAGTCAATCTCTCCTTTTTCTAAGGTGATGCTATAATCTTGGTAAAGCTAGCATGGCTCATAACAAAGATAAATATTGAGAGAAGACCACAGGTGGAAATTTCTAGTAGTAGGACAATTGGAAACATCACAAGCCTAACTCAAATCCCCTCTGTACACACAGATGGACTAGCAACATGAAGCTCATAGTGTGACATGCTTAAATAGAAATTTATAGCAAATAAAACTACTTTTTTTTTCATATTGACCTTTGACACAGGGCTTGCCATGATACATTAATCTCTGCCAGATGCCTTATGTCATCCATGGTAATAGGTATTACCAGAATTAGTTGTGAAAAATATGTGAAAAATTATCTCTATTTAGATATCATTTTTAGGTTTTCTATTTGGTAATATCTGACAAGGAAATCGACCTGTAAGTCAAATTCTCCTGACCAGCTCCTACCCTTTTTTTCTGAAGCTGTATATTTGTTTAGGATATATCTTTCCTGTATGCTTGATGATTAAATACATGTAGAATACAAGGCTCATAAATGTCCTGTATGTTGTTGGTAGAATTACCTTTCAGAGTACAACTCAAAATTGCATTCTCAAGTCAGAATTATATTCAGTTAGCATACTTAAATCTTTCTGCAAAATTTTAATCTAATAAATCCCTACTGTATAACAATTCTTGTTCACAATCTTGTATCACATCCTTTTTTTATTGCCTTAAATTCTTCTAGGTAATCTTAGTTCTTCTCTGTTTTAATCTTCTCCATATCGATACTAACTTCCAATTTTGTTCATTTTATATGTATAGATGTAATGCATGTGTTACGTACTTTAACTGGAGATCAGTCCCAGAATTAATCCTTAAGGATTTTCTGTAGTGCTCAGGGGAAGATTATATCTCAGAAACCTAAAATGATCATTCATATAATACAGAGCATTATCAGTTGTATTCTAGATGCCCTTGGTGGGAGGAGCAGAGAAAAGAGACTCTGACCCCTTTAACATTAAAGTCAGTATGTTTTATATCACTTATGTGAAGTTAATACACAGAACAGTGCCCACAGATTATCATAAAGGATAGATCTGCTCTAGTAAATGCAAAGACACAAGCTGAACTGTCAACAGCTTTTAGCCTACTGCTCCATACAGACAAGTTAGGGTCAGATGCATGTAGTGAGCTATACAGCTTCATGATGCTAAACATCATCTCCTTATTAGTTAGATTTGACACAATGTTGCACCGTATTGCAGAAAAATGCATACTTCCCCTATCTTATTCAAATAAATAAGCTTGCAGTACAACGCTGTTGAATTTCTAGGTCTTTACTACACATAGAAATTCATCAGCCCTGATAACACACACTTTAAAATGCCCAATGGCAACAGACCTGAAGCTTTATTTAGTTTTAATTTTCAGTAGGAAAACTCTGCATAAACGACTGGACACATTGACGGTGTTTATTGTGATCAGTTTATTCTGGTAAATTGGTTTATCTAATTAGACTCAAAAATATATTGACTAAGATTAAAAGGAAAAAAAATAGCATATGTTCCTAACAGTACCTTTTTATTAGTCAAAGACCATTTGTTATAGTTCAGAGAATTCCCTTTGTTGTTGAGCTGCTACAGTAGGAAGCAGATGGCTGTTTAAATCCCAAAATTCCCACCAGGAAATATGAACAGATGTCTGTAACCAGGAATAGAAAGAAAACTTCTGTAAGCCTGTATGCTGGAACAGAGCAATTTATGAGATTTTTATAGACATCTATTTACTTCCAGAAGCAAATGAACCACTTTGTCTTCCCTGTTTCCCATTTTCCCTTACACACTTTAAAAAGTGCACATCTGTAATATGGATGGGGCTTTCATAAAGCATAGCAGCTTTTAGCAGTGTGGGAATAATTTCAGTAACTCACCTGACAGCATTGCCTGACTGCTTTTCCCAAAGTAAGGGCTTCTTTTCTGGATTTATAAATATCACAGGCAGAAAAATCTGACATTTACAAAAGGACTGTCCTACAAAGCAAAGCTCATCATGCATAATGGAGTTTCCTTCTGAAGGCCTAACTATTATATAAACAACAGAAATGGAGGTGGGGAAGGCTGAACCCTCAGGTGAGGCTTTGCTAGCAGAGCCAAAATCCTGTATTTTGTTTCAAGTGCTGATTTTCTTTTTTGTTTTTCAGTTTGTGTTCCATGTTGACTCACTAGGAAGGAAAACGTCTGACTTCCAATTACACCATTTCACCTCTAAAGAGATAGACAACATTTAATACACGAACATGGGCCGTAGGTAGGAACCAGCAGCCGCTCAAAGGTACTATTTAATGTCATGGATCGATAAGAGAAGTTTGGAGTTTTGAGATGGAGAAAAAAACAGCAAAGAACAAATAGACTTTCTGATATGATGCACCATAGAGATTACTATAAGTAAAAATAGCTTAAACTCTTAAACTCTTGTGCCAATAAAAACTTGAAATTTCTTCTACAGCTGACTGTCAGTCTTTGAAACAAAATTAAGCATGTCTGAGCTTTCTCATGAAGTTGCTGAGAAATTAGTAACTTTATTATGAGCAAGGCAACTTTGAAACACAATCCTATATTCATATATAAAATGATGAGCTACTTATCATTTCATTACATATATGAGTATTACATATTACTTATTACATATATGAGTATATGATAATATTGAGCTGACACAATTTGCTCGTAACAGTTACTATAGAGGATTTCAGGAAATTGTCAGCTCAGCACTTACTAGCACTCAGAGAAGCAAGCTGACGCTAATGAATTATTACAAAAGAATTCAAAGGCAAAAAGAATAGCATCATTCTGAAACTGCATGACCATGCTTGCACAGTTATGTGCACTGTCCTTCTCTTTCTTTCTGGAAAAGTTCAGACAAACACAAGAATGATTTAAGACATGCAAAGGCTTTCAAAAGAATAACAGAACAGTCTAGGATTATTTTTTTAGGTTGGAAGGGGGAATTAGAGAGGGAGATGACATTAAAAGCCTCTGCATGAAGTGACATATAGATGAACAGGATCAGTTGTTCACTGCCCCTTTCAATATTTGCCTCCCATAAAGCTACCAGTTGGCCAATAAACAAAGGGGCTGATTCCTCACCACATCCTGTGGTTAAGGTATGGAATTTACCATGATACGTGGTGGATATTAAAACTTCACACGGAAATGTAGAACAAATCACTGCATAGATTTATGGATAAATCCTTTGAAGCTTTATAGATGCCACTTATCCTCTGACATTTTACCACTGTCAGAGACAGGATTGTGGACTAGATAGATTCTGTTCTAGCCCAGCCTGGCCCTCTGCTATTCAGTACGATAGCAAAGGTCCATAGCATTAGCAAGCATCTACCACCACAGTTGCACTATAGAGAAGATTGACTTAAATGCTTAATTCCACACAGTGAGGAACAGGCATCTAACTCATACCGTAGAGAGGGAAAAAGAATGGATAAGAATAGTAGCAAAAGAAAAAATGCAAGTCATTTAATCTTGTAAGGATTACAAGGCCCCACATTATCCCAAATAGGTGCCTTCCATCTGGGATGCATGTGCAACTCTAGAGAACAGAAGAGCATTAAGTGTAGAAACAGAACTACTCCCCAAAGGAATGCTTACACGTGATTGTCCCATTAGATATCACATCTTCATTTTTTTAAGTAAAGTTGGGGAAAACACTGAAAAAAAATAAGATGAGAACATCCAAAAACACATACCATATCTTTTTATGAAATGGCATACAAAGCAGTTTTTTCTATTTGCTGAATATTAACCTAACACATTGGCATGTTTAGCAAAGCTGATAATCTGAGCAGAAACCATTGATATTATTAAAGATGCAAAAGATTATTTTTACAAGAATTTTAGCTTTGTACTCTTGATATCAGTCTTCATTTATGATGAAAAGCTAAAGCTGTGAATCATACAGATCAAAGCTTTCTTGTTTATGATTAAATGCAGATAATGAATCTGTAAATCCATGCCAGCAGTAATCAGAAATCCATGATTCAGCTCAACACTCTGAATTTCAGTGAGATATACTTTTTTTTAAGCTTTTTTCCCCCAAGTCATACATAAACAGACAATTATAGTACATCTGTATTCCTGACCATACACAAGGACACAGTCAAACTGTCCTGTGCATTCTAATTTACTTATAATCCATTTTTTCTCACAACTTACCTAGTCTAATAATTAATTCAATTGTAGGCACTTCCTAGATTTTGACTTTCAGAAGCATCTAATTATACAAGAACTACTACTTGCTGAGGAAAGGAAACACTGAAATTACCCATAAATTGAAGATGATTTTTTATGCACCTCATCATCTCCCTTTCCCTTGAGAACTTGCAGTATATATAGATAGTAATTATTGGCATCTGAATTAAATTGATATAGATGTCATTTCTTTCACTCTTCAACTGAGACAAGTCAGTATAATGTTTGACAAAGTACAGAAAAGCAAGGCATATTATATCTTTAATCCTACTTCATCCAATTTTCAATTTATCTGGAAAGCATCGCAAATCTCATCCTCCTCCCCACATACTCAAAGCAAAAAAGAGTTAGATGAGGGATATAGGAGCGGGAAGGAAATACCCAGTCTTCCAAATAACACAGCTATTTCAAATAACCAGTCTAAAATGGATGCTGTTCTTCTAAAGAGTTTGACAACTCTGTCACAGGGGTAAACTGACCATAGCACTGTTTTCAAGTGACATTCAAAGGTATATTAATAGTTCTTAATCACCAATCAGCTATGACTTGTTTATGAGATGTTGCTGCAGAGCTGTATTTTTAGTATGTGGGATAATACATAGAAACTAAATTGTCAGTGTTCTTTGAAAGTGAAGTATTCATAGGTTTGGGAGATGGCATTGGAATATCATAGATCAGAATAAAGAAGTCATTAAGTAAGTGCAGAAAGAAACCTGCAGCATTTTCAGCAACTCTATCACTTTTATTAAGCATATCATTTAAGGGTCCATGACAAAGTTTAATGCTTCTGTAAAGCCAAAATCAATAAAGCCTTAACTATGCTGATCTGTACTAGGATAAAATTTTCAGGGTTTGGACAGAAGATATGTTTAGAAACTCAGAATTCAAATAGCTTTATTTTCCTGAAAGGATAGAAGTGTTCATTCTGGAATGAACACTGGATGAGAAAAGAAAAACATTTTACGTTCATGAAATTAAGTTGTTAAAAAAAAAAGAAAATAAAATAAACATTCATATGCTTGAAGGAACAATGTATTCAGCAATAAATTGCTATTCAGCTTTCTGCCAAGTTCAAATCAAGGTAATGCCTAGTTCATCTTCAGATGAACAACAAAAAAAGTAAAGTTGTAAAGCTGTAAAGTTGTAGTCAGTTTTGGACAGATTTTTGCAGAGTTAGAAGTAAGGCAGTACATAAGTTCAGTAGTCTGACTTGCTTAAGACTGCTAGAGGTTCTTGAATTATAAAAAAACCAAACCAATAAACAAACAAAAAGCCATAAGTACCTATCCTGCAATTTCAGCTTCCTACTCCATCTATACTTTAACAGCAATAAGAGGATTTTCCTCACGGAAAATTGCCCTCAGAGCGTGCCTTACATGTGTGTCTTGTAGGAAGTCCTACAAGTCAGTAGAGCAATTGCTTCACAAGCACAGATGCTACACATCAGCTGCTTGTCAAATACTAATTTGTCCTACTTGGAAACAGCAGATCTGCAGGGATTAAAGGCTACCAGGACCTTCTTTTCTTGCTGAAAATGCAGGAAGGAGGAAAGGAAAAACAAGCCGGTTAAAAAATTAAAAAAAAAAAAAAAAAAAAAAAAAAGCCTAGGGCTGAGGGCCTGTTTAGTTAAAACAGGGGCAGAAGAGTATGTCATCCTGCCTTCAGAAGGCTGTTTCTACTCCTCCCCATCCTGTTTGTGGTATTTGGCTTTTTTTTTTTTTTTTTTTTTGTTTCATTTTGCTTCCTCCTTCCTCTCTTCAAGAAGGATCCTTCCTTCGGGATCAGCAAGGGTTACTTTCAGGATGAATTTTGTTGTTGTTGTATAAGTACTATAAGGTGAGCTGGAAAATTCACATCAGACTCTCTATTTATCACCCATCTGCTTTCATCTCCTGATGTTTTAAGTTGCTAGGGGCATTCATTTCTTCTTCCCTTAAAAGTTTCCCTAACACACCATTAGGACTTGCTCATTCTAACCCCTACCCGCCAGGCAACAGTTTTGATCTCATACGAATTGCTTTCCACAAAAGCAAAGTGGGGGGGGGGGGGAAAATCAATCCCTTCTCTTGAAGGTCATATTGGTGAAGTGAATCTTTGGCACTTTCTAATATTCCTTTTGAAGAAAATGATAACAAAATCTAGATTTGGGAAGTTTTTCGCTATCTTAGCCACTCGCACACCTTGCTGCAGCACATTCAGTACCTAGTGACTAAGTTGTCTTTTTTAAAGCTCAGCAGTGCCACACAATTTCTAATCCTTAATTCTCCCCCTTTTCTCGTAACAAAACAACTCTCACATACAAAAGTTCTTATCACTTAAGAAAGTGGGCCACTGGCACTATGTGTTTCAATTCTACTAGTGCTGCTATTTCTTAATATCTCTTTCCCTGAATTGCTGTTTGGTTTGCCATCTGCTGCTGTGTGTGAAAAGCTGTGCTTTGTTGTTTCTCTTATACAGGTTTGTCAAATTGCCTGCAATTACATGGATATCATCATAACACAAGATAAAGGGGCTATCGAGAGCATTACATGTCATGAACATAATTCACAGAGTATTTTTAAGCAGCTTCTTTAAACACCTATTGCAGATGCCAAGACATGCTTCAAACAATTGAAGTCTGAATGCAAGAAAAAGCTTTTTCATCTAAGACTGGAGTGAAGAAGCAATGTCAAAAACAAAATCGCTTTTTATAATGAATTTATAGATGTGATTCCAGACTTCAGATGTGTCAGTGCCTTGTGAAAAACGAGCTAACCCATAAGAAGACAAAAATTACTCGTATGGTGATGGCACAAGACTTGACCAAGTTCTTCACTGAGTGCCCAAAAGATCTGGGTAAAACAGAACTGAAACATAAAGCTGTCTCATGACTGATCAGCAGAGGAGCTCTCTGGGGTTAGTCCATATGGCTTCAGAGCAGCCATTCAGGTGTTCTAGAATATGCTCATATTCATTTTTGATTTGTGACTGAATTCAAAACTGGAGGTAGCAGTTCCATAGAGAAGTAGTTTTCTGCATCCCATCACATTCACATCTCTCGGCTAAAGGTAGAAACTAACAGCAGGTCATATGCACTAACAGTAGATCTGCCCAGCACAGGAATGTGTCAGTATGCTTTAAATTCAGTGTCTCATTCAGTGTCTTATTTAAATTCTGCTGTCTTGGATAGCAGTGTAATGTCTGAAGGTGATTTTCTCACTATTTAAGATTTGTATGTAAAAATCAAACAACATAAGCAATCTGAAAACTAAACCGGAATTTGTCTGACAGTCAGATTAAGTGCTCTGTTTGCTCTCTTAGACTAGGTTCTACCCAGTATCTGCTGCTTTTCAAATGTTGGCTGCTTTTAAAATACTTTTTGCATAACGGATGAAATATGAGTGATTAGAACCTCCATTTTTTCCACTATGAAATCAATCACTCAAGTCATTACAACTGCCTAAGTTGTTACATACTCAGTCTGACAATAAATACTATATTTTTTTTTTTTTAGCTTTGCCATTATTTTCCACCATAATCCTAGACAGCATTGTAGTACATATATCATCACTCCAAACTCCTTTTACTGAAAGTGGAGCATACACTAGCTATACTTTCATGTCATAGTGTGTTAATGTTCTGGTTGCTAAGGTGATGCACTTACCAAGTTAACTTTTATCTAGTAGTTTACCTAAATAACAAGGCAATATGAGTCACTAGAGAGCACAGGCAAAGACAGATACATCGTTTCTCATTTGCAAGCAAAGTCTTTTAAAATTACTAGAGATGTGTCTAACCTACATTGCATTGTATTTCATAGCACTGCGTATATATGCTTGATTTTCTATAGTACCATCAGAATATAACTGCTTCATTCTATCCAAAACGCAGAATCTGCTTTTTTCATTTCTAAAATGTTTTTTCTAAAAAAAAGTGTTAAAGTGTCATCAATACACTCACAAATTTTGAATGCCTGAGTCAGAAAAAAAGACTAAGGAATTAGAGAACAACAACTCCTTGCCCCTCCCCCTGTCCCCCATCTATTCACACTTCTACCTCAGCTCAGCCAGAAGACATTTAAGTGAACTCTCATCCTTGTAATTTACAAAAAAAGCACTTAGTGACAATATCATCTTCCTACTTTGTACTTCCAGCTACCTACAAGTGACATTGTGTTCTTCTAATAGGCCATTATGTTGTCTGCTTGAAACCATTTGTTTGATGTAATTCCTTGCAAATGTACTGTACTAGTAAAGTCTTATTTGTTTCTAGCTTTCTGAAGAAAAGGTATTTGAGATGTTTACATTTTTATTCTAATGACACTACTTTCAAATTAAAGCACCTCTTTACTTACAATCTCAGTTCTGTTCTCTACAAGCAATTATAAAGAGTTCTTATTCAATTAGTTGCAATTAAAAAACATCCAAATTAAATCAAAACTTATCTATTTTGGGCATAACAGTTGAACCTCCATAATGAAAAAGAGAAAGGACTTTATTTTTACCACCCTATTTCCTTCACATTTTCCTTTGGAAAATCCTGAAGATGACCCAAAGGAGCTAACAGGTAGAGAATACAGACCACTACAAGCATGTGAAAAAGAGCAAACATCAAGAGGAACTTATATTGATATAGCTGAGCTCTAATATTTAGAGAGATGAACAGTCCAAGTTCTAAGCTAACAGTATATATTGAGGTCATTCTGTGCCAGACTGGACTATATTAGTTATACATTTATCTGTGAATAATTTTGGTAGGAGATGTGATTGTTTCCTCCTCTTCCATTTAACATTCAACTTATCTATTTTTAAGTATAGATATAGAAAATGCTGTGTGTAGCAAGGAGTCTACTGACCATCAGTCCACTACCATCTACTCTTCCTCTCTGATCTAAAACACTCCTAGATAACACACAAGCAACACATGTACATCACACATTCACATTATTTATTGGCCAAAGTCTCCTAAGTCACACACATAGATCAAAAGGAGGATATGAGTATCCCTTCCTTCCTAGTCAGCACATTTCTCTCCACTGAAAGAAGAGAGACAAGCAGAAATGGCAGGCAAAAAAGCCCTAAACCATAGAACAGCTCTGCACTTAATTCTATAAAAGTATAAAAAGGCCATACAAAAGTATAATCCAGGTAAAAACACACTAACATCAGGCTCTTCCTGAGCATGTCAAGTCAGTATCTTGATGCACAGGTTGCATGCTAACTGATCTCTCCTAGTAACGTGGCCTGAGATTTTGTTCTTCTTTTCTTTTATTTGTTTTTCTATTTGCAGCTATTTCAAAGTATAACAGTGAGAGGACTCTCTCATTGGAGAAATGGAATTAATTTTGTTGCTGCTCTAAGATGTCAAGATCTTTTCTTCCGTTCTGTTTTCTTACGACATAAAGATATACTTTTTTTTTAGATCTGAGTATATTTTTGCACAATTATTGATATAATGCTGAAAAAAGGCATCTTGACAAGTTGAATAGCTTACCAAGCATACAAAATTTCAGAAAAATCTCTGGAGGATGTTGGCCAAGACCTGTAAGGAAGAGCTGACTTCAAGTACTCATGTGCTTCTGCTTTTCCTCAACAATATCTTCCTTTATATTCTCCCCAACCTGCCAATCGGAAATCCTGCTGTTCTCCAAAAAGAAGCCTTATACTCAGGCACCACGTTGGCAGCGGGAGTGCAGCAGGATTCTGCACGCTGCAGTCATAGAGTGAATTCTGCAAAGTGTTCTGAAACAAGGCCAGGCAATTTGTCTTGCTGTGCAGCCCACAAGAAAAATATTTTCTACTTCAAATTTGGCAAATGGATTACCTAGAGTACATTTTTAGTAGTTAAAGCAGATATTTACAATTATCTGGAAATAATTAGGCCGTAGAGCAGGAGAAAACAAGGTTTAATTTTTTTAAAATGTTGTGTTTTATTTTGCTTTTTATGGCAAGGAAAAATGCCTGGTCACAAGCATGTGGAAAATAGATTTAAAAAAGTGTAGTTCAGATCTGTCACAGACAACTGTTTCAACATACGCTTTTTAAGTAAACTATCTCTATTAAAGAAATAGAAGCCTCCAGAAGAATGAAGTAACTTGTAACTAAAGGTTGTCATAATTAAACTTAGTTAACTTTAGTTAAAATAAAGTAGAAGATGGATAGAACAGAAGCTAAGTCGGGTTGCCTAGTACTTTGAGAAAAATATGTTGGTGAAATTCCTAGAGATCAGGTTTATTTCCTGCATTTCAGTGTAAAAGTGCAATTTTATATTATAAAGATGAAGTAAATAAAATAAGAGGGTTTTTCCTGGAGATCCTTGAAGATTTTCAAAATGTGCCTGGATGCGTCCCTGTGCCACATGCTCTAGGTGTCCCTGCTTGAGTAAGGGTTTGGACTAGACGATCTCTAGAGTTCCCTTCCAACCTCAACCATTCTGTGATTCTGGAAAGTTTTCTATTGTCTTCTTTCCATCAGTGAGAAGAAAGCAATTTTGGTAGCAGGCTTGGTGAGTACAACAATTGGTGCTTTGCCAATCGACAGGGCCGGCAGACTCTGGCTGCCAGACACCAAGGGAAAGAATGGTCATGTTTACTATTAATATCAAATATTACAGAAATGAGATGATACATCTAATGAAACAGTAAGCTTACTAGCTTACTGGGTTTTAACAGCGTGCTGGGTTTTAACAACAAACAACAGTGTGCTGGTTTTTAACAACAAATAAAATAAGGAAGATAATGCACTTAACCATTACTATATGAGAAAGAGAATAGTGATTAAGAAAAAGATGCAACGCCAGTTGCCTAAATACATTACCATCATCCAAATATGCAGTCACTGGAGAGCCCCTGTTGCAGGGAAGATGTGCACAACCTCCCAGGCAACTGGGAGGTCTTACACAGTGCATACACCCCTAAGTTTTGTCTCCAAAGTCGCTGCAAGACGTTCCAGCTTTTACAGAACCAAAGCAGCAAAACTTGCATTTTCTTTGTGAACAGTAATATCTAGTATGACCTACTTTCTCTATCAGCTGGGCCTGTGATTTGGCCAGAGCCCTGGCTTTGGATGGGAGGGTTCCCTTCAAGCTGAAAAACTTGCATGAGTTGCTTGACTTGCAGAGCCTACAAAAGTTAAAGTTTTATGAGCCTGCATGCAGGTTAGCATAAGCAGTCTGGTAGGCCTATGTGCAAGGTCTATGTATTTCTACAAAGGCAGGGCCATATTCATCTGCAAGTCAATCATGACTCAAACCTGTTATTCAGGCCCTGACACTTCTAACAACCTCTAGGAGGTCTAAATGGGAATATTCTTTAAAGCCCTACATTCCTTCTCCCCAGCATGGAAGTGCCCTAATAATATGACTAGTCCCACGGGGGCTTCTCAGCATTAATTCCATTGAGGAAGAGAATCACAGCCAAAACAAGCACCAAATAAAGTTAAGTTAACCCATATATGCCCAAAGGCTGCCATTCAGAGGCACCTAGATGGGCTAGAGGCCAACAGGCAGCTACTGAAATTCAATAAACACACAGGCAAAATCTAGAAAGGAAGAACTGCCTACAAGCCCTTGCATGGGATGGGAAGCAGCCCTTCTGTAAAGACTCTGGGGTGTCAGAAGGCAGCAAGTAATAGACAAGCCAGTAGCATGCTCTGGCAGCCAGCAGCTTCCTGGATTGTATGGGATAGAAGTGATTACTCTTATTTAGCACTTACTAAAGCACTTCTAGGCACTGATTAGTTATTAGTCCCCTAATATAGAAAGTTGAGGAGAGGTCAGCCAGGACATTAGGGGCTGGAGCGCTTGACCACCTACCACCATCCACCAGCATCTCTAGGGAGATCATCAAGATAGAACCAAAGACGGTTCTGTCATTTGGTAGGAGGAGAAGACTCTGGAACAGGAGACAATTCAACTAGAAAAGGAACTACAAACACAATGCAGGAGTGGACCATGTTATCAAGCAATGCTATGCTGTCTCCATCTTTGAAGGGTTTTCTTTGTTTGTTTTTTTAATACAAATATTCCCCAAGCAGAAAAAAAAGCTAAATCAAATTTTGGGAATCATTTGAGTAGCAGTTGCACTTTTAATCTTTAATTCTGCAAATATTTATGAAAAAAATCTAAGCAGACAATCCACTTTTCAATTAGTATTTCTTATCTGAATAAAGTTTCATTTATGCTCATGTTTGAAGAGTAGGTAATGAATGCCAGTGCTGATTTTAATCACCAGAAAAAAAAATCCAAACATGGATTTTTTTGAACATCAAAAGGTATTTTCATATTTTTAACTGCATTTGCTTCCATGCTGTTTCACAAGCAACAAGCTAGAAGAATACAGTCCAGAAAGGGTAATTTCACTAATTCTGAAGAGCACTATCTTTCTACAGGGAACCTTTTTAAGTGTTGCACAGGGGCAACCAAGAGATTCTAACCTCTTAGAACTTGTTCTAGGCCCAGCTTCAAGTTATCCTTAATCTCAAACTTTTTTACTGCCACTAAGACTCATACTAATGTCATCCATGTAAAGACATCAAGGCAGTACAATTAGGATATAGACTATTTTTCCCTTCACTGTAAACAGAGGATCCAAATTTGACTTTGCAAGCTGTTTCCCAAAACAACCTCCTCTCCCTGCATGCACCTCAGTGTTTTCAGAAGGATCAGAAACAGGCTTGGTACTCTTATTAGCAGCAAGCACTTAGCACTTGGCCAGCAGGTTATCTAGTTATATTTATAATGAGAAATCTTGTGCATTTTCAGATGAGATAATTCCAGTCAAATCTTTTTTTTTTTCTTCAAAATTAGGATAGTGTCAGTTTTAAAAGTAGACATGTTTGTGAAGAAAAATACATGAGTTCAGCGTTGGCTCAAGTCTGCGTAAAAGTGGGAGCAAAATAATTGTCCCATATCCTTATCATCTAAGGTCCTACCCTTAGACAGATAGCAAGCAGGCCAGGAAGAGGCACCAATTTGGACATAGCAGGGGAGGAGTAACAGAAAGGAACCCTATTAGGACTCCTGAGGACCTGAATAGCAAAAACAGCACTTGCTATTTCTGAAAGGGAAACAGACAAGCTCTATAAAAAACTTATCTCAGCAACAGGAACTTCACCCAGCACTCCCATGCTTGGGCACAGTCTCCTTCACTCCAGGTAGGCCTATTTTTCTATGGCTACTACCATGCTCATTTCTCACTCTTTTGAATTACAAGTCTCTTGAAAGTTTCTCAGTATGGGATCCCAGAGTTTGAAGGATGAAAAGAGGGAGAAAAAAAAATCCATTAATTGTTTTCTTGGGTCGCAGTAGTAACTCTCTGATGTGTTCACCAATAAGATGTTTATTTTGTGTGTGAACTTCTTTTCACTCTTCCACAAAATAATGAGTTTCTTGATTGGCAAGAGCACTGATCCGCCCAGTAATAACTCGCTTACATGCTTCATCAGTGAAACAGAGCTAGGCTGTATCTATGCGCTGTTTCAGTGTGCGCTAGGGATTAGGAGGCATACAGCAGTGATCAAAGTCATGAAGACATTATTTTAGCTTGACCATACTTTTCCTGCTGACCCACTTTCTGTGACAGCCTCATACCCTGTCAAGTTAACAACCCCCTTTCACTTGTGATTCCTCCCTTTGGATGACAGCTGCTATAAAAGGATAACCTCTCTGACCTCAGGCTTCTCACTAGGTGAGGTACATCCTTGTATCTGTTAAATGTAGCTACAGAGTCACATCAGCAGCACTCAGCATAGCTTAGTTCCTAATGACGTGAAA
This sequence comes from Nothura maculosa, assembly GCA_032353885.1. Classification (NCBI taxonomy): domain Eukaryota; kingdom Metazoa; phylum Chordata; class Aves; order Tinamiformes; family Tinamidae; genus Nothura; species Nothura maculosa. Next base: position 114,443 of record JAUBOD010000392.1, on the reverse strand, counting down.
CCTGCATCCCAGCTAGGAATTTATGTACAACACTAATTATGACTGACATTGCCTACTAGAGTGGAAGATTTAAAAAAATCGCATTGCAGTATAGCCAGAACAGTCTTGCAACCTCTCTACAGCTGGCTTAATATTTCTACACAACTACTTTGACCTTTAGAAAGAGATGGGGGAGGAAAAAAGCAGGATAAGTTTTGAGATTTAAATGATTCCCATTTGTAACTTGATGAATGGCACATTTGGTCCAATTTCTAGTCTCTGGCATTTCTAAACTGTCATGTTACAGACAGGCAGCAGGCTATAAACTTCTCCCTAGGGTGAGAGAAAGCAATTCGCCTACTACCCTGGCCAGCAAGCCAGCCCTGCAGCATTATCAGAAAAGAAGCGCGTACAGATTGTTCAGCCCTTCCACACAGGGCTGACTTCCTGTGGAAGGCACATAGAGGCCTATTAGTAGCAATGTAGGTATATGAGACCTGGTTCCTTGTTGATAGGTATGGATAAACGATACCTCTGCAGTGTCTCCAGAGTAGGCATAAAGGCCACGGAGAACTGGAACTGAGGACCCGCACTGCATTGCTCTTAATTCACATAGGTCTTAGAGAATGCAACTCAGAGTGATATTTTTGTACTTTCAAAGGCAGTTGAAGCTAAAGACAAAAACAAAACAAACACATCCAGGAAAATATACAAAGAAAATGGAAGCATTGGCTGAAAGTCCCATAAAGAGCAACACTCTGCAAGTCCTGACTTTGACCAGCTATTGTTACTTCAGGGCATATGTTGAAGTAAAGGGCTCTTCATAGTTGACAATCTTCCACTTCCCAATGTAGATGAGAAATATGGGAGGGGGATTTGGAGAGGTTTGTTATTGTTTAGGAACCATATTTGACAGTTCACTACAGATTTGTGTTTAAGAAGCAAATATTTTTCTGCATGAACACACATATGGATCGAAGTTTAAATTTTCTATATTTAAATATACTACTTGTGCCAGTGTGACAGTAGGAAGTCATCTCAAATAAGAGCAGCAAATCAAGACGTGGGGCTTAGGGACATGGAGCTTCTAGATAAGGTCCAGTAGAGAGCAACAAAGATGATTAAGGGACTGGAGCATCTCTCATATGAGAGACTGCGTGAGTTGGGCCTGTACAGCTTGGAGAAGAGAAGGCTGAGAGGGGATCTTATTAACATGTATAAATA
>JAUBOD010000392.1:101746-113140 GCA_032353885.1 Nothura maculosa | reverse complement strand
CCCGCTGGAGCGGGAAGGTTGGACTAGATGATCTCTAGAGGTCCCTTCCAACCTTGAAGATTCTGTGATTCTGTGAAGACCAAAATATACACTATTCTAAGTGGAAAGCAAACCAGCACAGCAATTGTAAATAAAGATTACTGCAAATGATACCAGAAGCCCAGTGGCTGCTCATTGGCAAGTGAACAACATCTGAAGGATATCTGATTTTATTGGGAAAAAAGTCTAGTTTTGACACCCTACATCATCTGAAAATTAAATAATAATAATAAAAAAACTATCAACTGCTGCCAGCACACAAGGTGTTAAATAAGCACAAGATTGATTAGTGTTGAGAAACAAGTGAAGGCTTCCTTTATTTCAGGCAGACACTCTACAGTTCCTTCAATCTGTTTCCATGTTTTCCTATACCTTTCAAAAAAAATACATTGTTTTGTTCGCATACTGTTAGCTTCACTGGTTTTTAGCTAGCTAGAACTTGTTGAGGAAGCAGTTTAAAAGGAGTTAAATATATCACTGTTGAGCAAAGCATGTAAATGTCTGTTTGAAATGTTATTGGTGAAAAAAATACATCATGGTTTTCTTGAATCAGGACTTTCATCAAGCTCAAATGAGAAATTATATTCTCATGTTTGTTGCCATACTGATTTAATTAAAACAAGACAAGAACTCACATTTTCAGATCTACCAGCACTTCATACTGAGAGATCTTGAGAATAAAGCTGTGCTCATATCCAGCTTCATCTGAACTGTGGTAAGGGACCAAGTGAGAGGTGACTGCTCTCATATGTGGTGACTTAGAAGATGAAGGCTGCATGAAGGAAATCCATATCTTTTTCATCCATATATGGAGTCTTTACTGCAGAAGAATTTTGAAGAGGATGCAAATGGATTAGCCTTTGGGTGGAAAACTCTCTTCTGTCTTTCCTTAGTGCTGCTTGCATAATCTGAATTACCTATAAATAAGACTTAAATAAAAAGGCATGCTTTCGCAAATTGCTCATATTTGTCACTTTCTGCTCTTAATAGCTTCTACCATTCTTAAGGCAACTGTAGAATCTCCTTTGTTATCATCCCTACTTTCAAGTAAGGAGTGGAATTCACAATCTTAGATTTACAAACTACCAGAAAGCAAAGAAAAGTTCTATGCATTCACAATTTTTAGACAGCTATAAAAATGTCTTCAGTTATTGAATCCTTGCAGGTCCTGGGTGAACTGTTCATTAGAATTTCAGTTTCTTTTTCTGCCAATGAGCATAGATTGTAAACTTGAATTTATAGCTGCAGAAGTGTTTTCATGGTCCTAATGAAGATTTGTACTGAGGGAGCAAGACAAAGACAGGTATTTATCATCTTACATGCTAAGATTGTAAAGCCATGCCAGGATTTAATAGAAAAACGCCGATTAGTTGGGTAAGAGTCATAGTTACACAAACAGGAATTCTGTCTCAGAAGCCATTGCGAGCACAGGGGTGCCAACTATGGAAAGCACACTTCAGTTCTGCCACTTCAGCTAAGAGTTAATCGTTGGGATAAAAAGGGAGGTACAGTGGGAAAAGATATGCCTAGATGTTTTGCTACACCTCTCACAGTAGTTTCAGTTATTTCTGTAAGGCAACAGTGCAATCTCATTTATCTCATTTGCAAAAGGGAGGAGAGAGTCACCTCCACCTAAGGAGTGGTATGAAACTCACATCAGTGAATTTAACAATTGAATTTCCTCCAGAGCTACAGCGTTCACTGAAATAACCAGAATTTAGATGTATTGCCTCATTTCAACAACCTTCTGCTTAGGACAATCATTTACACCCAACAGTAGTTAGGTACTCTCTGCAGGCAATACTAAGCTAGAACAAAAGTGTATTACTATATCATTATCTCTATTAAGTGATGATATTATATATCATCACTTCTACTAATCCAAGAGTCCCAAAAGCTACTTCTTTGCCCCAGAATGTGCATGCACAGGACAGCAGCGTGCTGCTCCTCTGCAGTTAACAGGAGCTTCTGGAGTACAGCACAATCCCTCACTGTTGATCTAGCAAACCTTGCCCAGAATCTGGACAGGTTTCCAGAAGGTCAGCTGGATCATCTAATAGTCCTTCCTACTGGCCTTCCAGGAGAGTTGGGAGCAATCTCAGCCATGATGAAGAACCTGGAATAAAGTTCCAGGGAAAGACAGACACAGAACGTAAAACAAAACATGGCAAAGTACAAACGGTTTGCAACAGCACTTATCACCCTTTCCATACATAGAAAGTGGCATCTGCCATCACCAGCAAGCCAGATTCAATGAGTAGAAATTACAGCAATGAGCTGTAATTGTTGTGGCAGCTGGTGACAGAAATCATTTCCTCATAGGTGCATAACTGCATATTGTGGCTGCAGATGCCCAGCCTGTCCATCCAGAGTTTGGGCTGAAGGTGCACTGTGGGTCATCACTTGCTCTTCCTTTCCAGATGCAGATGAAAACCATTATGTACACAGGTATGTAAAGCACAGGCTGCTCAGAGACCAGATGCTACGTGCAAACTTGACTAGCCTGCTTAAATGCAACACCCCAAGTGCCACACAAGAATAATTTATGTGTTCTTCTGTTGCACTGTTCCACTGAGTTGAGCACCACAGACAGGAATAATCTGAAAAGTACATAGGACAACAGGGAGGAGATTGATCACAGCATCTGTAAGACTCCTGTCCTGCACCATGCTTTGTTTAAGTCAGTAGCAATTAGAGCCTAAACTATGATCAAGCTTCATTCCTTCCTGACCTGGTTTAAACACACTTCCTTTACTTCTTTTATATGAAGCTTGGAACATTTACTACTCAGGAGATTTCTCTAAATCACCAATTCCTCTGTGCTAGAAGAGATGGATAAGAGATAAGAAAGAAACAAGTTAACATTTAAAACTGCAAGATCACTGCTGCAAGATCATCACATCAGTGTGATGAGGACACGAGGTAGAAACTTTCTGTAGTTTCCCGTAACAAGAAAGGAGATAGGAAGTCTTGTAAACAATAGCAACCTTTAAAGAACAGATGCACTTGCAAAACTTGCTAAAGAGCCAAAAGTCATCTCACTGATAGTGCAAAGAGCAGATAATCTTATGGAACTCATATGAAGGTTCTTCCTCTTAATGGTATAAAGAATAGGCTCCAGCTCCAATGAGCTGAGCAGGGATCAGGGATGACACCTGACCAGCTGCTCTGGCTGGACCATGAGTATTCATCTCCTTCCCTTAACCTGGGATGCTAGGGTAACTCCATAAGCTTGAGTCCTTCTTTGGGGGACTGGGAATTTTATTGGGACAAGCAACGTACTGATATTTAGTGATTAATAAATGAGCCTTATAACAACTGCGCCAGTTAATGGGGAATACTGTTATAAAGATCTTGAGCTTGTAAATAAAATCAACAAACTAAAGCTGGGCTGTGGCTCCTGAGGATTATTTTGCTATCTCCTTTAAAAAGTTAGCATGACAGAATATGAACACAGCATAATATTGAGAGACTGGCTAACTACTTCTGGTAAAGTATCACTTTAGAAGGAATGTTTCAGAGACTTGGAGGAATAAAATGTTTTGAGGCACAAGCTGGCATTAAACAGTTTCTATAGATGTGTTGATTTAAGATGTCTGACACACGAGAAGGTAGCATTTTCAAGAGAAACTACACAAATGAAGCCTTCCCTACAAAAAAATACCAAGATGTTGGGGAATCGTTAAGGGCCACAATGAAGTGTACCAGCAAGGCTTGGAAGGGAACAAGGCGGGGGGGGGGGGCGGAAATGGAAAAGTACCAGCAGTGAAGTAAATGTGGGAGGAAAATCAGGATCTGAGCACGTGGCTTGCAGCATGGCAGCAAGCAATCAGCCAATCAGGAAAGGGGATGCAGAAGCAGTAACCACTAAAATTGTAACAAGTGTGTGCTCAAGCCTATATAGTCGAGCTGTTGAGAACAATAAAGGGAAGCCTTGATCGCTCATATTGAGTCAGTTGTGCTTCCCCGCGCGCTGGGCACCAAATCTTGACGAAAGTCCGCAGCAAGTGGCGCCCGAACAGGGACCTGAAACAGAGACGGGTGTAACCAGGACACGCGGACGGATTGAATGCACCAGTTCAGACAACTGAGGGGCGAGATCGCCTAGACCGACCGAGACGGGGTCTGCACAAATCCAGAGGGCAACGGTTGTGGAGCTCCAAGGAGAATTCTCTATTTGGGCGCTGATGTCGTGAGAGACAGAGTTGCAGTGCACCATGGAAAGAGAGGTAGCCCTAATTTGTTAGAGAGCTTTTTAGAAAAGTGGAGGATAGTGGAACCATTGAGTCCATTCCTGACTTGATAGCATACGGCCACGCCTTCGGCTCATTTTCGCAGTCGAAGTGGCTTTTTTCTGAGGAAGAGTGGTGTAAGTTCGGAGATATTTCGTGGGATCAAGTGAAGAAAGATGCAAAAAAGCTAATGAAACCTTGGCGGGAGGTGGAGCCGCTTTATCGAGAGCCCGAGTGGAAATTTTCCCCCCCCGCCGCCGCCGCCCAGTTGCCGGCTTCGCCGCCCAGGAGACTCCCGCCCGAGCCGCCCGTCTGCGTCTCGTCGCCCCCTGCCGCCGCCAAGTTCAACTACATCCACGTCCTGCCCGGCTCCTCGGAGGTGCCCGAGCCGGACATCACGGTGAGCGAGCGGGAGGGGACCGGCTACCGCCAGGGCGCCCGGCAGCTCCTGCGCCGCCTGCGGCCCCACTGGAGACCCGAGGAGGTGACGCTGCAGCTGTTCACTGATGGAATCACCAACAAACTCATGGACTGCTACGTGGGCGACATAGCGGATGATGTGGTTCTAGTCAGAATCTATGGAAATAAGACAGAGCTCTTGGTCCATCGAGGTGAGGAGGTGAAGAGTTTTCATGTGTTGCAGGCTCACGGCTGTGCCCCTCAGCTCTACTGCATGTTCAGTAATGGCCTGTGCTATGAGTTCATGCAGGGAGGAGAGCGCATAACCCAGATAGCCTTGCTCATACAAAAAGAAAAAGGGGGAATTTTTGGGGAATTGTTAAGGGCCACAATGATGTGTACCAGCAAGGCTTGGAAGGGAAGAAGGGAGGAGAGAGGGTGCTTTTGTAATGGAAAAGTACCAGCAGTGAAGTAAAGGTGGGGGAAAACCAGGATCTGAGCACGTGGCTTGCTGCATGGCAGCAAGCAATCAGCCAATCAGGAAAGGGGATGCAGAAGCGGTAACCACTAAAATTGTAACAAGTGTGTGCTCAAGCCTATATAGTCGAGCTGTTAAGAACAATAAAGGGAAGCCTATTGTTAAGAACAATAAAGGGATCACTCATATTGAGTCAGTCCTGCTTCCCCCTGCGCTGGGCAACAAATCCTGATGAAGGTCCGCGGCACCAAGAGTTGAATCTCAGCAAAGGCAAAAAATGATAGATGAGGTTCAGTTAGAAGGGAAATATAAAGTATAAGGTCTTTGATTCTTAAAGACAAAGATCATCCTCTTGATTTACCCTGTAGAATACTCGTTGGTTGCCCAATTTAGGTAAAGATTTAGAGTTTTCTTTCCCTATAAGTTTAAGCTTTCCCTATAACTTTTGCTAAAGTTTTTAGAATAAGCAGAGTGGTCATGAGCTTGCTTGAACTTTGGCACAACTGAGATTTTAAATTCCATAAGGAATTATCTAGAGTTTGTATTAAAGGGGAAAGAAAGCCAGGTTTCAGGAGAAAACAAGTGCAGAAGGTCACACTTCAAGGAAACTGGCATATCAGTAACTAGGCAAAAATCAGTCTCTTGACCAGGAGCAAGATACTGATCCCTAAATACCAGCAGAAATAAACGCAGATGTAGTGGAATTGCTTAAAAAATGCTCAGAACAACATGCTTGCTTTTCACCTGTGTCCAAAGGCAGAAAGGAAACATAGAGGATTTACATGAGGAGGAAAGAAGTGGTGGGTATAGGGAAAACACTAAGCAAGTGGCAAGCTGTAGGCATACACTGTTTCTCTCTAAAGTAGCACACTGGGTCTAAACACAATCAATAGAATTTGGTTTGTAGTATCCTTTCACTCTCCTTTTTTCTTCAGATGATTTTCCTTAGAGGATTAGGAAAGAGGACTTTCTCCTCTGCTAGTCCCATCAGACTTCAAACCTTTTGACTAGTGTCAGCTAACTCCACAAAACAGAAAATAAATATTCAAGACAAAGTATGCTGCTATGAAAAGATGCCACTTTCAGCACACTGTTAGGCTTATTCAAGTATTTCTTTTTAGGCCTACAGGGACCACATTCGGACACCAAAAGGTTTTATGTTAGCATCATGTGCCATGCATATTTGAGATACATTGGGAACAAAATCCAGAGCAGGTGACAAAAAATACTTCATTGGAAGTGACACAAGATAGTAATTACTTTTGGTTTACAGCTGATTGGCATAGCGTTATGTGCCACAAGTCACTCCTCCATATCATTAGCCCTTCTACTTTCTACAAAGGAGAGCAGATTTCTTTCTTAGAGAAGCATTAGTAGACTAGTGACAGACTGATCCTTTCCTCACTCTAGTCATTCCTCATTCCCCTCTTCCAATTCCCTACTGATCAGGAAACTAAATTTCAAATGAGCTTCCCTTATTTCTTGCACAGGTGCTGAAGAAAGACCTCAAAGAACAGCTGTTTGGGAAACAGCAGGAGAAAGCTGCCTTTGACCACAGGGACAAATGACATTGTGAGAGTCTCTTAATGGATCAAGTGCTGTATTTGCAGTAAGAAAGTTTAAATAATTCTTCAAAATAAAATGCTTATTTTCAGTGGAATTGGTAAGCATTATCTCACCAGTTGGGTACACATTGTACTTAAATAACTATACATATGCTACAAGGTAATTAACAACTCTACTACACTTACAACTTCTGCATGTAGTTTAGAGAAGCAGTTCAAAGATGAAAGTCTCCCCTACAGTGCTTAAAAACATGGTGGCCAAAAAAGCAATCTGAGCAAAACAGTAATTTAGTATCTGCATGCATTCATACACAACGCCACTTCCAATGATTTACTAAGCTTGACAGACAGTAAAATTAGCTCCTTAGATTCCCTTCTCTTTTCTCCTTATTTCAATCCCTTAGAAAATCCATTTTTCTCCTTCAAGTAGGTGGGGAGAGGAAATAAAAGTAGCAGTCCTATGCTTCCTCAAAAGCATTCATAAAGGTCAGGGCTGGGTCAGGAAAAGAGTCAGGAAAATTTCCTGGATTGAAATTACACCTCACATCACTTACGAAACAAATGAGAAATAGAGGCTAGAAACAGTGTTGAAAATGAACAGCTTGTCTTTACTGGAAGGAAAGACAGGTTTGGAAACCTGGCTTTTATAGTCACTTTAGGTTTGGTACTTTCTTATGGAACCACATATTTTTATCTTGTGTTTTCACCTGCAGATTTCACTATTTACTTCTTATAGTTGACATTTTCTAAAGAGGGAATTGGATATTGATGAGTTGAAATGGCCATTAAGGATGTATTTTGATTGTTGATTGCTAAGTAAGTTCTAGGCAGAAACTAGCAGTCTAGTTTTAGAACTAAGCAGTTCTAGGCTAAGTGTTAGGCTGAAAACAGTTTGATCAGAAAAGAGCTTAACAAGTAGGTGAAAAATATGGAGCCCTATGAAAACTGAAAAAAAAAGTATTTGGTTTTGAGGCACAGGCTATTTTGGACTGTATTTATCTATTGCTTGGACCTCATATTATTTGCATCACAGTATAAAATGTCTTGACTTATTATACTTCTGAATTTTCTCCTTTCATTCATTTCATTTTTTTTGAAATACAGATACTTGTGTAGATATGTATTCTACTAAGTCTGCCACTCAGGTTTTACTCAAAAGTAGATCAGTAAGAGGTTTACCATCTCTTTATTGGGTGACAGTTGCATCAATAAAGTAGATAGAGACAGACATGAGTATACTGGCCTTATTTATTTCCATTGTCCAAATATGTTGTTACCACAGTACAACTTGTGGTAACCACAATGATGGATTAATGAAGAAAGACTTTAGTTAAAAGATGTTCTGTGTTAAGTATATTATTTTTCTGTAGTGTGGATAAAGGTTTGGATTTCCAAGTTTTGTCAGCTGTATGAACTACATGAGGGAACATTTCTATCACTCAGCCAAGAAAGTTATCGATACTTTTATTTAGTTCTTAACTGATGTACTTATTTGCAATAGAACAGACATGAATGAGTGTATGATTTTGCTTTAAAACACAACCCTGTGAAATCTTTAACTATTAATAGTTTGGCTTTCCTCCTTCACCCCACTCCGTGATCCTAAAGAGAAAAGGAATAGAAAATAAAAGGTAAAATAGCTGTTATTCTCAGTGAGGAAAGTACATTAAAGCTATTCTTTTATATATATACATGAAGCTTTTAAATTGTGCTAGAAGTGCTTGGAGACAACTTTGGCGGATAGTGAATACATCTTCAAAATTAGTATGAAAAGAAATAGCTTTTTTTTTTTAGTAATGGTAAAGAACAAAGATATAAGGGACTGAACACTGAATATTCTTTCACTGCTCAGTTCATTTTTGTTAAATGCCAGTCCATCAGTTGGTTCTGCAAGTATTTGTTGTTATATTTTAAGTCATATATTCTTAACAAGCTTATCTTTGTGCTGTCTTATTCCTGTTTTTCTAGTCTATTAAAAATAAATACAGTTGTCCTTGAGCATTAAGCAGCAGCACTGTAGTTCACATCCAGATTGCTACAGCTGCTTCAAGTAGCTAAGTCATCTCAATAACTGAAGGCATTTATGTAACAGGAACCATATGGGAGAATATTCTCCCATTATCCCCTATCTTTATATACTTTGTGTAGTGCTTCACAGTAATATGACTCAGGAAACTAGCTCAGCCTGTTCAAGTATACATTCCACAGAGGAAAATGCAATAGCACAAACTGAGCAGGAGGGGATGAGGAAATGAGATATATTTCTTTATCACACCACCTTTCGGTACTTTTTTTTTCCACTTAGAACAAGGCAGCAATGTCATCTTACAGCTACCCAACTTGGTGCAGGTTTAAACACAGACTTTTATATTCACTGTGTCTAGACCTTCAGTATTATACCTTATACCTAGCTTTAATTAAAAAAGATGATTCTAAGTGTCTAGGGCCTCAAATCCATTAATTTACTCAATTCCTATTGACTTTAGTGGGATTTAGGCTTTCTTGTATTTTAGAGAACCTTGGTAACAGTCACAGATAGTGAATCTTTGCAGGCTTTAGAGTGTAAATGTAAAGGAAGGAAATATATGAGAGCTTTGTGTAGAAGGCAGTTTCCATAGGCATTAAGCATGGAGGAGGACATATTTATCTATTAAGGGACCATACTATGTCTAAAACATTGCTCAGTTAGGCATCTAATCCACAGAGCTTCTGTTAGCTAAGAACTGACTCTCTAAGAGCATCTACCATTTCATTGCTTTTTCAAAATTGTTAGATAGTTTGTGGATTATCCAGGATAACAGACCCTTAATAAACATGGAAAACAGTTGTCTGTCACATACAAATCTCATTCACTTGTCTCAATGATGTGACATAATACTGAGCATTTACAATGTCTACATTCATACAGGCCTAATTTTTCCCCTACAGAACAGTGTTGACTGACAGTGCTGCATTGAAAGGGTGGAACTGTGGGCAATGCAACAGTTTCAACCAAGATATACAAGATATAGAAGTCATTGCTTGTGTTTCCTACATCAAGAAGCACACATACTTGCAGCCTGACAAAGCTCAATTATTTCCAACAATTTAGCTACTGAAAATAAATTTCCACAGGAATGGTGGAACTACAGGGTGGTATTTTAAAACAATCAATCAGGTTAACAGTCAGACATAATTCCCTTTATGCACTGAGAAGCCTGAAGACCAAGAGAACAAGACATATGAGAAGTCTAATGAACTAGGGGGGAGGGGGGTATCCGTGGGGTGGCAGATGAGATGGTGGCTGATGGCCCATCACATCATCCACTGCGGTCTGGTGCTGTGGCCTGTGAAGGGCCCTCTAGGACTAAAGAGGCCAAAGGGCAGAATACGGAAACTTCTGAAAGCCCCCACAGTCAGGCTGCAGCTGTCCCGACAAGGAGGAGGGGCACATTGGGAGCCCCACTCAAATACCTCTACCTAAACGCACACAGCATGGGGAACAAACAAGAGGAATTGGAGTTGCACGTGCGGTTACAGGGCCATGATCTCATTGCAATCACTGAGACATGGTGGGACAGCTCCCATGATTGGAATGTGACCATGGAGGGCTACAGGCTTTTCAGGAGGGACAGGGCAGGAAGGCGAGGTGGCAGAGTTGCTCTCTATGTGAGATAGCAACTGGAATGCATAGAGCTCAGCATAGGAGAGGATGGAAAGCTAGTAGAGAGCCTGTGGGTGAGGATAAAGGGACAGGCCAACGAGGGTGACATGGTGGTGGGAGTTTAGTACAGGCCTCCTGACCAGGACAAGGAAGTGGACGAAGCCTTCTAGGGCAGCTCCAGGAAGCCTCCCGATCACAGGCCCTAGTCCTCCTGGGGGACTTCGACCACCCTGATATCTGCTGGGAAAATTGTATATCCAGGAACAGGCAGTCCAGGAGGTTCTTGCAGAACATTGCAGATAACTTCTTAACACAGGTGGTTGATGAGCCAACAAGGGGAGGGGTGCTGCTAGATCTGTTACTAACAAACAGAGATGGTTTAGTGGGTAATATGAGGGTTGGGGGCAGTCTGGGCTGCAGTGACCATGCGATGTTGGAATTGACGATCCTGCGTGGAGGAAGCAGAGTGAGAAGTAGGATAGCTACCCTGGACTTCAAGAGAACCGACTTTGACCTCTTCAGGGAGCTCCTTGGAGCAGTTCCCTGGGTCAGGGTCCTGGAAGGGAAGGGAGTCCAGGAGAGTTGGCTGATATTCAAGCACCACTTCCTCCAAGCTCAGGATGAGTGTATTCCCACAAAAAAAAAAGCCGAATAGGCGGGGCAGGAGACATGTATGGATGGGCAAGGGGCTCCTGGGCAAAGTTAACGAGAAAAAAAGAGTGTACAGCTTAAGGAAGAAGGGACAGGCAATGTGGGAAGAATATAGGCGCATTACCAGAGAATGCAGATGCGAAATGAGAAAGGCCAAAGCCCTGGTAGGATTAGAATTGGCCAGGAATGTCAGGGACAACAGGAAGGGTTTCTATAAGTAACCTTCCTCTATAAGAGGAAGATGAGGGAAAATGTTAGTGGGCTGCGGAATGGGGAGGGGGCCTTGGTGATGGAGGATGCCGAGAAGACAAGAGTTGCTAAATGCCTTCTTTGCCTCTGTCTTTACTGCTAAGGCCACTCCCCATGAACTGCAGGGCTCAAGTGATA
>JAUBOD010000392.1:74786-101646 GCA_032353885.1 Nothura maculosa | reverse complement strand
AGGGAGGTTGTGGAGTCTCCTTCTCTGGAGGTCTTCAAAACCCGCCTGGATGCTGCCCTGTGCCACCTGCTCTAGGTCTGCCTGCTGGAGTGGGAAGGTTGGACCAGATGATCTCTAGAGGTCCCTTGCAACTTTGTAGATTCTGTGATTCTGTGTAACAATTTCCCTGTGGATCATTAAATCATTTGCTCTCAATTCACGCAAGCATAAGCAAAAGATCCCAAGTTGTATGACTAGTCACCTTAAAGTCTTTGTTGTATTAGCTCTCTGAGTAAAAGTTAAGCACAATTTATCATTTATTCAAAACGCGCAACAAAGAGGAGTGACTATTCATATGCATTTTCACTAAAGCCCACTCATGCAGGTGGCCTAATATGTCTGTAAACTCCAACTGGTATTAATTCGAGACCGGAACATAGTGTTTGCTAAGACTTCATGTCCAAAAGAAGGAAGCATAGAAATCAAAGAAGTGAAAACTGGGTTTACTTGCCAAACTCTAAAGATAGAAATACTTTTGTTCATATAGGCAAAATGATATATTTTACTAGATAATTTCTATCTGTCTTCAGCAACAGATAGTATTTGATAGCTTTTCCTAAATTCCACAGACAGAAGCCAAAAGACCTTTCAAAGAGACAGCGGCTCAGCTTTGCTTGGAATAGAATTGGAGCAGGAGGTTCCCAATGGTTACAATAGCTAGTCATGGAGTCCCAACAACTGACAACAGGCAGAAGCTCAAAAGAGAAGAGCACTTGCATACCAAACTACTGCAGACTGGCCCCCTTCAAAGACTAATGTTCAGCAGTTACGATTTTGCAAAAGCATGACATTTACAAAAGCATGACATATTTGTCAGAGTTATTCTTTATAAAATGGCAGTTCTTGATACAAAGAATTTCTCTCTCTCCAAACAATGTGCAGTTAAAAATAATTACCTCTCAAAATGAAATAAATACAATGTTTAGATTAATGTGTCACTATAGCCCTACTCAGACTAGCACCCCAAACAAATTTTAATACCTATCTTCCTCAAAAGCCTGGGTTACATCTGACAAAACGCATTACAGTAAAAGATTATCGTAATCCACTGAAACTACTCAACAAAACACTACTGAGGTTGTATTTGCTTTTTCACCATGAAGACACTCATTACCTTAGCATAAGCAGAGCATGACATGGAAATAAAGAATAATTTTCACTCTTTGGCACAAAACAAAATAGTAAATATCATGTCCTGTTTTCCTCTCAATATCTTGTTTCCTGGAAATTAACATATCTACCTATCAATTGAGGTCTTTAAAAGCCCTATAGCAGAAAGAAAACTAAATATATATCCATTTTTTTTAGGTCTACCATGCCAGTTAAGGATTCAGCCACTTGTATGTAGGCCCACTGAAGCACTTTGTATAAGCGACTTTGCCCACATGCTACTTTTAGATGTTTGTGACATATCCTTCAAATCAGAATGCTCTTAAACAAATATTGCTAATTTTATTTGTATTGAACTAGCAAGTATTATCCAATACCATTCAATACCACTACTTCTCTACAGGTACACAACAGAAGAATGAGACAAGATTTACCCTGAAGAGAGGAAAATTAAACTGCTCTCTCCATTCTGCAGACTAAGAAGCAGAGAGAGAGATTAGGCAAAATGCCAAAGGTCACATTAAAACAAGCCTATGACAGCGTGGAAGCCCAGATACTTTGGATCCCAATCACAGCCACATCTCATTAGCCTGAGAACTCACTCTGCAACAGAAAAACCTTCAGGCTGGAGAGGGAGTATAAGGCACTTTCTGTTTTTCGGATTTTATTAATTTGCAAAGAGTTTTGTCTATCCATCTAGTGAGCTTTCCTATTATTATTTGTAAAGGCCTTGCATTGCAATAGAGGAGAAAGGACTTTCTAAAAAAGTCAAGAAACAAGATATCCTAGACAATGATCAGAAGAACTGACAGGCAGTATAGCATCCTAAAACTAACAATCATTTGAATTTATTTCAGTCTGATTGGACCCCTTAGCCTTTCGAATCCTAGTACACAGAGAAAGTTATGAAAAAGATCTTTGGTCTGCATTTGTAACTGTGTGATTTGAGGTCAGTTAAAGTCATAAATCTTCAAGATAATGGTAAGAAAAAGCCAAGAAGAAAATTAACCTCAGATGAAAGCTTAAAATAGTCTCAACTTTGAAGTCCTGATGCACTCCAAGTGGAAGAGGGTTATTAGGTCCTCCCACTCTCTTAAAAGAGAGGAATTCTCAATCAGAAGCTGAAAATAAGAAACTGATTTTTCTGAGCTGACACTGCCATCTATTGTCAGTGCTATGTTCACAACTCAGTTCTGTTCACATTTTTCAGACCATCAGATGGCTATTAAAAGCAGAACACTCTCCCTCCTCCACTGAAATGAAAACTGAGTTAATCCTAGCTAATCTTCAGCAAGTGGTACATCTTCCAGCTTCAGAACTTTATCACTAGCCTTTGTGGCTATAATGAACATAGATTTAACAGATTTAACATTCCTCTCAATGTGTTACATGTTAAATCAAAAAGAAAGGAAATATAGAATTTATCCTTGTCCTTTCCAGCTTCTAGTATCTATGCTGTAGAATAAGTAATTTTTTAATCATAAAAAAGCTTTTGCAAATTTCTTTGTGCACATGCTCCTGAGCATAAAATAAATGTTATGTTATCCAGATATGGATATTTCCAGAAAATACCTACTGGAACAGCCTAGGTTCATGTATAGCTTCTTCAATAAAAATGTACATCATTTCTCTTCCTGTAGGTTGACTTTGTTAACAAAGTTGCCTCTATTGAAGCTTCCTGAAAATATATAACAAATATATAACAAAGAAATTAACAAATTTACACTTATCTAGCAGAGAGGAGAAATAAGTGAAATCAAGACCTGTTTCTTAAGTTCACATCTGTAAACCCAATAGCCACAGTGTCTGATGAACCTTGAAGCAACTATTTCCTTAAAAGAAGTCTGTAGAAGTCTGTCAATAGCACTTTCTAGAACCCTTCCAAGAAGTGCAGGTCCTTCTCTAAATATGAATATTATGTTTGAAACAGAAGGTAGAACCTTTCAACATATTACTGGGAAATAAAGGGAAATAAGATCACTAAAGGAGTATCGTTACAATGTACTAGCATAGTCACAGATAAGAGAGTCACAACTACTAAAAGCATACTTTTGTTGTGAATGTGTTTTGATTTTACTTTGGAACTATTCATGTATAAATTCAATTATATTATTCTTTGCATATATTAAGAATTGCTTTGCAACCTTTTCAGTCCTTAGATATTAAAGAGGATGAAGTGAGGTAGCATGCATATTTTGAAGGAAAAAATAAAATCAACTAGTAATTTTTTCTTTTAAAACTTTAAGGTGCTCTCAGGATCAAGAAATTAGGTAAAGCTCCAGTAGTATTACACGAATAGTTAAAGGTAAGGAGTTGAAAGACAGAACACATCTACTTTTCAAGAGGTTCTATAGTTTATCACACAGATATGATTTTCATGTTCCACTTGGTGAAGAGTCAGAGATATAATCCCTCCCCTCATTACTGCATCCTTCTGTGGTCATGCATCCCCAAATTTTTGAATTTCATCTAGATCAGAATGGCCAATCTACGTGGCCATAGAATGAATGGAATGTGCTAAAAGGGTGGAGAAGAATTAATATTGTTTTAAAAGTTATTTTGTCTTCAGGCATTCTAAGTGGTGTACAGCCAAAATGACATTTATTCCTTCAGCTGTATCTGCTGCCATCTCCCTAACACTTTGGCAAGGAGGGGCAGGTGGCAGAGGCTTCTCTCTTTCCCTCTGAGAAGCTTCGGAAACCAACCTCCTCCTCTCTTCAAAGCACTCACAACCTCTGATACTTTCAACACAAGCCACAACTAAAGGATCCTTTAAGTCTGTATAATACTGCAGTATTATTATCTGCCATTAAAAAGATTGAGTCCAATTTATACATTTAGGCTTTTTTTTTCGGAGATGTACAAACAGTTTCCCATAGAGAATTTGCTAGAAGCAATTAATGCAATAGCAGTTTTGAAGGTGGTGATCACTTCTTGTGAACTACTCTTGTTTTAATGTGTTCTAGGTAATCAAGTCCAAAGTCAAAGGAACTTCTTGGCAAGAGGAATCATTCAAGCGTGAAAACTTATTTGAAAAATAATTACTTTGAGTCAAGCTACTCCTATATATTCACCAGGTAGTTAACAAAATAATGAATGAAGCAAATGGTGGGTGCAGGGGAAAGGAGAGGGGGAAGGAATAAGGCTATAGGAATACTTTGAGAAAGACTTTAATAGCTCATAGGAAGTTGTTCCTACAACTGGATGTAATGATGAACACAGTGATGTAATGATTATTTCCCTCAAGTTTAGCGAGTATGCTAGGGGCTTGGCTCTCTGTTTCCTGGATTTTCCTGCATTGAACTTTGGATATACAGCCCTTGCAAAGAGACAGGAGCCTGGAGAAAAGAGGAGTGCAGGGCTAAGGAGGTATCTGAAAGCTGCTGGGACTCAGGACCTTGCCTTATTGCCTGCACCAGGGCTCACACCAATCATTGCGTTATTTGGAATGGGCACAATTCAGGACATTGTCACTTTCACAGCTGACAATACCTGGATTACCAGGAAAAGACCCACTGTTATATTTTTCCTTAACTCCTGTTTCTTTCCTTCCATTTTTTCTTGTCTGATTAGGATTTGTTACAACTGCCTCCCTTACCACACCTCAACGTACTTGTCTTAGTGATTCCTTCCATCTTTCTAACTTTTCCTTCCATTCTAGGCCAAAATTTCAGTGCTGCCACAATTGTGTATTGCTTTTCTGTCTACTGTGACAGTTCAGTACTTAAGGTACTGAATAAAGCCATTCATTTCTATTAGGCTAGTTAATATGAAGCAGTATCATGCATTTACCCGGCATAGTCTAATTTTTGTACAATACTGACCTCTAGCATCTCATTTCAAAATATTCTTTTCCATTCTATCAGAACCACAGCAGAATGTGTAAGTGGTATAAACATATACTGTATTACAGATACAGATCTAAGTTGTTATTTGCTGCCAACCATTGTCTTCATCTTAGAATATTATCTTTTATTTTAGACTTTAAGTAGCTCTATGCAAAACTGTGGAAAGTGTATTACATCTGATAGCTTACCTTGCCACCATCTTCAACACAAACCTGGGGAAGGAAGGCTATTATGATATTTAAGTGCCCCCTTGTGGCACTTAATATGTATCATTCTCATGTTATATTTTCCTGTTTTTGAAATTAGCGTCAAATCAGCTGTTTCAAAAGGGATGCTCATTTCCCCCACACATCCTAAAACCTGGTCAATAAACTGCAGTGCAGCAGCAATGCCTAGCTCTGTCTCACATGCACCAGGGAATATCTTGTGCCCGAAGGAATGCGAGACAGAAGAGACTGACATTGCAGCTAGAGGGCTGTGCAGAACAAAGGACATTTCAGTCTGCAATAAAGTTTGGGAATAAGTGGCTTAAGGTATCCAAGCCCGCAGTGGCATTGTCCTTAAATTATATGAAAGGGAGTATCAAGTCTGCTTTCTTCCAAGTATACATCAATTAGACTTGCTGCCTTTCTGTGGAATATACTGAAGTATGTGCATAAATATGTGCAGGTCAAATGTACAGAACTTATGATCAGATACACTTGAAAATTTCAATTTTTGAAAGCTCAAATTTTGTTTTCACCTACAAGAGCCCATAGAAGCAAAATGGATTTCTCATCTCTCAGAGGTCATTGTGTTATATGATGCCCTTTATAAATATGCCTCAGATGTTTAAGCAAGGATTCAGGAAGCCTGTATTGGACTGGGACAAAGCCTGCAGTCCCCAGGCCGATTCCACCTGGCCTTCAAGATGGAGGAAGAAGGAGCACCCTCCTGCATATCCAGCTCACCACAGAGGTTGCAAGTGCCTTGTGCCACATTATGAGGCCAACTGGCCCAGTACAGAACGGAAAGAGATCATGTAAGCAATTGTTAAAACTAGATTAAGTTAACCACAGTTCAATGCTCCCAATAGCTGACATTAATAGTAAATATTGCCTGACTATTTTTAACTATCTGCCCCTGTCCACTTCCTCTCCCCCCGAAAAAACAAACAAAAAACCCTCACTCATATTGGAAAATACCATTTTATAGTGTGCTCATCTATTTTCCTTCCATTCTACCATGGCAAAGACACTGCCAGTTCCCCTCTTCTCTGCCTCAGTCTCCCTTTTTTTTAGGGAAAGTAAGACTCAGTTTCACAGAATCATTAAGGTTCGAAAGGACCTCTGGAGATCATCTAGTCCAAGTAGGGTCGGCTAAAGCATATTGCACAGGATCACATCCAGGCAGGCTGAAAATCTCCAGAGAAAGACCTCCATAACTTCACACGGCAAAATGTCCCAATGCTGTGTCACTGCAGTGAAGAAGTATTTCCTCAAATTCAGACAGAACTTGCTGTGTTTCAGACAGAAAGATGAAAGGCTGTTGCCTCTTGTCCTATCCCTGGTCACCACTGAAAATAGTCTGACCCCCAGCCTCCCCTTTAGATACATATACTAGTAAGATTTCCTCATAGTCATCTCTTTTTTTGGCTAAACAGGTCCAGATATATCTCTTAACTCAGGTTGGTAGTTAATAAAAAAAATGCTTAGAGCAATTCCCAAGGCCCCATTACAGCCCCTAAGCAAGTATGAAGAACTCATCATGGATTGTGTATTGATTCTCGCCTCCCCCACACACAGGAGAGCACATAGAAACACTAAACTTGCCAAGTCTTAGGTAACACTGTCTGGCCTCAGTTCTAAAATGACTACAGTTTTCCATGATTATCCTGCTAGGCAGAATTTACTTACCCTACATTGGTTAAACCCTTAGCAAGACACTGGCAGCTGTTGGGCTCTGTTAGCAACAGCAAGCTGCAGCAATGTCCTTGGTTCCCTACTAGGGACAGTTTAAGGCAAGCAAATTAATTTTGTTCAGGCTACAAAACTGATGTGAAACATTGCTATGCCTGTGGCCAGGACACTTTCCCATACAGGAAAAGAGCAGTGTCCTTTTCCTCCTCCCACAGAAACCTGCTCTTTCCAAGGAGTGTCCCAATAGCTCTACCAAAGAGCCTTGCTATCTTGAGCTGGTACACGACTTTTTCCTTTGCCACCCCACATGTACTAAAAAAGACAAAATTATGTCTTTTTACAAACAAACAATGAATCTAGACTGGATTTAAAACTGTGGCTTGGAACTTGATACACGGATCTACACAGAACACCTATATGGCTGGGCTTTTTAGCAAAACCTCGGTTTTATTATTTTAAAACAGATTCTGCTTATTTTTCCATTAAGAGATTTTAAAAAGCAATTAATGTGTAAAAATAAGACAGCTCTATTTCCTATAAACTTGAATCCAAGTATCACAAGGAGGATAGTGAGCAAAGTACACTAACATTAGTATTTTTACTTGTTTTCCTTAGGTATATCCTAGCTTTACAACCAAATCTTTAAAACAAAATGCACTGGTTAAGACATTGCTCTACAAAATCTACCAGAAATACTACCAGCTGCCTTTTTTGCTTTCTCAAGTTGTACCCCTTCTTCTGTTCCTGAATGGAGGAAAATTACATGATTGCATCATAAGTGCATGCATATTACTCACATTTTTAAAAGCTTCAAGTATATTTACCTGGATGTTTTTAAGATCAAAATGTAATTACAAGTAATCTTTGAATTCTGGATCTTCAATAGCTTGAGTAGGGGAGTCCTCTGCTTGAACAGGGGTGTTGAACTAACTGATGTCTAGAGATTCCTTCCAAACTCAACCATTCTGTGATAAAATGTGATTTCTTCTGATTAAGCATATCCAGATATGGGATGCCGGTTTGTCCACATCGAGATTAACAGCCACAGGAACTGCTGAAAAACTCAGATGCCATCTAACTCATTAGAAATCAAGAATCTTTCCACCTTCAAGTGGCCAATAATCAAGATGCATCTGTATACACAGCTTTTATTATTAGCAGTATAAATTTAAATTTCTGAGCCTTGAGGAATACAAGAACTACCATAAATTTTAAGGTTCTCAAATGTGAGTTTTGTGGATCTGTCCATTATACCATTTAATTATTAAAAGTTTCTACCAATTAAACTTAATAGTTTTGCCTCTGCTTTTATTGTACCTCTTTTTCAGCTGCAAATGCAGCACTGCAGGTGGCGCCCGATGTTTAGCAAAGAAATCGGTCACTTCCACCATAAAGCCCTGACAGCTTCTTCTTCCTATTGTGAGAGCAGCATAACATCTGTATTTAGAATAATAATGTATGGACTAGCACATTATGATGTTTCTCTAAACAATAATTACTACAACCTTCCTACATGCAGTGCTTCTCAGTGTGGTTCATTTATCTGAAATAACACACATCACAGAATCCTGGAATCATTGAATCCTTAAGGTTAGAAGGGTCCTGCAGAGATTATCTAGTCCAACCGCCTTGCACACGCAGGTTCACCAAGAGCATGTGGCACAGGATTGTGTCCAAGTAGGTTTTGAAGATCTCCAGAGAAGGAGACTCCACAACCTCCCTGGTTCTCTGTCACCCTCATGTTTAAGAAAGCTTTCCTTAAGTTCCTGGAACC
This sequence comes from Nothura maculosa, assembly GCA_032353885.1. Taxonomy (NCBI): domain Eukaryota; kingdom Metazoa; phylum Chordata; class Aves; order Tinamiformes; family Tinamidae; genus Nothura; species Nothura maculosa. The sequence continues at coordinate 92,977 of JAUBOD010000392.1, read as the reverse complement.
AACTTTTCATGCTTCAGTTTGTGGCCATTTCCTCTAGTTCTATCATTTGCCACCTCTGAAAAGAGGCTGATTGCACCCTCCTCACTCCCTCCCTTGAGGTATTCATATATACTTAACAGATGCCCCCCTCAGCCTTCTCCAAGCTGAACAGACCAGCTCTCTCAGCCTTTCCTCATAGGGCAGATGTTCCAGGCCCCTGATCATCCTCATAGCCCCGTGCTGGATACTCTCCAGCAGCTCCACATCCCTCTTGTACTGGGGAGCCCAGAACTGGACACAGTACTCCAGATGTGGCCTCACCAGGGCTGTGTATAGGAGGACAATCAATCACCTACCTCAATCTGCTGAAGATGCTCTTCTTAATGCACCCCAGGATCCTATTGGCCTTCTTGGCCATGAAGGCACATTGCTGCCTCATGGTCAACTTGTCGTCCACCATGACACCCAGGTCCCTCTCTGCAGAGCTGCTCTCCGGAAGGTCAGTCCCCAGCCTGTGCTGGTGTCTGGGGTTACTCCTCCCCAAGTGCAGGAGCTTGTACTTGCCCTTGTTGAATTTTGTAAGGTTTCTCACTGTCCAGTTTTGCAAAAATGGCATGATGAAATACTACTTAAGGATTACACATCCATTTCTACTAAGGGACCAGTTAATGAAATTGACTTCCATATTTGGAGTTAATACTTTTTGAGGACCTAAGTATTCAAAGAGATATCCTAAATTTTTATGTCTTATGCATGGCAGAGGCATCTGGATAAGGAGGCTACATGCAGCTTTTATATTTATTTGGAGAACAACTACTACATTGCACCATAGTTAAGATTGGATAGAGAGAACATCACAGATTGCTATACACTCTGTCACCCCTTTATTCTGAGTGGTACATAATCTAAAGAACTCCAAATAAGAAATCAGATCAGTGATTTCTTATATTTCTTATCATATGAGTGAATCAGATGAGGTTCTAAACTACCTCTTAAGCTTTGAAGCCCCCTTTTTTGAGATAAAAGTACAAATCAATGTGATAGAGCTGCTTTTCAAAAAAATATTTCACAGCAAGTATTTAAGTTATAGAATACACGAATGGCAACAAGATACAGGAAACTCATTCTCCCTATTTAAATGAAGTATTTGTGAGCTTCAGCCCTGAAACTTAAATTATGTTTTAGGAACAAAGCAACCATTTTGCTTATAATGTTATCATTCTGAAAGATTTAACATGATAGCTGCGCTTTAGCAGCTGGTGAATATACCCTGTGACACCAATTTGAAGGTGTCATCTTTATTCCATCTTTATAATGTGAATTATAAGGAAAGCATGAAATTTACGACAAAGTCAACAACGTGCTGAAATATCACATACTAGTAAGAAACCAGTACTAAGAAAATAAAAGGGAACTAATCATCACAAACTTAGAAATATTGCAATGAGTGTCAAAGAATAGAAAGTTTGTCAGACTACAGATATATTCAAGGACTACAGCCCTAGAGAATCACATCAAATAACACTTTCTATTTGACTTCTGAGACGGAAAGATGTATTGATGTCTTTGCTTCATAGCTGTTACTTTGGGGAAGTCCAGAATCTCTTCAGTGTCTTGAATGCATCAGGGCCCTAATTGCAGTATCAATAAAAATGGGAGGGGATGAGATCACCGTTTGAGCTAGTGGCTCTCCTCCAGGTGCGAGTCCACCTCGCTTTGTACTATTGCCAGACCAACAGACAGCCACAGTGACTAGACTCCTGAAATAAGTTCTCCAGTCTTACAGTAGCTTTCTTCAAATGACTGGGCTACCTACCTTCACAGGCAAAGCTCATCGCTCATCTACAGTTAAGAACATCCATGCATCTATACAGATGTCTGCATTCTTCACTAAGGTCAGTTCCTACTCTAAAGTCATCCAACTAATTCACACATAGCAGCACTTTGTTTGCCAGACTCCAACAGCTTGATACTTTTCTCATAACCTGTTGAATAAAGCCAGAAGTGTCTTCAAAGGGCAAACAGACAACACGAGGAATTACTTTTTTCTATGTCATAGCCAAGTTCGACTCTCCAGAAAACATTCACACTACCCAAACATCTGCCAAATTAGACTGTCATTTCCTTGGGTCCCTTACCATTGCTAATCATGCCAGACCAGCTACACAGAACACCATGAAACCTGCAAATTTACCCAGTTTCTTTACAGTTGTCTGCTGAAGCCTCAACTTCCAGTGCCCTCCCTATTCCCCAACTCACGGTCATTATATAGAGATGAAATACACTTTAAAAACAAACAATCAAACAAAGAAACAAACAAAAACTTTAGATGAAGCTTCATTAACTCATCAACTAGTAGAGCTTCAGACTCAAAATGCCCACAGAGCCCACAGAATCAGCATCTGTGCTTCAGACACAGCTAAAACTTCTCACAGCAAGCCTTCTCCAAATCCCAACCTTTAGAAAATGTAGGGACACCTATAATGTGAGAGGACGTTGCTGCCATGGCCCTGAATGCATTAAATATCAGGTCTCAGTGGGATCTGGGACATACTCATACTGATACAGTCCCCAGGGGCCAGCGGCTCTACTTAACCTAAGACCCAAGCAAGGTATATTTTTCTGAGCTGTCCTGTAGGTAAGACTGTTTCTGATACAGTCTTCTGTTATTTTTGTTGTTATGTTATTATGTTATGTCAACATGTTGTTAGACATGATCTAACTCAAATCACCTTTTAATGCTTGCTGGAGTGTTGATGAAGTCTGTAGTTATAGTATGAGACTGCGCATTGTTGGTGGGATCCTCATCTGCATTGTGACCACTCTCCTCCGACTTTTCTCCATTATGGAGTATTTTTTATCTGGTTGCTGCCTGGCAAATCTCATCATCTTTTTATATGTTTTAAATTTTTCCCCATGTGATTCTATTTTACAATTTTCTAAGTGAAAATTTTTCCTATGTGTAGGAGGAAAGCAGGCTAAAAACTGGAAGTTAGCAAAGATGTTTTCTTCTGTTGCATGGAAGTGCTGAGACTCCTTGTTCTTGGAGAATAAAGTACAACACTGGCAACACATACAAATTAATATGTCATAGATTAACTTAGATGTGAGAAAGTTTTCCAGCAGTCTTCTGAAACTAGTCAGTTCACACGCTGTGAACCTGAGAGTCATATGGCTGGCTACAAGTGTTACGTGGGATCATGCAGTACCATTATACCAAACTGTAGCAATCTTATTGCTCTATACTCAGAGGGAAACTCTGAAAGGTGCATTTCCTAGACAGTGACATAATGCCAGTATCCTCTTCCTTATGTGATTCTGATTTACACATCCATGACATAGCCAAATAGCAGACATCTGCTACTGCTTTGTCACATAACTCAAGGCATACAGTTTCTTGAGATGGTGTTTGGCTAAACTGAGGTCCTCTTATTGACTGCCAGAGGATAAAATTTAGGTTCAAAGTGCAAATGCTGTGAAATATTCTATTGAACTAGCAACAGATCAGTGTGAGACTGCAACTAAGAGTGTAAATGTGCTGTGCATGGGGCAGGAGTTAGGTTATCATTTGATCACAGCTCTTATTTCTGAAAGATATCAGTCAAAGAAAATATCACAATGTTGTTTTTCATATTACTTTAATTGGAAAGGCTTGAGAAGTGGAACTACTTGCTCCCACCCATGAAGAACAAAGATTTAAGAAGACAAAGGAGTAGACTTAAAAAAAGCAGAAGACAGAAGAAGCAGAAGAATGTAAAAATTGAGCTTACATCAGTATTTGAAAGTATGGAAAAAAGTAGTAAAGCAAATACAAGCTTTCTTCATTACATTCCTGAGGGTTTATGACTGTTAAGTTTCAGTTAATTAACATACCTAAGCAAAGATGTAATGTAAATACATTGTTAGCATTTTAAGTAATGTGTAGAAACTGCAAAAAGGCTAAGAAAGGTGCTAACATTTGTGTAGTCAAGTTCATTGCATTGAAAACATTTACCTATTTACTATTCAATTATACCTTGAGATCAGTAAATTCTCATATATCCCTAATTAAACCCTGAGTGGCATGGAAGGATTAATTTTTGGGCAGTGGCACTCTGGAAACAAAATTTATTCGGTAATGTCAGTGCTAACATTTTTAGTACCATTTGCTCCACAAATAATTAATTGCCATGCTAACTTGACCTAATAACATGATTGTAAATGCTAGACTGGATATTCCACAGATTTTTTTTTTCTCTCAGGACTCAAATACTTGTGGTTTTCCTTCAGAATGTCCTGGAATAAACATTTGTGGCATGTCTAGACCAGCACTTATAGTTGAGTTCAGTTAACTTGAGTTAATTGGTAATCAATTAACAGGAGGTAAAAAAGTCCCTTTTTTAAAACAATATTCTAAGCATATTCACATTAATCAGACAACAGGAAAAAAAAGTGCTGCAGGCTAGATTCTTGCAAACTTTATATATTCTATTTAAATTGGAAAATATTCATGTCTGAAAGTTGTTAGAAAATGAATTATTTACATAGTAGTCCTGCATCTGTCCTGCATAGTAAGCACTACATGTTTCTGTAGAGCAACTTTCCCAGCTAATTACAGTCTCTAGGATATGAAAGCAAAGCTATTGTATATCTAATCTAGAACAGATCTGAAAAAGCAACATTATGCAGATCTGAGAGAGACACATGACTGTATATGAGTGTACGGCCTGGTTGCTAATGCTTTACACTAGCAATAATATTTTGAGTCCTAACTGGAGGTTGTGCTTCCCCTGCTTTGTGAGATACCATGGCTAGAGTACAAGACAGTGCTGCTGGGGGCATAACAGGTTGTCAGATTTTTACATTTCTGGGCTAACTAGCCATAAATAAAGTTCAAAGAGTGCACTGGAAATAACTCTCAAAGCCTATGTTCTGCTGTCAGCGTTTATTCAAGCAAGACTGGCTGAAAATGTTCTTCATAGCTTCTAGATTCTGACCAAGTTCTCCTATAGACATTCTCAGCAGAGCAATGTATTTATTGCGTCAGCTACATTTGCTTTTCACTTCATAATATATTTTACCTTGGTGTCCTGTCAGGTGTTCCTTCAAAGATCTTGTAGTATTCATGAAAAATAAACAACAATAACAAAAACAGTATTAATTTTTCAGTCCAGAAATGATTGTACTTAACTGATATTTTTATGTTATGCTTTATGCCTACAACGTGTGCTAAGATTACAAATCTTCATTTCCTGCTCTAAAAAGATGCAGAGATAATGCTCTTGGCAAGATGGTAACTGATAGCCATGTAGAAATGAACATTTGAGGGCTGTTTTCACATAAACTATAGCAGTGCAGTTTACATGATATACACACAAACGCATATACATGTAATGTGTCTGCAGACCTAACAGCATAATGTTTGGGCTTTTGTTTGGTTGGGTTTTTTTTTTTTAAGATGAAAGTGGCCATTTCAACTAAAAAAGGAGAATCGACTCATGATAGGCTCCCTGCTAGTGCTACAGTGGCATACACAGATTTGCTTCTGCTTCTGCAGTGATCTTGTTTAGAAAACAAATGGTCATATGCATGAATCTCTGGGTATGATAATTGCCTCTTTAAAAGTATCCAGGGGAGATATGACCTAAATTAATTCTAATCTCTAAAATCCATTTTGCAATCATTTGGTGGAGGTTCCTCAAACAATTTTTTTTCCAGAGAGGCAGAAAAAACTACCAATAACTAGAGAATCCTTACTAGCTTTTGTACTGAGCTATGTACCACAGTTACATTTTTATCTTTTGATACAGTAAATATGGTTCAGTTGTTTAAAAAACTGCATCCAGCTCAATTCAAGTTAGCAATTCTATAGCAAAGTTCAGCTGAGCATCAGTTTTAATGCTAAATTATAGCAAGGTGTTTTGTCAGGCCTCAGCTATTTCACAGAATCACAGAATCTACAAGGTTGGAAGGGACCTTTAGAGATCATCTAGTCCAACCTTCCTGCTCCAGCAGGCACACCTAGACCAGGTGGCACAGGGGGCATCCAGGCGGATTTTGAAGACCTCCAGAGAAGGAGACTCCACAACCTCCCTGGGCAGCCTGTGCCAGGGCTCCGTCACCCTCACTGTAAAGAAGTTCCCCCTCACCTGGGTATGGAACCTCCTGTGCTTCAGCTTGCACCCATTACCCCTTGTCCTATCACCAGCCAACACTGAGAAAAGTTTAGCCCCCTCTTCCCTACAATCTCCCTTCATGTATTTATACATGTTAATAAGATCCCCTCTCAGCCTTCTCCAAGCTGAACAGGCGCGACTCACACAGTCTCTCCTCATACAAGAGATGTTCCAGTCCTTAATCATCTTTCTTATATCATTTTTCTTAATCATCTTTCTTAATCATATTTCTTAGATCTCGTTGTTTTGTTAATACATTCACCTTTACCTTTCTCTCTACACAGAAAGATCGAGTTGTCCTATTGCTTGTCATGCCCTATGAGATCCTAGAACTGCTTTTCAGATGACTGCTGGAGGTGTAATAGCAGTTCGTAATAGCCAAGGTTGCTGAATCCTAAGGTTAAGCTCCTTGGCCTATATTTAGGCACTCCAACAGGTGGCCTGATGCAGAAAAGTGCTGAGCCTGCAAGCTCCGACTCAGCTCCTTAAGTACTGAAATCCATGGACCAGCTGAGAGGTCAGGACTTCTGAACAACCATGCATGTGATAAATGCCTAAATATCCATATATGTCTATAGGAACATAGCATCAAACCTTTCCTTTTAATTTTGCCTCTTGTATATATAAGTGTCAGTTCATTTTCCTAGCTAGTTTCTACTTTTAATATGTGACAAATATTAGCTGATTTCAGCTTTACCCTTGTAAAATGCATAAACAGTAAACTTCAGGGCTGATTTCTTATCACTCTGTATTTCATGGGTATAAGCTTTACTGTAGTTTCAGTTTGTGTTATATAAGGTAGCTTAAAGATGATAGCTTAAATTACTGACACATTTTGAAGTTTAAGCATTTATTTTTGTTCATACTGGACTGAACACAAACCTTCAGATTTTTTCACAAAGTAAATACAATTCTCCAGCTGCCCACACTCTGATCAAAAAGATTATAATCATCATCTCTCAAAAATGTGCAGACCAAATGTGATTAAAATACTCCATGTAAACTATAAAAACTGACACATTTCCCTGAATTGTTTCAGTGTCAATGAAATAGTTATGATATAAATGCTCTTCTGTTTTTATTCTGTTATTGTTATCCTCCTGAGTGTTGCCTATGAAGTTGCTTTTCAATACATAACACAGCTCTTGAAAACATAGCGATCTTTTGGTATTTTACACCATTATACCTTACAGACAGTTCATAATTCTAGACAAAAGCTAAATACTATTTTATACAAAGTTCTTAGATGTGGCCACGGCTTGGATCAGAAATTCCCTTGTTTGGTCTAGAGTCAGATGTGAATGTGCACTTACCCAGTCAAAAATATTGCTGCCCAGATTTTAAAATCATAGGAACAACAGACTTTGCCTGAAGTGAATAATTAGCAAACGAGCCCAATGCTCCCTGCCTATGTTGATTTTGGCTTTTTAATTGAGTGTGAGATCCCATGACCCATATTTCATGTTCTGCATTTCACTACTAAAGACATCTCCCCCCCCCCACCCCTCCCACCAGCACTTGGGAATCGGCTGTCTGCTGCTCTCTACCACTGAACTAACATGGCATTTCTGCAGCATTTAGTTTAACACTCCTATATAAGCAGGCTCAGGATTAGACCTTCTGTTTATAACACTAGGTTTAAAACAAGTTTGTTTTCTCTACTTAATCCAGATTAATAAGAGATTTGCATTTTGTGCTGTTCTTTACTAACTCTAAAGCCCATTAGGATGTATTGCTTGCTATGTAATCGCACAGATATTACAATGTTACTGATCACAAAAATTCCTTATAACTAAACAACAAATTTTCAGGTTGTTTTAACATGAAGCATCTGCTTTGCCATGCTTTTAAATTTGCTTAATACATTGTATTTTCATCTTCAGAATCATCAGCTGCATTTAACCTTGCTTTTCTCTTTAGAAAGGGCTTTTCTCATAGAAAGGACATCATAGCATCAGTCATAAATCACACAATTCCCTATTTTAGCAAAAAAACAAAGAAGAAGAAAACAAAGGCTTATGTTCCAGGTATGAACACTGAGAAGAAAGCCAAATAATAGTATTAGAAGTTTAGCAGTTATTTCCCACTGATTTTTGCAGTCCTATTTCTTCTTGGATTTTGACTATTCCTTTGATTTTTTGTTCATAGCCAGTTCAATTTAAGACAAGAATAGAAAGAGAGAAAGCTATAGGATATCTGTGACATCTTAATAAATGTTTTTAAGAAATAAAATCAGTGTTAAGCAAATGCTTGTATTCAGTTTATTTCAAAAATTTAAGAGACACTGTTTTGCCATTCAAACTACTGAATTCCAGGTAGCTGCTTATTTGATCTATCTACTTCTTTTTCCCCAGGGCAACATATAATTTCATATTAAATCTGAACATTGTGCAAGTGACATATTTCATCATCTAGGCAGGTCTTGGGATTTCCAGACTGCAGCAGTATAAGATACTGTGAGCTCAAAAGTTGGTGTAGTCTTTACTGCCAAAACAGTCTGAAAATGTGTGGTTTCATGCTGACTGCTCATTCTTTGATGCAGTAATTTATGTATTCTACTGGCAATCAGAAACCTCCCTCTTTGTCTAGCTCCTCGGTGAATTTTTTTGGAGCCTCCCTATGTTTTTCTAAGAGGAAAACTGTCTGCTCTCCTCCTCAGCCATCTTTGTTTTGTCAGTATTACATGTAACTCATTCTAGCTGCAAATTCATTAGCTTCCAATGCTTACACTCTAATGTATTTACTTGGGGTCTTGAAAGGATATGTAAAACAATCTTGATTTAGATCGGTTTAGGTTTAGTAGGAGCTAACAAGTGTGTTTGAACACAGTGGCCTTGAGGAAAAATTCCCTTCACTACCCTTTATCTTAGGAGAGATCTACAGGTTATTTGCACTATTCTAGAAGTGTTCAGCATTTCAGGGGCAAAAATCAAACCAAAGACTTTTCACACAAATACTATACCTTTATACAATCAAGGACTAATAAGCATTCTGATGCATATGACTTACTATATGAAATGATACTTGTATTAGTTTTAAAAATGTCTTCTAATTTGAAACTCACGCATACCATTTCATATAGTATTTGATTCAATTAACACTTCATGAGAAGAAAATGCCCACTGTCTTCCTAAATCAATAAGCTTTGTTTTTGCAGCTTGCCTCAGCCAAACCAACAGATTCCATTCATGCATTGAGAAATAGCCATGATAGGATTGTAAATAGACAATTTGGAACACACTCTATGTTTGTTCTTTAAGAGGTGCTTTTGTAAGCTGGAAAATAAGAAATAGTCTCACATTAAAGAATATATGATAGTGCCTCCTGACTTAACAGTTTTAGTGGCAAGCTGCCACTGAATAATTAAGGAATTAGCTCCAGAATAATTTAGGAATACCAGAATAAATGAACTAAATAGTTCATTGAAGGGGTCTATTATGCTTGATTAGAAATTGTATCACCATAGCATAACCAGTAGATGTAAGGATCAAAAGTGAGATCTTCAGGATATATTAACAGCACAAATTAGATTTTCTTATCAGTCTTTCTTGTTAGGAGATTAGTTATGGCTTCACCGAACCTCAAAACATTGCCTCTATGTTTAGTTCAAAGACCGAGTACTTCACTAGATGCAAAGACTTCTCATGTGAATGAGAAGTGTTTCCAAGTTTCGGGCTCATATGATTTCTTTGAAAGCCTATCAAAAGCTTCCTAATGTTGAATCTCCATCTAAGTTGAGAGTTGAGAAGATGTTTGACCTTGTGCCACCTTCTCATCTGCAAGATGAAAGCTTTAGAGCAAGCTCTTTCAGAAGAGCCTATTTGTTCTGACCATCTGGCACTGCAAGTACTTTTAAAGAAACAGTTGTGAAAGTGTGATTATTTTCTCTCTTTATCAAAGATGGCTGAAGGGAATCAGCAAGCGACCTTTCTGCAGGCTTGCTACTATTTTGTTTTGTTTTTAGCTACTTAGCTATGTCCAAAGAACTAAGTTGAAATCTAAAATAAGAAGGCAAACTCCCTAAATGATTGGTGTCAGCTGGCACAGGTCCAAGGATCGGGTCTATAAGCTTGAACCAGTAAAACAGGTTTCTTCTATCCATTTGGAGTACTTAGAGATGCCTTAGTTTTTCCTTAAAGAAAGGAATAACAGGCATTTGCTTCCAGTTTCAAGCAGCAAACTCAGACTATAATTCAAGCATATAATACTAAAAGCTAACAAAACAGAAAACAGCTCACCAGTCCAAAGACAAAAAGATTCTTAACCCATTTTAAGGGTCAAGGATTGGGATTGTAATTAAAATTAGGATTTTAATTAAAAATCCTAATAAGGAATATTTAGCAAGTCATCAAAGGCCACTGTTCAAAATAAAGTTCTGTAATCCAGGAGTGAAACAGATAATAGCTCTCCTGAGTACATTGTATGCAGGAATTCTCCATCTGACCATGCATACAAACATTATCATGAGAGAGATATGGTAAGAATAATCTCTCTGAAAAAAATTTCCAGAAAACTTAAAATATGTAATACTTATCTGCTATTTATTGAAAGAATATATGTAGCTGGTAGTGTCGTAGATTCTATACAAACCGTTTTCTATTGTGAGAATGTAATAGTTTTACTGTGTGGAATTAGATGAGACTCCTGCTCTGTGTACACCAGAGGCGTGAAAGGTTAAATTAATGAATAAAAATATTTGGATGCTTAAGGAAATATTGCAATGGATTCACAGAGGCAGTTTTTTTCCTACTCTTACAGTTCTCTGTCCAATTTTGATCATCTCACTCCCAAAAATATAAGCAAAAAACAGGATGTTCAGAGGTAGATTTAAAAAATAGTAGAAGTATGAAAAACTTCCATGCAAAGAGAGAAAGAAAACATTAGACAAAATTTATACTAGATGGAAAGTGAATAAGAATGAAAATGATAACAAGTATTTAAAATAAATGCCATAGAAAAATATTAAATATTTGTGTAATTTTACAGTAATGCAAACTTGAAAGACAACTGAGAATAGGGGAATTCTAAACTGATGAAGGGGAAAGTTTCATCACACATACTTAGCCTGTAGAATTCATTGCTATGAGACAGTGGTGTGGCCAAGTATATAACAGCATTCAAGAAAAACGTAAGTATTAACTGTCATATGCACATCCAGACTTTTCAGAAAAGTCCAGATTTTAAAGAAGAATATTAAAAACTAAAGTTATTTTAAGACTAATATTCTACAGATATAGCTGCCCTGAAAAAAAATGTGATTGTATGTTTACTCAACTAAATAAGAAGTAATTCTGCAGTGAGGATGTTTATATCAGCATTGGATTTTTTATGTCAAGTTAAATAATGCTAGATTATTTATAGTCACTTCACATATTTATGTAAGTTAATATGAACATGCCTCCATGTTTTCTTCAAATACAAATATTTACTCTTGGTCCCAGCTTGAAATACAATTACAGTAAGTATGCTCACTGACTGAGGCAATATACTTTAAGTATTTGTTAATTAGCAGCTAATTAACAAAGATACAAAAAGCCTAACTGTGAACACAAGTCTAAAATATATATAAAAGCTCATTCTCTTGACAAAAAGGTTGGTAAACTATCAAGCATGTTTGAGCATCTGTTTACTCCAAAATAGTTTACTAATTGAAACATGTTTATTTTAACTAGCATAGATTAAATTGCATCAAAGGATCATATGCAATGCCACGTCAATACCTGTTATCAAATTACTAAGTATTTCTGATCTGCCGAAGTTTAGTTTAGATATGTTATCAAATAAAACTCAGCATTAGATTGATGCTGAAGTATAGAGCACTGAGGTGAAAATTAAATATTAATTCAGCAGGTTAGTTTTCATACTAAGTTGAGAGTTAAAACAAATTTCAGATAATTTCAAACCAATATACATGTCTGCAAAACAAGCTTTTTGGCATGGAAATTATAAAGAAATTATAAAGAATTGTGATATAAATTACATAATTTATTTGCAAAGTAAAGCAAGTCTCTTTAGTCTTTATATCACTAATTCACATACCCCAGTTGACATAATCAATCTTCATTTCCCAAGAAAGTCTGATGATTTTTATGATTTTTATCTCATATTAGCAGGATATCATTATGTTTGATAAAATCAACTTCAGAATGCATGGCCATGCATGCAGAATGCATATTAGCAAGATATCATTATGTTTGATAAAATCAACTTCAGAATGCATGGCTCTCTATATGGTATATAGTATCAATCTATATTAAAAATCAAATGTCGACATAGGAAATCAGAAGTATCTTGCCAATTATTCTCACTGCTTCTTGAGCTTTTTCAGTTTGCTTGTTCATTTACTCTTTTAAAATGGAAAACAGGGTTGTATTATTCTTGATTCCACTTAAATTTAGTTATCAAACTCCACTGCTCGGCCAAAAATAAACTGTGACAATGCTTTCAACTAACTATTATGCGCAGAATGAGTGAAATTCTTTGAGTCCATATAGGATTTGCCATATCAGTACAGCAACTAGTCCATCATAGTTACTGTTGGAAATAGCCTTTGCCTTACATCATGTTCACAAAGCTCTGTAACAATTCTGCTGGTCTGTGTTTATGTACAGTGGAAAAAGGTTGAAAATGAAGAAAGGACACATCTAGACACAATTTTTTCCTAGAAACGGAGTTTTCAAAATAAAGCTCACCCCCTCCCCCCTTCAGTCCCATAAAAAAGACAAGCTATATCAGAAGACAGGCTAGTAAGGCTAATATTTTCAATGAATTTGAAGTGAGGAATTCAGAATAGAAATAAAAACATTTATAGATAGGTCTTCCAGACCTTAGTTCCTGTTTTATTTACATAAACTTCCTGTTTTATTTACAGTGAACTTAATGACTTTGAGTTGCAATGAAGCAGGAGTCTCCTCTGCTCCCCTTGTCTTTGGAGCACTTGCAAGGCCTATCTCAGCCCACTTCGTACTTGTGCATCTAAAGCCTGTCCTCTTACCCTCTCCCTTGTCATACTTTTCAGACTGCTCAGTGCTCCCCTCTTTGTCCTACTCAGATGCTTCCAGGAAAGTATCAACATTCACTTCCTCCAAAGGAATCTACCTGACTACTTATTTTTTCAAGGGAACATAATGAACAATGAGCAGGAAATATATAAAAGACATTTTTCTTTCAAACTAATGAAAGAGGAAAATTTTGATCTTTGTCTGGTTTTAATGGTTAGCTCTGGAGAATTAGTTGTTTTTCCAAGATTCACATGCAGTTATTAGCTCTATAACATTAATGGTAGAAGATTCTGCAAGTTAAAACTGACTGAAGTGATATTCACTTGTCCTCATTGTCTCCCATCTATGTCCTTAGCCACCTCTGTGGCAGATAGAATTTGAAAGGATAGGCCTGCTCACTTTTCCATGGCTGGTTTGAGATTTGATGTGCAAATCTAATAAGCAAATCAGGAAGCATTCCCACTAAAATCTGGCTCTGGACCAATATATATATATATACACTTGCACAGATGTATTGCTGATTGATAGAACAATTTTTCAGAATAAATTTCACTTTACCACTTCCTATGTTGAAAACTGTCCTTTAGGAGAAAGCATCAGGATTAAGTGGAAGAGAAGGTTAATTTCTGTAGGATCATTCTCTCATTTTTTGAAGAACTTGAAAGTGAATAAATCCAGTGAATTCCAGAATCAAGCAAGAGAATCTCATGATTAAACTGCAAATGCTGCTATGTTAAATTTCCAATCCACTGATAATAAACTTTCCAGAGTCTCACTGGATGTGTTCCCTTGTTTTCCAAGAAGGAAGGTGTTATTTGTAGAACTGCCAACACATGCAGCCTAAGCTGAGGTCACTGGCAGCTGTAATTTTAACACATCATTCTAATAGTTTTGGGAAACTAGCTGAGGGGCACCTCAGCCTATAGTGGTGGTTAATTCTGACCTAGTCACCATTTCTCCAATAACACTCCATCCGTAAAATGGGCGTAAAATTGCTTCCTCCCTGCAGAGGAGTGTTGTGATATTATAAATACATGACTAGTCATGATACGTTCATCTGCTATAGCACTGAGCACTGGAGGAAATCTCTTGAGGAAATTAGTTCTGTCATCAGAACAGGGTTTACATAGCATGCAGTGGATAAAGGCAGGAGGAGGCCTTGAGCACTCAACAGTGAAGATGAAATAAAATGTCAGTGCATGTGAATTAAGCCCCCTTGCCTATGTGCTGAATGAGGCAGGAGCCCTGTAAAAGATTGTGAATGTGCTTGTGTAACCAAAGACTGTATTGCCTTGTGCAATATTCACATCATACATGCTCATTTTTCTGCCTTTTCAACAATGATAGTATCTCTGAGAGCTGATTACTTAAGAGGAAGAGCTTACACAGAAGAAAGGAAACTGTGGGATCACACTCAGAAGTCAGACCAAATTATTTCCTGAGACTGTATGATTCCTGAGAGAATAAAGGTCTTTGCTTTTCCAGATGTGTACAGGGTCTTTGGGCATATGGTGATTTTGGTGTCATATACCCAGAACTCATCTTCACTACCAATTACTTTTTACACAGTATTAACCAGACACCACACAAGAATTTTCAGTAACAATCAACCCAATTTGAATGTATGATGCAACAAGTAAAGCTTGATTCATACAATTGACAATCCTCTGAGCTGTTACAAGTCTTTCAGAAAATAAAGGTATCTTTTAAGTTGGGCTTTATTAAGCCCTGAGGTAGACATGTTCTGTGACCCAGTCATATAACACGCAATTCAGATCCCATTGCAATCAGTAGAAAATGGGCTTCTCTAAAAAACATCATATTAGTATAGTGTCTTCAAGCTACCTGCTCCTCAATTTCACCATCTGCAGGGTGGAAATGAGCTAGCAAAATTAACGATAAGAAAGCGATTTTGGATCCATGGATGAAGGCAACTGAATAAATCTGCAGTATTATTCTTGGTCTTGTGACAGACTGGGTTTCACTTACACTTCATATTTTGAGAAGTCTGCTATGTTTTTCCCTGTCCAAATTAACAATAACAATAAATCACTTCTCCCACTTCACTGAGAGAACTAAGTTTTATTCACAGATTATAGTATGGATAAGGCAGAAATACTGTTCCCATCACTGCAGTAAAGGATCTGTCAGCACTTCCATTATCATACTTTAATTCCAGAGGTTTACAAGCCCATTTTGATTACCACTACCAAAAGGACTCCTATTTTTCAGCTTTATTAATACTAACTGAATAAATCATGGAAGTTAAAGTTGCTTTTGTTCTCCCAAAACTAAAGCTGCCTTGAAATTAATAATGAAATTTGTAGAGCTTTTCAATTTGTCCAAAATACAGGAATGAACTGGCCACTTCACTTGCTGAGTGCGTAATTTTTTAATTGTGCATTCTAGATAAGTATTGACATGAAGATATACTGGAAAAACTAATATTCTTGTGTAGCTATTCCAATTGCTGGGATATGTAGTATCATTTTAAAAAATTTCTTAAATACATATTTATGTTGTATCTGGGTGGTCCTTGGGTTAAAAAATATGCTTTTAATAACTTTTAATCAAATATATATTTTTTATTTTTAATAAAAAAGAGGAAATTAAAGATAAAAACCTCTGTTATTTTAACATTCAAGTTTCAACAGTAATGAAATTTAAATTTAAGCTTGACATGCCATCTTAACTCTTTCAACAATTTATTTTTAAAAAATTCCAATAAAGGGATGAGTTAAGGAGAATAAATCAGCCTTAAATGAAAACTCCCATGTTATGTTTCATTCCTAAAATATGTGTGTGCAAGAAGAATTTCTCCCTTGTGTTTTGGTAATAAGAAGCTAGGAGTTAGAATCTCTGAACTTTACTTGGTCATCTTCAAGCTTTGCTCTTTTGGAAACTGCTTGCCTGATAGACTTGGGGACCCTGAATTCAGTAAATAATATAATTATTCCTGCTTGCCTGTCCTGGAAGGAGAGAGTCCTGACTCACTATACTATGATATCTCCAAATGCACAAGGACAATAGCCTGAGATTTAGCTGAGGTTCTGACTGCCTCGGATGATGTTGTTCAGCGTTGACTGAGAAAAACGATCTCTCTCTTTGAGAACTCCTTTAAGGTCTTATCTTCTGAGATGAGAAATTGGGTGAGACAACCGCATATACTGTTGTTGTCAAGTCTCTTACTGTCTTTCCAGATGTAAAGCCTGTGTTGTCTCATGTTGTGCACTTCTGACAGACAGTAGCTGTTTGTTAGTAGTTTACTGTGTGTTATGTTCCTCTAAAAGCCATGTTCACTGAAAATGTTGATAGGAAGAAAATTTTCCTACTTACCTTATTTTAGCTGCTGCCTTGGATAAATACAACTTTGAAGAAGGCAGGAGAATGTATTCCACAAAGCACACTAGGAAGGTGAGAGGCAGTCTTTCCAAAGGAGAAGGATGACTGCAACAGAAACAGAACCTGGTGGCTGCTAGGAAGAGGTGAGATCAAACACACAGCCATGGCCCAAGGTGAAGGAAAGAGAGAGACTATTAATTCAGAAGGCCAGTGTAGAATATGTTGAAAAGCAGGAAATCATTCATAAGTTGAATTTATAGGTGTTTACATTTCTTTCTTGCCCTTATGTATATACACATACATACTGACCTTATTCAACAGATCTGTATTTTCTCCATAAAACTATATTGTTTTAATTCACAGAATCACAGAATGGTTAAGGTTGGAAGCGACCTTAGAGTCCCTAGTCAAACCCGCCTGCTCCAGCAGTGACCCTAGAGCACTTGGCACAGAGGAAGTTCTAATAAAATCCATCTTCTGAAATTCAAAGGTCTGTAGTCATTTGGGGATGTTTACAGAAGGGAAAATGTATAAATAAATTCAATTTAAAGCTCTGGCAGATCCAAGGATTCTTTCACTTAGATATTGCTTTATTTTTAAAAGGTACAATTGTGTTTTCTGAAAATGAAAGTTCAACATAAATATTCTGAAACGTAAAAAGTCTATTAAATAGTACTTATGTAAATTATGCTAGAGTCAAAATGACTTATTTGATCTTGAGTTTATATGGTCATTGAAATGTACAGATAGATATGAAGAATTCAATAATAGTTTGTTCTATTATTTATTTCTGAAATACTATTTTTAATTGTGAAGCATTACTTAAAACTGATCACCTGATCACCAAACTGATTACCTTTAATTACAAATCTTCTGCACAAAAGTACTTCATTTTAACATTTAGCATTTTAATATATGTTCAGTATATTGAGGTGAATGCTTTTCTGCTTATATACAAAACCCAAAACCAGAAACTCAATAGGTATAGCCTGTGATGGTGCATCAGAATTACTACTGTGGGAGGGTAAAAACAGGGGCTTTCATTGTCCAAGCTGAGAAGAGAAAAAAGTCAATAAAATATAACCTGTGAAAAAATGGCAAAATAGCTTCAGAGCTTTAGTATCTTTCCTGATTTTGCTGTTTGCTGTCTGCTTTTTGTTGGCAGCTCTTTTCTGAGCAAGAATAAGAAGCATAACTGTGAGAAAAGCCAAATTGACAAGCTAGTCTTGTGCAAAATAAGAGCAGTGTAGCAGACTACATGTGAACAAGCTTCTTTTGCCCCAGAGCTGATGAGTGCTCCCACCTCAGGAATCATTTTGAGCAAACTCCTTAGGTACACCATGTTCTGGAGATCATGCTTTCTTGCTTAAGATGTTCCATGTCTGGGAGCATCCATGTCCCTGTGCTTCTCAATACTGCAGTTCTTGTCTTGTAGCCCTATATCCACAGAAGATGATGCAGCCGTGACCACAGCTACAAAGCACATGGCATCCTGCAGGGCTGAAATTCAGCACACGGAAAGGCCGTCAATTCCCCACTGCTGTGAGATACTTCATATTCTTTATGTAGTCCATATCCTATGTTTCTTCTGTTGCTTTCACAGAACCACAGAAACTTCAAGATTGGAAGGGACCTCCAGAGATCATCTAGTCCAACCTTCCCACTCCAGCAGGCACACCTAGAGCATGTGGCACAGGGTGGCATCCAGGCGGGT
>JAUBOD010000392.1:56075-72852 GCA_032353885.1 Nothura maculosa | reverse complement strand
GCCCGCGCCAGGGCTGCCCGCGCGCAGGGGCTGCGCTGCCGCCGGCGCCGCCGCCACTCGGGCGCGCTGCTGCATGGCCGCGCCATGGCCACGGCCACGCTGGTGTGCCGCGTGCAGTTCCTGGACGACACCGACCCCTTCAACAGCACCAACTTCCCCGAGCCCACCCGGCCGCCGCTGTACACCTTCCGCGAGGACATCCCGCTGGCCACGCAGCTGCCCGCCGTGCACCGCCTGCTGCGCGCCCCGCACAAGGTGAGTGCCGGGCGCGACGCCGCCCTCAGGGACGCTGCCCTGCCGGCGAGGGAGCATGAAGTTAGGGGCCGATGCGGGGCCGAGAGGGAGGTTGCGGGGAAAGGAGCCGCTCCAGGTAGCAGGGAAATATGAGCGAAGCGGGCACGGAGCGCGGCGCCCCGCCGCAGAGCTGGAGTGTCCGCCCGGGACCGGGGCACCTGCGGGGGGCCCCGCGGCGCCCCGCAGCTCTGCGGCTCGGCCAGGACGCCGGCAGCTGCCTGCGGATCAAACACGAGGTGCCTGCTCCTTGCCCGCCATCCCTGCGAGCGGCGCGGCGTTTGCGAACTAGCGTTTTGAGTAGGATGAACCGCCAAGCGGAGTAGGGCACGAGCACCTTCACATAGGCAGGATTTGGGCTTTGCTGTAGTCGGGTTTTAGGAGCGAGGCGGATACAACGAGGGCTTTGGTAAAAATAGCCGCTTGTCTGCGCCCTTGAAACAATTGGTGCTGCTGGTCGCCCTTGTGAAGGGCTGCGGCTGCCACGAGCCTTGTGAAATGTTACCTATTTCTTCTTGCATACTTCTGATGTATATGCTGGCATCTGTAATTCAGCCCTTGAAGTCAGGCACCCAGGCATGATATTTGAATTTCAGATTTTCCAGGCAGTGCCATTGATTGGCATAATGGTGATGCCTTTTCATTGTTTTCTTCCTTCTTTTATCTTGTATCTACATGTTCTGCAGTGCACTGAGGAAAATTATAAAAGTGTCCAGACCTTTTTTGTGCAGAAGGGAGCACAGTAAAAGTTGTAGAACGCTTTCTGCACCTTTCTCTGGTGAAGTGGGAGGAAATACTCTCGCAACATTGCTTGTTGCACTGCATCTTGCTCTTGGGAGCTTGCGGGAGGATGACAAAGGGCCATGTGTGCTCTTCGCTTTTAGGAGATCCAAAACCCAATAAAAGTATTTCAGAGAAAACCTCTTGGAGCAGAGAGAAGTTTTGTATTTGCAGAAAAGTTTCCTGCATAATAGTTGCCAAGGATACAGCATCCAGAGAGCAGAGCTCTGCCTAACACACAAAAACGTGCAGTCCTTGGTGCGCCGGGTCAGTTCTGCTTTCGTGTGCTCAGGCCTCCCTAATTCAGAGCCTGGTCCCATTGTTTCGAAAGAAGCCTTTTTTTGGAGGCAAAACTAATTAAGAGAAAGATGGGGGAGATTCTGATACCTGATAGATTAGAATAAAAACATAATTTAAAATCCAAATTTGCCATTAATTTGGCCTCATTTTTAAAGAATGGTCTACTGCACAGTGTTTTACTTCTGTGTTCCTTTGAATACTATCTTGACATTTTTTTAAAGCCACCTGATAGCCTTTAGCAGGGTTTAGTGTCTCAGGAGCCACCCAGTATCCATTGTCACTTCTATACATATAACCCTTGCCCTGCGTTTTAGTGCACAATGTGTTTTTGAATGCTAGTAGAAGTTTTGAAGCTGAACTCGAGGACTTTGGATGAAAGATGATATAAATCCCTAGTGGTGCTATAAAATCAGTTATTAAAGACAGCCACTCTGCTCAAGGCAGTTCCTGTCCCCATGACTTGTTAATCTGGGGTTCTGACTCTTGCAAGCATGTGTTTCTGCTATTTTCATTATGTGGGTAGGCTCACTGAAATGTGTTTACATGGTTAAAGTTACCTTTGTGTTTGCAGAATCAGGGCCTATTTCTGGAATGCCTTAATTATGTCTCTTAGTATTCTTTTACATTTTACATGAGAGGAGGGCTAAAGAAGGTTGTAGACTATTTTAGATGTATCCAGATGTATCCAGTAAAGGTAAAGAATGGTTCTTTCTTTGTGCTGGTAGTTACAGCAACTTTTCTGTGATTATTGTTAGATGATTCTTTTTCATTGGTATGTGCCACTTTTTCAGGAAAGGCTTTCCACTTTCTTTTTTGGTGTAGGGGGCAAGAGAAGGGTTATTTTTTCTTTATTTTTTCCTCAAGAAAAAATAAAGAAAGGTGTTCTCTAGAGAATCACCTCCTAACTTAACCAACAGCACTTTTACACTTTTTTCCGCCACACTTCTCGCAGAATTTGTCCTGAACTCTGTGATCTCTGAGGAATGCAGCTGTCAAAGCAGACCATAGGGTGAAATTCAGGTGTCAGTTCAATTTGACACAGAGGGAGTTTGAGTGATTAATTAATTACTTTGAAAATTAATGAGCTAATGGATTAATGGTCTTGATGATAACTCATGCCAAGTATTTTGAAATGGACTTGGGAGTTTATAGCTCAGAGAAGCAGCCCAGATCTTTGTCATCCCTGAAATTCTCAGAACTGCTGGCCTTTTTCTTGTCAGTGAGTGCTACAAAAGAAGGATCTGTGATTGGTTTCTTTCATCAGTTTTTATTTGTTATCTTTTGCTTTAAATGGGCATTTGTTTATCCTCTGAAAGCAAGATGCTAGTTTGCAGCCTTCAGATCACTCACTGATAGGAACATCTCTGTGTAAATGATGTACTGCTGTGGCATATGCCCAGTACACTGAAGTCAGCAGAGAGTATCCAGTTGACTTAAGTGGACGTAAGATTCTGTCATCACTGAGCTGAAGTTTACAATGATGTATTCTAAGTTATTAAGTTATTGAGTAAATCTTTTAGAACGCAAGCGAAAAATACTTTGATGTGTCGAGCTTTCTTAAGAAGCTTTTTTTGTAACTAACATATGTTACAGTTTGACCCCATAGGGCACCATTTTTTCAATCCAGTTATTTGGAAATACAACTCTTGATTTTTTTTTTAATTTCTTCTTCTTTTTAAAATTTCTTCTTCTTTCTTTTTAAAATTTCTTCTTCTTCAATATATAATTGGATTTGGAAGTCTTCATATAATGAAGTCTTCATATAATGAAAGTCTTCATATAATGAAACAAGTTTATGTGAACCAGTATGGTTGGCAGTTTTTTTTTGCTTCTTGTGCAGGTAACACACAAGAATTAGATGACTTAAGACTGATGAACACTGACTAAAAATGGGATTTCCAACCCTACAGGAATTAAGTATGTGGATGATATGAAGCAACTAAACCAGCTGATAAACTGAAAAGTATCTACAATCTTTCTTTCTCTTGAAATTATGTGTCTAATTGAAACCTGTTTTGAAACCTAATTGAAATTGAATTTCTAATTGAAACCTCATCCTGTTTTCCTTCTTCTCTCCATATGCACACCTTTTTTTTCTGCAGCCATAATTTTGAATGAATATATAAGTTTGAATATATACGTTGCGTCTCTTCTGCCTTGTGTGTGTAAAGGTGTGCCTGGAGCACATATACCAGATCCACTTCCCCAGGGCACTGCCGTAAGGATTGTTCCCCTTGTGAACAAGCCTGTAGCTTTGGATGCTAGCTTAGGATGCCCAAGTACTGGTTTCACCAGGATTGTGAGGTTCGTAGATGCAATTAAGCACCGTGAGTTCTACTGTAGCACTTTTAGTGACATTTGAAAATTCTTGTTGAGCAACTTAGCTGTATGACAACCTTCGTGGGTTGCTCATATAGATTTAATTGACTACAATGTCATTTTGCATCTGGCATTTACTGTCTTATTTCTTTGTAATATAGGGCACTCTCTCTTTCCCTCTCTCTCTCTGTGTCCATTGTTCTAACAAGAAATGGATCTAATCTGGAGTCTGAATTCACATGTCCCTTTTTCCCCACTCCCGTGAACCTTGGGAAAATTAAGAACTGGATCTAAGTTTGTGGTTCAGGCCTAGTGCCAATAATGTTAGTTAAATCTAATTTGGTACTTTGGATTTGCTGGTTTTGAATTGCTTGGAGTTATTTGATACTTCTGACTTGCTGACACAGGGTCAATCAGGAGAGTGGAGATATATATATATATATATATGTGTGTGTGTGTGTGTGTGTGTGTGTGTGTGTGTCCAATGTCAAGTGGCATGGTTTTTCTAGAGACCTTCCAAACTTATTCATATAATTACAGCATGCTGAGTATGTTACTGTATTCTGTTTTCACATCCCACTGTGCTGTTCAGTGTTGGGGCAGAAAGAAAGATAGCAGTAAGAAATATATTTCAGTGGTAATACAGGAAACGATGGATTTTGATGTAGGAAGGAAATGCAGTGGGAATACTTTGAATAATAACGGAAAAACAAACAAAAACAATCACATATTGCATATGGTATATTGATGGTCCCAGTGCGAACAGAGAGATATAATGGAATTGGGATGGTTGTTCCAACCTCTTGTTCCTGCTGAGAAGACTGCAGGCACCTTCTGTGGTCAAATCTCTCGCAAGGATTTGTAAGTAGGAACAGAGCCATGCGGCGGTGGGCGGGGAGGTGGGGCGGGGGAGCGGAAAGGCATTAAGCAAGTAAATCTAGTGAGCTCTAGAGGGGATCCAGAGTTTCATTCATAATCTGTCCAGATTTTCATATTCAACTGTAGTGATTCAACCCTAGATTAAAGGCCATCGCTGCCTCTGGGTTGTGGTGGCATCACTGGCTTATGTCTTGGCACTGAGCTCAGTCTTGGCACTGAACTCAATACCAGGATATATCCTGGCATACACTTCAGCTTTTCGGAGAATGGAAAACCTCCCAACTGGCTTCCTTTTCCTTGGTTTGCTTGAAGCCCGGTTGTGTTTTTAAATGCATTGACTTAGAGAGGCTATGCCGGAGGAGAGGATTGTTTGGCTCCTGATCCTGGGGGATGTGAGGGTAAGTAGAAAGCCATTCTCTAAAGAAAGCGTTTCATGGGTTGGTGGTTGTGATCTTTGTTGGAGCTTAGCTATAGAAAACAAAATTTGGAATATTGACCTACCAGGGAAAAAGGATACACAAAGATGGGAAATCAACTGATATCTCGTGCAAATATCATATCCAAAGAAAATATAAGGTCTTATTCTTCAAGAGAAGGGATAGAACAGTTATTTCTAACAGCCTTTCAAAGTTCCCTAGATACACCCACATGTTTCTGGAGTTTGTAAAACCTCATGCTTCAGGAGATTGACTCTGTAGTGATTTTTTAAGTTTGAATTTTCTACAGAAGTATTTATGAGTGTAAACAGCTATTTATTTTGACTTGAAAGCGTGAGCAGCATTAGATCTCAATTGGAAAAATGTTGTTCTGAGGCAATATGAACACATGTTCAGAAGCACAACTGTGAAAAGCTATTCATCTTCTGCAGCATGGGCCTTCAAAGAAAACATCCCGATACAGCAGATCTAAGTAAATATCAAACACTGGGCTTTCAGCAGTTGTATTCAGACTGTTTAATGTAAGAGGTCTTTTAAGTTTTTTGCAAGGTATGACTTTTAACAAGTTACCATTCAATTAAGGTGTTCGCTTGAGGCTAAAAAAATAAATTGTAGTTATTGAATTTGACATTTCTGTGGGTTTTTGTTAGTTTAGCTACTCATAGCTTCTGAGTCTTTATAGAACTTCATTTTAAGGAAGTTAGTTCTTAAAGTACTGTTAAATTTTCAAATTACAGATTAGTTCGCACAGCATCTGAAGATTCATAGTGCTATCCATTTACTGACTACTTGCAATCAAACAAAGCAGATGAAGAAAAGCTCTTTAAGGAAATTGCATTATTTCAGTTGGCCTATAAATGCAGGCTTTGGTCAGTATCAGTGCTGATTGAGGAATGGTCAGAGTGGTTCCATTGTAGTTCTTCCCATGTTGTTCCAAATACAAATACGCTTTTTCAGGTCTCTGGAATAGGTTGTGGTGTGTTTTTGTTTGTTTGTTATTTTTTTTCCCCCATGTTTCAGCAGCTATGCTAGCTCGTAAGAGGCAAGTGTCAGAGCCTCTTTTCCTTCCATGTGATTTTGTTCCCTGGGTTGGGAGGAAGAGCATTAGAATTCCAGTGCCGCAGGTGATCAGGGCTGGCGCTATCCACCTTCTTGGAGAAACGGTGCCTCAGTAAGCTTGACTCACATGCTAGGATATTGCTTCATTATGGGCTCAGAGGAAAGGGTGCCAGTTACTACACTTCTGTCATCACTTTCTGTGCCACCTGGACTGCATTATATTGATGATAAATTAATATTGTATTACAGTTATTAATAACACAGCAAGGAATGTTGTTGCATGTTTTTAGCAGAGGAATAAGTTGAGACAAAAGTAGCTGTGAGTTCCCTGGTAGGCTCAACTACCTGGAAACATCTACAACCATCTGGCATATGAAATTACTGAAGTAAAGGTGAATGAGACTTTAAAGTTCATGCTCTGTGTGTCATCACGTTAACACATACATATTAAAAAATAAAAAAATGCATTGTAGTTTTCAATTCAAAACACATAGAAAAGAAATATTTTTTTCATTACCAGCATTTTAAGAATGCCTGAAAAATAAGCTCTCTTTTCTTAATTCCAATCTAACTTCTGACTTCTGTAAAGTGAGTATCTTTAGTACCCACTAACCTGCCCTCCATTTTGTGAACAGCTATTTATTTGAATTAGTACTGACCTACTGCTGATTTTTGAACCTGGGTGCCTAGTCACTATTAATAAACAAGTATTTTTATCACCCTTCTGCACATCCATCATCATTTTGCATTAGTGCTCAGTAGGCTGAACATTAAAGAGTGGGTGGCCTGAAAAAGCACCTTCATCTCCTTTAACTTGTAGTTCAAGAGTGTTTGTAAGATGTAGCTATCATACCATGCTCTCTTGTGACCACTGAGAGGTAAATTCTAGATCTCTTCAAGATGAGGAAAAGTATGCATAAGTTCCAGTACAAAATCAAGTCACATGCACATGTACTTGGACTATTGGAAGACGCCATAGATTGAGACTTTATGGCCTTAAACAGTAAAAATAACAAGCTGTATGTTATGCATTGTCTAGCTAAAGTTGTGTTGTTTTATCTGTATTGGTACACATACAGCAATACAATTCTCTTGTGTACAACAAGCATGATTATGTTGGAATAAAGTGTAGTTACAGATAGTTTATTAACCTGTTTAGAGAAATAGCTGGAATATACCTTTGTCTTCGATTCTGCCGTATCTTCTGCTTTTTAAAAACTACGGTTGCCAGTTCAAAAAAATAATGGTAAGTAATGTTTATACTGATTCAAGAGTGAAAACAGAAGACATGAAAATTTCAGCACTGTTCTTTGAAGCCTTGGGTTTACTACTGAGTCCTGCAATCCCTCTAAGTGTGATTAAGAAGAAAATAAGTATTTGCAAAGTCATATAATTGTGCTATGGCATCCACAAATAAAAGCTTTAGAGGTAAAGTAGCTCTTTTAGCTCTAGTGAGTTGAGTAGGGTTTCTGTTTCCCCCCTCTGGTGGGTCCATTATCAGCAAATCAGATACTAGGAGGTGCCTGCAACATCTTGGGGCTGTGAAAGGAGGAAGTTGCAGCTCTCTGCCAACTGTCTTGTGCCTCCAAAGGTCACAGGCTGGACAAGTGAGCTGCGGAAGCATGTCCTGCCTGCTTTCCTCCTCTATTCCTGAGAGGCTATATCACACTAAGGTTTGTAGGCATGAGCATAATAGTGGAGAACACTATCAGGACACCAGCTGCAAATTCCTCTGTGCTAACGAAAGGCTAAAGTTTTGTGCCTGCATTTTATGAGAGGAGACCAATGGTTTTAAATTTTATCCACACCACCAGTGATGGCCCCTTTCTAGCTGTGAGACTGATGTAAATAGATTTCTAATACTGAGTAACACTTCTCATTTTATGAGAAGAAATCAAGAGTTGCACATTGACCCTCAGTTTAATACCGTATTGGAGCAGCTGTCCCTAGAGAGTGACCTTTGGCCTCACTTAAAAAAGACTTTTTTGCCCCTTCATGGAGGTTTGTGCAGGTGCTGGCTTGCAGCAGCCTGGGATCCTCTGCCCTTCCTATGGGAAGTCTTGGCCCTGCAGTGCCAAAGAGCCTCCCAGGCAGGGAATTAATGTCACCTGTTGAGCTTTATTCTCTGCACCTGTGAGGGGCAGCAGTCCCACAGGGCACTTGAGAAAGATGAAAGGAGTAAGCATCCCGATAGCACTGAGTACTATGGAAAGGAGGGCTGCAGATTGACACATGCCTAGCACTGAGTGTGTGCTAGTCTCAGGATTGGCCACCTTTCCTTCTGTCTCCAGAGTTTTTAAAGTTCCCTTGATAACATATTTTTTCTATCTTCTTCCTGTAGGCTTCTTTGTAGAAATCTGTAGTATGATTGTAAGATAGATGTTTTCTCAAAAAATGTGTGTGAGGTAGAAAAGTTAGAGGGGAAAAATTACACTGTATGCCCTTCTAAGTCACTTCACATATGTTTATTCTTTAAATTTTCTTATCTTGTTTTTCAGCTACTCTGTATTAAGCTGCCAGTTGAGAAAATAGAGTCAAGCTTTTCTTATAAATGCAGAAGTGCTTCTTAGGATTTAGGTGTTGGGAGAAAAACTGAACATATTCTCACCCATCTGCCCCCCTAAACATAGTTAACTTGTGTGTTGTACTGCTTCACCTATCGTGTGATGGCTCTGCTCTTCATCGAGGTGTTATTCTGCCTTGTTTGTGTGTGTTTATATAATCAGTTGAAAAGTTTCTTTAAGATTTAATTTTGGTTTAAGAAGGAAGATAAACCATTCTTTTTGTGCTGAAGGTGAATGTTGTGCAGGAAAAAAAAAAAAAAGAAAATCCCAATGTCTCAGAAGATAAGTGAGTAGAGATTTATGAGGTAGACTGTGTTCCCGTGTTCGAGTGCTACTGAATTATGCTTTCAGATTTCTTCTACCTGGTTTTGAAATGTAGAGAAGGAAAATAAATGCTGCAGTTGTTGAATGTAAATTCATGCTAAGCACAGGGTATGTTGATAGCTTTGATTTTTCTGAACTTTTCTACTTGGATTTTTAAGATTCAGTTTTCTTAATGCTTTCATTTAACTTGCTGAAGTGATCAATACTCAAAAAATGCCTGTCAAGAAACAATATGTGTAAAACCTTGAAGCTTGTTTTAATTAACATAATCATCTCAAGGTTCCCCTCTTTGCTAACTAGATCTTGATTTGTGCCTGTTGAATATGAAAGTTTTCAGAATAGTTTTACATATCCCTTGTAGTCTTTTCCTTTTATTAGGAAAATTCCTTTTATTAGGAAAAGACTACTTTTATTTCCTGAATGTGTTATAAAAGCATGCATCTCCTTGTGTTTGTCTGGGTGAAGATAGGGAAGAGGCAGGGAATACTGTTTGCACTGCTACTCAGAAGAAATCAAGTGAAATGTACAGCTTGCTCTATCGAAAATAAAATTTAAAAGATTAAACCTCTTTGAAGCCTGGTGATGAGAATCAGCCTAAGTCTTCTTCTTTGCCTTATTTGTCGGTGTGCAGCAGCAGTTCCAGTGTATGGGTGTCAATACTATTTCGTAGTACATATCTCTTCGATGTATCCTAGAGGATAAATGATTGCATGGTGCTATCACTGCTTGTATTATTCTTAAAACATTAGTGGTTTGCTCTTAGAACCAATCAACCCTATATCTGAAGCAATAGTCTTAGCTTTTTGTTTTTTTTTTTTTAAATTATTTTATTTTAAGATTGACATTAAAGACACTGGTAATCAAGAGTTTAAAGTATAAATTCGAGGCTGGCTTGAAGAAAATTTTCATTTATTTTTCATTATTATTTTTCATTATTATGACAGACTGGTATTTAAAAGCATCCTCAAAGCTGCTATTTCAGAATAGATCCTGTAACTGTTACTTCAGCAGAGTAGTTGGGCACTGTACTTAATGAGGATGGAGTGGACTTATTGAGCCAGCCCTCAAAATACTATTCAAGGTAGCTACTTTGGAGTTGACTAAGAGAAGTCAGCTGAGCAGCAGCCAGTGAAGGTGAAAGGGTATTGATTTTTAGGGCTGCTGAAATGTTATCTCTAAATCATATTGAAAAGAATAGGGATGAACCTGTCATTTGTTTTCATATTTTTCTTCGTGCAGTATTAGCCAGGACAGGCAAGATGTGAGTGTATACTCTGTTAGTGAAGGAATTCGCTGCCAGCGAGTAACCTTCTGGTGCAGTCCTTTGCAAAGAGGAGCACAGTTTACCATCCTGTTCTCTCAGTGTATTTCAACAGGTAATTGCTTTGGCCTATATACAGTAACCTGGCTGTCTTGAAGCTTTAATCCTAGCCATTGTAAGTGCTGATTGAATTTCAGGTTAAAAATAGCTTTTACTCAGACGTGCTATTTGCTGTCTGTTGCTTTCTGCTTTGGCAAGTTATTGGTAATATGACATGATTAAAAGTTGACAAAGATAATGGGCAGAATGCTATTCAAGCATGTTATGCTTGAGAAAATACTTTGATGAATTTGGATAGTGTGGTTATGCCTCAAATTAGTGACCAATCTTATTATTTGTATATGGTTCTTGTAGGCTGCTGAAAGAGTGCCCTTGCATTAACACCATTCTTTAGATGAATGTTTTTCTGTGGGAAAGCCGCTTGTAATACACCATAGCTGTTGGAAATCATTATAGCTAGGTGTGACTTGAGTGACAAAAAGTAGATTAAAAATATTTTTCAGTGAAGTGTCAGCTGAGCTATATTTACTTTTTTTATGTTGCTATGGTTTGTCACTCATATTCTAGCAAGTGTTTCAGGAAGATAGATGCAGCTGACAATGAGAGAATAGCTTGCTATCTTCCTGGTAGTCCTCAGCTAGTGTTATTTTAGGAAGTCTCAAGGGAGACTGATTAAAATCATGCTGTTGTGTTCTTTATCTGCCAAATCATATTTTTTGAAATAAAATGTTAATCTAAAGAACTAACTTATAAAATATGAGATATACATGAATGTAAAGAATCCCCTGATTTTTTTCCTGAGTGAATGTCTTGAAGGCTGCAAGCTTGACACTACTCAGTTTTTATGTTTGTATGTTAAATTGAAGAAGGGGAATGTGAGTGGCAAATACTACCATTTAAAATAATAATAATAAAAAGTTGCTTTCTTGAATAGCTTTTTGAATATATAGATGCATTTAAGGCAATGTTATACCTCCCTTTTTTTTCTCATGTTGGTTACTTGACCCTTTCTTCTAAAGAAAAGTATTCTGCAGGTGAGTCACCAGAAGTTAATACCAAAGTTGTTCCTGGGTGCTGTGTTTTAGCAGATGGCCTGTTTGATTTAACAATCAAAATAAAAAAATCTGACTGAATGCTCCTTTTCTGTGCAGCTACTAAGAATCCTCATGATTTCTGAAGAGATGTGAAAACGGAAGGAGTTGGGAGGACTGTTTGTGAGAGAGAGAAAGAGGGAAGATCTGAAAAGTTTTCACTGACTTAGAAACAGGAATATTGTCCTGAACAGATTGTAGCCAAATTTTGCATCTCTTGTAGACTGTATTTTATCAGTTGTAACTTTGTGAAAAGATGTTGGGAGAATTAATGCCAAGACATTTGTTTTGCAGGGGAATCTGTTCTGGCAGACTGTAAAGCTCTTAGATTTACAAGCATCTCTGTTATATTGCTGGAATCTGTTGTGAAGAATTTTAATTAGCTGTTTGGGAAAGTATATGAGAGATTTGGCATGAAAATTCTTAGTGTAGCCTGTGACAGCAACATGTATAACCTTGTTCCTTGTTTTACCAAGGAATTTTAATCGACTATTTGCTGATGTTGTAGAACCTAAATGCTGGATTTTAAAGCTGTCCCCATTGGGCAGTGACCTGAATAATGCTCATGTTAACGTGCATTCTTATGATTTAGAAATGGAAGTGAAAATAGCTATCTACTTAGATTCCACTGAAACTAATTAGCAGCTTCAGTTTCTTTTTGTTGTGGAGAAGGGAGGTGAATGCAAATCCCCAACTGCAGAATGTTTATACAAATACCTCATGGTGCTTGAGCAATTATAAAGGCCTGGGTTGCAAAGCAGTGTTGGTGTCATCTCTCATTCTTACTGCTTTTTCACCTCACAGCCTGTACTGTAGCAAAAGGTGAAAGCTCATTATGAGTGATGGCAGTTTGCAAGGACTTGAGCCAGCCTGCCAGGAAGAAAATACATTTTTGATGCTAATGATACTTACTTACTGTTGATTAATGAATGCATAAAATACTGGAGGTACCACAAGATCAAGTCCAGCCAACATGTATTCATGAAAAGGCAGGTTCTGCCTCCCCAACCAGATCTCATTCTATGACCAGGTGACCTGGAAGGTGGGTGAGAGAAGGGCTACAGATGTGCTCTACTTAATAATAAGTCCTTTGACAACCATATCCCACTGTGTTCTCCTGGAGAAGCTGGCAGCTCATTATTTGGAGAGATATATTCTTTGCTGAATGAAGAACTGATCCATGGATGGCCGGATCCGGAGAGTGGTGGTGAATGGAGTCAAACCCAACCAGAGACTGTTCAAAAGGAGTGTTCCTGAGGGTCAGTGTTGGGGCCAGTCCTCTTTAATATATTTATCGATGATATGGATGAGAGATTCAAATGCACTCACAGCAAATTTGCAGATGACACTAAGCCGGGAGGAAGAGTTGATTTCCTTGAGGGTTGGAAGGCTCTACAGAGACATCTGGACAGGCTGGATCGACGGGTGGACCAACTGTATGAAGTTCAACAAGGCTAAGTGCCGGGTCCTATACTTGGGTCACAACAACCCCATGCAGTGCCACAGTCTTGAGGCAGAGTGACTGGAGAGCTGTACACCAGAAAAGGATCTGGAGGCCAACAGCTGGTTGAAGCTGAGCCAGCAGGGTGCCCAGGTGGGCAAGAAGGTCAGTGGTCTATATCAGGAAAAGTGTAGCCAGCAGGACCAGGGACCCCTTTACTTGGTATTGAGGAGGCCACAACTCAAATAATGCGTCCAGTTTTGGGTCCTTCACTACAAGAAAGACATCTAGGTGCTGGAGTCTGTCCGAAAAACAGCAACAAAGCTGGTGAAGGGGCTCTGGAGCATAGACCTTACGAGAAACAACTGAAGGAATTGGAGTTACTAAGCTTGGAGAAGAGGAGGCTCAGGGGAGACCTTATCGCTATCTACATCTGTATGATAGAAGGAGGCTGAAAGGAGGTGGAGGTTGATCTCTTCTCCAGAATGACTACCGTTAGGGTAAGAGGAAATGGCTTCAAGTTGCACCAGAGGAGATTCAGGTTAGACATTAGGAATAATTTCTACATGAAAAGAATGATTAAACATTGGAACCAACTGCTCAGAGTAGTGGTGGAGTCACCATCCCTTGCAATGTTGGAGAAATGTGTACATGAGGCGTTTATGGATATGGTTTAGCAGGCATGGTTGGATTGGCTTATGGTTGGACTTGGTCTTTAAAGTCTTTACTAGCTATAGCGATTCTGTGATTCTGTAATGATTAGTTTGAATATCTAGTGACTACTTTTCTCATTTATTGATAATTTTGAAAGGAAAGTGGTCTAAAGAGGTGCTGTCATTTTGCAAGGAAAGTGCGCTTTCTAAAGAAGGCACTGCTGTACTGAGCAGTGTTAACGAAACTCTGAGCTACTAATGGAATGACATTTAAGGTGTTCTGATGCTAGCGAAAGGCTTGTATACTTAGGCCAGTATTCTTTAGTTATAGTTGAGAACAATGTAATGTTAGTAGCAGTGAAACTGACGTTGGGTCGCATAAACCTTATGACATTTTGGGAGGATTGCTAGGTGAAGAGCTGCTATATGAAATATGGTTGAGAGCAGTGAAACTTTGAAGTGCCTGTATGTAGAGGCATGAAAACAAAGCAGCAAAATAAAAAGTAAAAACCTTCTAATACTGACAAGACCAAAACCAAAAGACAGCAGAGCATGGACTTTTGGCACTTGCAGTGTGGGAGGGGATGAGTAATGGAAGAAAGGCATTTGGAATTTCAGTCTATTAGCCATAATAGTTCATGACAAAATTGATGAAAAATATTAGCATTGCTGTTTGATGTTTCCAGTTTGACTTCTTTGTTTATGTAGTTCTCTTTTGCATGTAATAATATCGTGTCCTTAGCATGGTCTAATGCCACTAAAGTGCTAAAATTCTGAGCAAGCTTTTATCTCATCTTATATTGTTCTTGTCCACAGGAATATAGTTTTTAGTGTGTTACTATTTGTAGACAGAATACAATGGGATTATTTTTGATGTCATTAAACTCTTCAACTTTCTGTAAATGAAAAGTGCAGTGTGCTTGTAGCTTGTATCCAAAACTATTGAGTCTTTCCAGCTTTTTAGGAATAGGCCATATACACCTGAGCTGTCCCCTGGGGAAATTTTCACAATTCACTGTATAAATGAATTGGCATCCAGCTGTGTTGCTGGGCTGGAGGAGAGGTGTTGGTCATTTTTTCAGTCTGGTAAGCATCGTAGTGGCAGATGTTTAAATCTGAGGTAGAATGGTATCTTAGTTGAAGCTTAAAACAGGTTATAGTTTTAATGTACTAGTTCAGTATAATGGCAAAGCCCAGCTACTTCAATAAAACTATATATTTTTTATTGACATGCAGTTATCTTGCACTAGAAACAATTAGTTGAATACTTGTTGGAAAAACTTTAGGAATTCATAGAATTTCCTTATGATAGCAGTGTAAATACCTACTTAGGAAGTTGATCTGGAAGCAGAACTCTTATCAATATATATTTGCATTTCTTGTTTCTTGGGAGAACGCTGTTACATTTGAGTAGATCATTCCATCTTCCTACTAATAATAGAAGATTAATTTAAATGCTCTTTGAAAAAAAAAAGACAACTATTGTGTTTCCGTTTACAATATTAGTGAAGTGGGGAGCTGATTTAAAATATCACACTAATCCATGAATTCTTGCTTTATATTGAGAGAATACCTTATGCAACATGTTTCTGTGTGTACATGCACTTACCTTATGCAACATGCACTAACTGTGTAAACAGCAATAAGTGTATTAATATCCAAAACAAGGTATTGAGTGAAACATTGCCATCTGCATTCTTCAAAGGACATTTACAGACATGCCTGTAGTTAAGCACAGATTATATGCATCCTTTATCCTGCCTTTTTTGTGACTATCTGCTTTTATTCTGTTACATTGTATTTGAAATGTACTACAATCATGCTGTCGAATTCGGTTTTAATTATATTACAGTTAATAACTGAATAACAGTTATTCCGTTTTAATAATACTAGATTAAACCATTTCTAGTCTGTACTTGTGTGTTAAACTTGATGATTCTTAGACTTTTTTTTCCTTCCTGAAAAAGAGTACTTCCTATTTAGTACAAGAAAGGTTTTGTCAGGAACTGTAATTTAGTCTTGTAAAACAGCCAGCAACTGCCAAAATCTTTCCTTGGAATTTGTTAATTTTTAATGTTGTTTTAGGCTTTGCAAACAAGAAGACTCCAGCTTCTGTAGAGATATGGAGTTTATCTTGAATGTATAGAGCTGTGGGAAGCTCATTGTGTTTAAGAGCGAGCGCGGTGGTTTCTAAACCAAGAGCACTCGGAGCACAAGTTTAGATGTTGAGGAAGGAATATAGATTCCTTTCTTCTTCTGAGGTTTCAGCAACCACTGTATCTCTTTCCACTAGAGAGAGGTCAGCTTGTTATTGTGAGACACAGTGGTTTAGCAGTCCCGGCTGACCCTCCTGGAATGGAAATTACAGTACAGAATTACTTGAGCCGCTCCCATTACTATGATAATCATGATGTACCAAAAAAGCCTAAGTTAGGAAAGGAAGCTCTTGAGTGTTTTGTGCTAAATGTGTGTTTGTTCTCAAGTGTAACTTGTAACTGCTGATACTAAGTTAGAGTAAAAATTCTCTAAAAATGGAGAGGAAGTCATTGGGACCATATCAGATCTTCTGGTCAAGATTCGAGTAGTCTCAAGTTGAATGACTAAAATTCAGCAAGATATATAAACAAACAGAAAAGCGGGTGTGATTTTTAGCATGGCCAGGCCTTGTCCAATGGGCACATGGGAGATTTCTTCCTGCTTGCTGTGGGTTCCCTGGAGGACACTGGCAAGATGTATGCCTACTGACGGCAGCTTAGCAGAGGCCAAAGTGGTTTCTTCTTTCATCTTCCCAGAGAGCCCTGGGTGGTGCTGAAACTATGAGAATTCTTTCTAGGATAAGAAATGCCTCTTTCAGGAGAATAATTCCCATTTTTTGGCCCTTCAGATGACTGTGGGTGCAGACTAGGCTTCTGGATCAAGGATAGCAAAGGAGGGAGTGAGCTGGTGATAGGGTTGAGGTTGGAAAGGCAAGTGCAGTGCCTGGTGACTGGAAGCACAACCGGCATATGTAGGAACTTATCTTTTGCTTCCCTGGCCTATGAAAGTCAGGAGTACTAAATCTAATGAGGTGGGGAGCTTAAGAAAGTCTAGGTAAAGTTTATTTAAGTTCTGCTCTTGGGATGAGTTTCTGCTTTCTGTCTGTCACCTGGTTGCAGCATAGCTGGCTTTTATATGCAGCACTAGATGTGCTTTGTGGTTCCTCTCCTATGGAAGGACAAGGTTAACAGTTACATAACAATTGAAATAGAGTTGACATTGATTGCAAATCTATCCTTGTTTTTTTCCTCCATATTATATAATAAGGATCGCTCTCGTTCT
>JAUBOD010000392.1:0-55975 GCA_032353885.1 Nothura maculosa | reverse complement strand
CCCTCGCGCTCTCGTTCTCCCTCGCGCTCTCGTTCTCCCTCGCGCTCTCGTTCTCCCTCGCGCTCTCGTTCTCCCTCGCGCTCTCGTTCTCCCTCTCCCCCTCAAGGGAGGACCATATATTTTCGCTGCCAATCCATATTTTCATGGAATTGTGCAGTTAGGACACATGAACTGAGCATATTGACTTCTTTGCTACACAGGGTTTGATGCAAATAAATTCCGTTACACAACAGTGCAATTATAAACTTTGTGTTTAACAAGGGGAAAGACAAGGAGGGAGAAAATTGTAGATTTAATTTTCATGTTAAAAATGTTGAGTGTACCAATAAATAGTTTTTTTTAATTACTGCAACTCAAAGCTGTGGATTATTTTGAATTATTAAATTATAAGCCTCTGACTTTCCTATTGAGACACTGGAGATAATGAAGATATGAAGACAAGATGAGTTATATGGGCAGTTTTGAGCTTGTGGGGCAAATAAGAATTTGGCATATAGCCATGATTTTTATGGTCTGTCTGTCTGTCTAGTGGGTTAGTGGTTAAGAACAGTGTGTCCATCCCACCCACCCTGCCTCTTGCTGATATTTTCTGGTAGGCAGTCTGGGAGAATCTGCAGGCATTGAATCTGGCTATCCATGAAAGTGGTGGTGTGGAGTCCCAGCATCTTCCCTAGAAAGAGCAGAGTGTAGAGCAAGAAAGATGATTAAGACATTGGAGCATCTATCATAGAAAAGACTAAGCAAGCTAGGCCTGTTTACTCTTGAAAAGAGAAGATTGAGAGGGGATCTTACCAATATGTACAAATATCTGAGGGGAGAAGGTAAAAAAGGTAAAGAACATGGGGCCAAACTCTTCTTGGTGGTGGTCAGGACAAGGGGTAATGGGTACAAGTTGAAACACCAGAATTTCCATTTCCATTATGAGGAAGAACTTCTTCACTATGAGGGTGACAGAGCAGTGGAACAGGCTGCCCAGGTTGTGGAGTCTCCATCTGTGGAGGAGATGAGACCTCCTTTGAACCTTCTTTGTGCAAAACTGATCTGGATGCCACCTAGTGCTCTATGCTCTGTGTGTCCCTGCTTGAGCAGGGGGATTGGACTAGATGATCTCTAGAGGTCCCTTCCAACCTCAACAATTCTGTGATTCTGTGAAATATTGCCTCTGCATCTGCAAGGTGCTGGAGATGCTGCTGCCTGAATAATCAGGTAAGAGTATGTTAAACCTGTGACCGTGGTCCTGTATGGTGTTGCCCAAGATGAAAGCTCATTGTATTTTCTGTTTAAAATAATATACTTTCTTTCCAGCATTACTTGGTTAGACTTCTTGAGCCAATGCCTGGAGGGAAAATAATCTCTTCTAAAGTAAGCAAGCAAGTTCTGAACAGAAGTAATATTCTTAGGTGGGCAGAGGAGCCATCATCTAGTTAGATATAGGATGCAAGATACTAGGGCAGGATTGTGTTTCGTTCTCTTAAGCCATCCTGAAAACATCCAGTGCTTTTTCCATAACCATGGATACACTTATAACCCAATAAACAGCCTGCTGTAAAGGCAGAATATTCGTGCTTGTTGTGTAGGAAAAATCTGGAGATACTGATCTCTTACGGGAGATCTGGACATTCCTTCCTGGACTTTCTCAGTGAAACAGCAGGATCTGATCCATATTATTTGAAGTATATATTCAAAAAATATTTGTGTGTTTGTCCTATATTAGGCTCTTAGAGGATGTGTGCAGGCATAAGTGAGTGGAAAAAAAAATAGAGAGTTAAATAGTATTTAGAGGAAAGGATTGAATGTCAGATCTGCCCCGTTGCTCTCTACACAGAAATAATACTTTAAAAAAAAATCAGATTTTTGTTGTGCAAAACTTTTATTTTTAATCTGCTATTTTGAACCTTCTTTGTGCAAAACAAAAGGATGTGATTCTATTCTCTTTTAGGACAGTTGAGTCAGCTATTCTTTGCTTGGCCAAGCTGAACAACCATAGCTATTTTCTTTTTAACTGGTGTTCAGATCAGCTTTTGGGTCACCAGAAACTTTCTTTTACTTAAATTGTCAGCACTTTTCCCAATACACAGTTCTTTTTGTGTTGTGTGTTGTTGTTGTTGCTGTTGTTGTTTGTGGATTTCTCTTTGACCTACTGCCAGCATATTGTTGTGTGTGTGTGTGTGTGTGTGTGTGTGTGTGTGTGTGTGTGCGCGCGCTATTGCTATTATTAATAATAATTTCCATTCTTGGAAATGAAAATAGGAAAGCCTAGCCAGGGCAATGAGAGGCGGCACAGTGCGTGTCTCCATGGTCACAGGAGCTCCTGGGTGCCCACTGTTGCTATGGCTGTGCATCAAGTGCAACAGCAAGGAACCTGCAGAGAATTTCAAACTTGTCCTCTTTCCCTGAATGTCTTTTGAATGCATCTCTAATATTCATTCCTTTTTTCTTTCATTTTCCCCTCCTTTCTTTTTAAGTAGAGCAGGGCTAGTTTATCAACAGGGGAGAATTTGAGCACTGTAAGCCAATCAAAGGGTTTGGGCCTTCCTGAACAGTGAAAGGATCTGTTTCTAATTTCACTGAAACTCTTGGAGAAGATGACATCATCCCCTTGGAGCTGATAAGGGTGCACCAGTACAGCCATGCAAGATGAGCATTGCTACTGGATACTTTGAAAACTGCAGTTGTTTTTGTTTATTTTTCTACCTACTGTTTAAGTGTTTTCTAAGAGAAAGTGTCGGGTAAAGCAGTAACTTAACTGAGTCAGTCACTCAGACCACTTCTAAATTAATTGGCGAACAGAAGTACCACTAACTGGCAAACAGAAGTACCATAAATAAAGAAGAGCCTTGTGCTTTGTATTTCAGAATTTTTGATTCTTTGATAACCTGGATTTGATAGCTTTTGCTTGAGCATGTGAACTGAAGTTTTAGTGAATGAAACTGGTTCAAAAGCTGCAACTTGTAGAGGAAGTTCAGTTATATATTTTAGATTGTGATAGTAGTTAAACTCAAAATAAAATACTCCTTGCAATATTGCAGAGAAAATAATGAGTGTTCTTCATGGCTTGAATGTGTGATTTGCTTGTTTCTGTGTTTTAGGGCTGCACTGTTCTTTTTAAGTAGAGAGGAGTCTCTCTTCTTTGTTCAAATATAAATCTCACATGTGAATCACATACTTTTAACAAATGGTTAAAATTCCTTTATAGAAATCTATTTTATTCATTTTCATTAAGAACACATTGATTTTATTAGCAAGAAGTAAAGGATAATTAATACTTAAGTCAAATAAAGCGTACAGTTTTGTTTCCATATTTTTGAGAAATCAACAAAAGATGTTGATTAGAGAGGAAGGATGATCTTGTGATGAAGGCCTTGTGCTAAGGCTTGAGAGATCTATTTCTTCCGGATGCACCAAAAACTTGTGAGATTGCAGGTTAACCATTTTACAATTGATTCTTTTATAGGTGAGATTATCTGTGCCTTAGTTCTCAATATTAAAACTTTTGTCCTCGTTTAAATTTTTAATATTTAATATCTCCACTAAATAGAGCCACAATCTCATAAGTCAGAGTATTTGTTTATTTTTTCCCAAACAGTTTTGCATCAAAAAGGCTGGAAGTGTTTTCCACCCCCCCTTCGCCCCCTGCAGTGCCAAGTATAATATATCTGCCCCCCTGGGAAATATTAACTAGCAGTTTAATTCTGCCTCAGGATATATACACATGCACAATAGGACATTCCAAATTGTTCCTAGCTGTACAGGCAGCTAGGAGGAACACTTGAACTCAATCAAGTGGTTATCAAGGCATATCTGCAGTACAGAATGTTTTGCCAAATAACTTGAGAGAACAATGTGTAGACTAGGCCACCTCTTTGGGCCTACTCTGGGTCCGATTATTTTCAAATGATGTCCGTAATGTCTTCTCCCTGCTTATTCTCAAATATGTAAGGATTTGTTCTTCTAAGGTACTTTGGCTTTGGTGATATGCCAGGGTCAGACATTTCCAAGCAGCCGTTCCTGTGTTGTGCTAGCTTGCTGCCCAGTTGAATTGCAAGGGGACACAGACACATTACGTATGCCATAAATTGGATTGTCAAAGTGACCTATGTTGAAAGTAACTTTAAGTAAGTTATCTACTTGAGGAAGAGCAGACTAGGTCCTATAGGTTCTAAGGACTATATAAGTTGAAAAATGCCAAGATGTTGAGTAATGACAGCATTTAGATACAGAAAGCTACTGTGCATGTTTCATCTTGGGCATATGGAAATTCTCAGCCTCCTTTCTGCAGGTAAATCTGGGTGGAATTTGCAAGCTAGACATCTATAAGCTTAGCTTCTGGAGGACTACAGAAAGCCATGCTCTGTAGAAAAACAGATTCTGCAAAGTTCACCAGTTGGTCAGTGCCATGGAACATGCACTCAACATACTGAGTTCCCTTTTTCACAAAGGACTTGCCAAATCATGTTAGCTTTTGAAACCACAGAATCTTCAAGAGGTCGTTTAAATATCAGAAAGTTGATGACTGTAATCATTTAAAAAAATAGAAAAAAATTTCATTTGAATTTAATTGAAAATTGAATTTAATTTTCTAAAATTCAAAGTGTGTCTGAAGGATGATTATGTTGATAGATCTCTTCATTAACCCTCTCATGTTTTGTCTTACATTTCATAGAAACTCTTAGTGTTAGCGGTGTTAGTGTTCAGTGCAACAGTTTTTCCTATATATTTTTGTGTACATACCTACACATGTATATATTTAGCTTTCAAATAACTAAGAGCTTCTGAGGCACTATTATTGCAAGAGACAATTTACCCTGGGCTTCCTCAAATACATGTGTAACTCTTTTTCTGTTCATTAACTCCGTATGTCCTCTGCTTTGGCTTTCTAAGAAAGTTGAATTGAACTTGTTGGTTTGTGTATTTGCCGTACTTGTGCAACCTATGTGGCTGGCTACGCAATCCAGTGTAGTTTTAATTTTGTGATAGGTAGTGAGAAATCTAAAATATCCAGTTAGATTAGTAGCAGTGGAATCCTTAGACCGCAAGAGCTGTATCTTTAAACTGCTCAAATTGGAGGCTACTGATGGAGAGCTTTTATGTAGAGACAAGTTTTAAAAATAAAAGACTGCAAGTTATAAATTGATTTTGCAATGCGATTTCAAAAGTATTCATAAAATAGAACTACTTCTCTTTTAAGCCTAAATAACAAGAAAGAAAAAAGTCAAATGAAACTGTTTTTCAAATAAAGTATGATTTTGATTTTCCTGGATTTATACTTAGTTTTAAAAGAAGGACTTAAGGAGGTTTAACATGGTGATTTATACACACACACACACACACACACACACACACACACACACACACACACACACACACACACGAACAAAAGATTTCTCAGATGATAAACTCCATTGAAGCTAATCCTTTTCCCCCCTCCTCTCCCTTTTTTGACCTATCTGTCTCTTGGAGAATACAATTATTTCCATTTCCTTGGATACCCTCACAATAATTCCTACCAAATGTTAATGAGAGCATGTCAGCTGTGGGCATCTCATGTGCATCAGCCTAAAAGCCCTGTGCTTTGCTAAATAAAGGACCCTCTTATGTCACTCTCCTTTCTGTTCAACTGAAGGCATATGTTTAGCTATGAAGGCTAGAAAGACTAGCTTTTGGTATTCTTAGTTAGGAAAAGTCTGGAAAATGAATGGAAGAATCTAAGTGCCAAAAAAGTTAACGACAACATATACAGAGGTTAGGTCATTTTCACCTCGTAGGTCTGTTATGTTTTCTGGGAGAGAACCAAAAAAAAAGTGTATTAGTACCCAATGAAGCAAGAAATTTTGTGTAGTTTTTGTGCAGAAATTGAACGACTTTTAATAATTCAGTTAACTCTTTCAAGTTTAATAAAAAACACTGCAGTATTCCCTGTCTCTGGGTGAATTTCATTAACTTTCTTGTTTAGCAGTTGATGTTTTTAGCTCTCTTCTTATGCCATTTATAACAGTGCTCATGTGGCTGCAGTTGGAAGCGTAAGTCTTGGAAACACATCCTGTAGTAAACTGAACTGCTCCGTGTGGATCACTGTGTTACAAGGAATTGCAAAGCAAAAAGTCTGGCCTGCCAGTGACGCGAGCTGTAGCCTCTGAGGAGCAGCATGTCTGGGGGCACCATGTGCTCAGGGTGCTGTGTTGCCTCCTTTGGAGCTGCCCGAACTAGGGGCATTTCAGAGCTCTGAACTCTGAACTTCCTTTTGTTATGCTTAAGCCAAACACATAGTATTAATATAATAATTTTCTATGCTTGTTTTTAGGTTTTTTTGTTATTTGAGCAGAATATTTTTATTGGCAGTATATTGCTGCAGTGGCTCTTTAGGATCTAATGTGGCATTAGAGTTTCATTTTATGCACTACGCTATGTGATCCCAGTAGTACTTTATGGCATCTACCAGGCCTGAGGTAAAAGCTGCTGCTGAAGGCAAGGAGAGCAAACTGGGTTCAAAATGCCAGTTTTTCATTCCCAAAGTAGCAGATTCTTTCAAAATACTTAAACTCTCATTGCTATATTTTCACTTTCACAAATCTTCAGCCTGTACTTTGTGTAGAGCCATTATTTTATTCGTGCAACTGGACTTGAGCTCTGTATAAGTATTCAAAGTTTGTGAGATAGTTTGAGAATGGATATTGCTCTGCTAAACATAAACTAGTGATGTCTTAGCATTAGAAATTGCTTTCACAGACTGTGCTAATCATTCACGATACAAAATTGGGGAAAGTTTGTGCAAGCAAAATCACTTGTAATAGGGTGAAGTCACAGGCAAAAGACTTTTTTTCTAACCTTGAAATATGATTGGAAGAGTGAGTTAGGAGTACAAGTGGGGAGTGTGCTGTAGATAGTGGTTCTGAAGCCTCTGATGTTTTTCTGGTGGGTTGGCTGTGTTCAGCGAGACAGAATTGGGCTATCCCTACTTTGCATCATTTTGTGAAAACTCATGCTGACAGTCCTGTTATGTTTAAAGGGTTCAGATGTATGCAAGTGCAAAAAAAGATGTAGGATCATTTATAATAATATTTCAAAAGCATTCAAATTCAGTAGCCTCTAAGTGTAGAATAATGATTTTCAGTTTAAAACTTGGCCTCAGGCAGAAGATGATTAAGCTGTGCCATTTCACTTTATGTAGTTCACTTAAAGATGTGAAATGCACTTGGGCTTATGAATAGATGGAGCTTTTGAGAATTTTCTCCCTTTCTTGTCTAGAAAAGGGCCTTGTAAAAGAAGGAGAGGGTGACAACCAAGCAAGAGGAGAGCTGGCATTTGTAGGCCTTAGTAACAGGATTGCCATTCCACTAGAAAAACAGCTGAACTGGAAAGGAACATGTTTGAAAGCTGTGCACAAGGAGCATGCAAATGTGTCAGGCTTGTGAGATGTAAAGCCAAATGGGGCTTTGGATTTAGAAAGAAAAACAGAGCAGAAAGGAGCTCTGTGTTTGTTGTTATCAGCCACTCTGCCTATACTGAAAAGCATTCTGAAGGTGGCAAAAGAGTATGCCAACACTAAGAACAATTACTGCAAATAATGCTTAAATGAAAGATGAATAAGACATTTCAGTAAGATAAGGATTTTCTGAATATGTGCCAGAAGGTAAAATAGAAGAGGGATTTTATTCCTGTAGTTATGTTATACTGGATTACTTGAACTTTTTTTTTTCTATTTCCCCTTTCTCTAATTTTAGAAACCACAAAATGAGTGAAATAATCTCTCCTGTAGGTCCAGTTGTTAACCTGAAATCTGATGAGGCTGTGTAGTACTTCCAGCCAGTGGATGGAAAGTCAAGAGGTTCAGGTAATTTGTAGGAACTTTAGTAAACAAATTTGTCTTTCCACCTCATTATGTAAGGCTCTGAACAGTATGAATACAATCCTTCATCACTGTCTGCACTGGAGTTTTGAAAAATGCCTATCTTTGTTTGAATGGAAGATAAGATCAGGAGGATGCTCGGTACTGTCTTTGCACCCATTGGCTGTTGACTTGTTAATACCTTCTTGGCATTTAGGAGAGATGCAAAAAGGCACCTGTCCAAAATTCTGTGCTTCTGTTTGGATTCTCCAATTGGATGAGGAAAGGGAACCTCTCTGGGATCTCTTCTCTTATTTTTTTTTTGGATAAAATACATTTCTGTGATTGTTTGAAAAAACAGCGAAAGCTTTTGGTCATGTCTTCTCTTTTGATTATCCTTTTTGAAAAGGAAGGAGAGTGTTTCTGGTATATACCCCCTTGCCTTTTGCCAGGCAAGTGCTATCCTGGGAGAGAGAAGTTAAAAACAAACCAAAGGAAAGTCCATGTTGGACTAGTACTGTACAGTCCAGAGCAGCATTCTGAAAGAAAAGACACCAATTTCCCCAAGTTCCCACTGGTTGGGCAGTGAGCTGTTGTGTTATGTGCCTGTCAGGTGTTTCGCATAGGGCAGCAGGAGTGTATGTAGTGTGCACGTAAGTACAGGTTTAACTGGCTGAGAATTTCTTCTTCCTGTTGTCCTTTGCTTGTCTCATGTTCCTTCTAGATGCGTGCCTAGGTGAAACTGTGAAATATGGACAAGTGACAAGCTTTCCTGTTGCACAGCAACAAAGAGTTCTTTGGTCAGTTTGATTTTGAAAAAGAAAAAACGTAATAGCATGTTCAGTACCGTTAGACTTTTAAGTTGTGTTAAGCTTGATAA
The DNA here is from genome assembly GCA_032353885.1 of Nothura maculosa. Lineage (NCBI taxonomy): Eukaryota > Metazoa > Chordata > Aves > Tinamiformes > Tinamidae > Nothura > Nothura maculosa. The sequence continues at coordinate 47,270 of JAUBOD010000392.1, read as the reverse complement.
CCTCACAGTATACAAATTAATTTGACATTGCAGGCTGAGAGAGTAGCCAAAACTAATTTCATTTGGTGACCTGTAAAAGGCAATATACTGAGTCTGTCCTGTTTCTTCTTTTCAATTTATTTTTTTTTCTTTGCTTTCTCCCAGTGGTCTATTCATACCACTAGAAAGAGCTTTTCCCCGAGCTTTCCCTTGCCCGTGTGTTTTCCTGGGGTGAGCGGGAGCTGCAGCGCCCAGGGCACTGGTGAGGTGGGTGCGAACCAGGGCAGGGCGAGGGCAGGACTCATCTTTTGGGGCCCCTTTTCGGGGTAGTTCTTAAGCTGCGACCTTCTCTTTTGTGGCTGAGGTCCCCTTTGTCAGGGGTTGAATGGTGAAGGGCTAGAGTCGAAGGACTGTCTATTAGGCTTTAACTTTTTAGATGTTTAAACTGTTTCATTAGTCTTGTTAGGCTTGTTTGCTTTTGCATGACTATTTATATTCTTTTTCTCAATGTAAAACTTGTAGTAATTGCACTATTACTCATTAATCTGATAGACTTCTTAAGTGCTTTCTGTGATTTTCTTCCCCCAATATAATTGTCTGCAGAAGTCTATTTTCAAGTTAATTTAAATAAGGACTTTCCTTTTGTGTGGAGACAGCTCATGAGGGCATCAGTACAGTCTCTTATGCTGAAATTACCATTGTGTTCCACTAAAAAACAATCCCTAAATCCTTATGTGTAGAAGATGATTAAATGCACACCACACAAACATGGTGTGCTAAAATTGCAAGTGTAACTTTCTGTTTTGTCCTTCTGGGCATATATGCTGTGACTTCGTCATTAGCCATGTGGTTGCATGCTTCTTTGGCTTTGCCTTATTGCAAGCGTGGTGTGATTCTGCTCAAAGAACAGCCAAACCGCTTTGTGTGTGTGTGTGTGTGTGTGTGTGTGTGTACTGCATGTCACTTCCCAAAGGTGAATGGGGCAGGACCTGCAATAGGGAAAAGGACATCAGGATTCCAGCCAGTGGAGGCTACTCCTAAAGTTTTGGAGTCCGGTGATTAACTGTGATGCCTATTTGGTGCTTGCTTCTCAAGCCATTTCTTATGTTTTGAGTGCTCCAGTTTTGGAGCACAAATCTGACACTCAAATTCAATCTATTTGTTATACTGGGCTTGTTTGAAAACTACAGAGAAAATATGTAGGATATATATATAAAATATAAAACTTTTTGGATAATGACATTTACGTTTGCGTATGTATGGTGGATTTTGGTTTTCCCTCTGTGCCTCTTATAATTGCAGGTCAGGTGCTAGTACAGGCAGGATTGTGCTAGCAAGTCCGTCACCATTGTCTGAATACCTACTTTAATCAGCGAAAATTCAATTGTGTCTTCCTATCTTGGGAAGTTTTGAGAAGTTTTATGTAGAATAAGGTAAAGTTGATCTAGAACAAGATAAAGTTGGACTAAGTTTAGTAGCTTTTTTTTTGCATCTCAGGCCGTCCTATGCAAACATCTTCTCTTATTGTCTTTATGTTTGTAGTCAGCTACAGAAAATTGGTGAGGAGCTGGAGACCTCAGTGCTGCCTCAAGAGGCTTTTCCAGTCTTCCCTCTTTGGGAGGTGAGCAGCTGTGCCTAGTGCCCTGGATACGTGCTGAGTTCCTCTGCTCATCCAAGCCAGGCAAGAGCCACCTTGGTTTTTGAGTTGTCTTTGTCCAAACTACACACCTACATATCAGGAAATCAGCAACTGCTACTTTTTGATAACTATTCTGTCATGGCAGAATGCAGCTCTTCGTGTTTCAATGGAGTTTAAATGTACGCCAGAACAGATGATTAACATAATGGCTAAATTTTGAATAAGGACTATTTGCAAAAAAGACTGTCTTATTTTCCTTTCTACTTTCATGGAAACCTGAAGCAAGAACACTTGCTGCTACTGCTCTCCAGCCACTGATGATGATTCCACCTAAAACTTTTGTTCTCATGACTGTTGCCCACGACATAAAATCTGCTCCTTTTTTTTTTCTTGTAATTGTTAGCATATCTTAATGTCTTCTGTTTGCTGCTTTGTGCACAAGACTTGGAGAGTGTCTGTGTGTGTGTGTGTGTGTGTGTGTGTGTGTGTGTGTGTGTGTGTGTGTGTGTGTGTGTGCACACGTGCGCGCACGCATGGGAACTACACTGCACTGACCTCAATGTGGTTTGCAAGCAGCTCCATGATTTCTGTGAAAGGCCCTATATCTAAATAGACATGCTTTTCATAGAGCTAGAAAATATCTATGGATAACTCCAGGAAAAAAATGCTATGAGTGTTGTTTTTTAGCAGCTGCAAATTTTAGAAGATGAGAATGTAATCCAGATGCTTGCATGCCTATGATTTGATACTTGAGCTGTAATGAAAAAAAGTTGAAATGTTGCAGGAAGCTTTGAAAATGGATAAATTTTGCCTGAAAAGGTAGCACTACAGTTGTCCTGTTTGGCAGTGTTCATCATCTGAGTGTTCGTAATCACTGTTCATCTCACTGTTCATAATCTCACAACACTGGTGATGATATTTTAATGTGATTATAGAAAAGAAGTCAATTCTTAGAAAGCTTGCTGTATGAGTTGCATTTTATCTTTTTTTTCTTAATATATCAACTTTTTGGCTCTTCAGGACAAATTGAAGGCACTAGCGAGAGAGTTCTTAGAAGTAAGCTTATGAAAACATTTTGGTGAATCTGGCTTTATGTTAATAGTAAGTGACTAAGCAGTTTAATAACAAAATACTAAGCTGAATTTTGGAGCTTGTGTGAGGAATATTAAAGAGGGAAAAAATAGTCAAGAATGAAGTGGAGCGAATGCAATGAATTTTGAGTTGAATAAAATAGCACTGTTGGTATGTTTTTGTTTGTTTGCTTTTGAATAACTGTCTTCATGTGTTCTGACTTCTGCCCTTTCTGTAGGGAGATGGGGCAATAAATTTTTTAATATGAATTATATGAAATCCAGTAGCATGTCTTAGATGAACTAAATGGGCGCCATTTCTGAGAGTCTACAGAGACTGGGAGATTCAATGCAAATAAAACATGACAACATGGAACAGGAAAAAGAACTAAATATTGAATTGCTAATAGTGAGTACTGATAAGTGAACCTTACGCATCATTGGTGTGGGCAATTTGCTGGTTAAAAGTAATTCACAGATACCTTCTTTTTGTGTTCTGCTTGTGAAATAGGAGTGCAAATGAAGTTTGAGGGGAAAGATGTAAAGTAGTGGGGTGAGCTTATGTAGAGAAGGATAGCTTTACAGGTTTGCTGCCATCTATTCCTTTTAGAGGTATTGTTTTGCTTCCTCCCATCTCTATACATGCACACCCAAAAGAAAAAAAAATCTTTTGGCAAAGCTCAGTGTTAAGGAACTGAAATTCAGTTTCTCTTGCCACAACTCCTGTTAATGGATGCATTGTAGGAGTGCTTTAAAGCATGAATGAATGCTCTGTTCAGCTGAAACTATGGAGATGAGATGAAAATACATAGAATGTACTATTTTCTTTTATCTTTTACATTAGGTACTTCCTGTTCTCATCATGCTTTTTATAGACTAAAGTCATAACATATTAGTAAAACACAGTTCTTTTCCCCTTATTATGCAGTATAATTAGAAATTATGGGCAAATCTCCCAATCTCCATAGTGAGAGCAGAACATTTATCTAATTAGTAGTTTGCCTTTTGGCATTACTACTTTGAATAAATTAGCATTTCATTTGATATCCCAGGCTACTGGGAAAAAGTTTCCCAGAGTAATATTTAGTCTGTCTTCACTGAAGAGTCTATTTTGAGTTTAACTTAGGTTAATAAAATCCTTTATAATCACAAAGATACAAAATATATCAGAGGGTTGCGCTTCAAGGTTCTTTTCTCTTTAATACCTAGCATAAAAACTTACACTGCACTATTTGCATATAAATGCTCTTTCCCTACAAAAAAAAAAAAAAAAAAAAAGAGAGAGCAAAAATCTGAGGAAGTTTGAAATCTACCTTTACCTCCCTGAGAGTATGGGAGTAGGTTTACCTACGCGCTCCACCATTTCCATTTCTCCTGAAGACAGTGTCTTCTTTCAAACCATGAATAGGAGAAAGCATAGTTATGTGGAGTAATTCAAAAGCTGCTCTCTATCTATTGCTTAATATGAACAGATTCTTCTGCAGTATTTCCAAATTAGATGATCCAGAATAACCATTCTAGAACTATGGTCTTTCCTTGTGTATACATGTAGGTCAGAGGCGGGAACTGGGAAGCTTGATGAATTTTAGTATTGACTTCCAAACATCAGTGTGACTCCAAACATTATATTGTGACTAACTGAAGGATTACCGAGCGCTCCTCACCTTCATGGGAAATCAAATTGGTTAGTTGATCAGAATCAGGGAATCCTGCTGATTATTATTATTATTTTTAAATAAAGAGATGTAATTTCCTTGAGTCATAGACTTTCAGTCCCTTACTACCTCTTTAGAGAGTCATAGATTGCCATATTTGGCGAAGGGGTTTTATTAAGTGCTGTAATAATTATTCTCCTTGAAGTGACCTTTGTAACGTGACTGTGAGTTGTGCCTCTATTATCATACTTGTGTTTGCAACCATGGATGGCGATATGTGAAGAATCTGTCACCTTGTTTTGTCAAATCCAGAAGAATGAAATATCTTCTGCTTGGCAGGTTGTTCTGAGGCTGTTTTTTTATCAAACTATATTCTGTATCCACTAGCTTCAATACTTTTGGGATTACTATGTTTTTGAACATGGAAGCCGTTATGAAAGGAGCCCAGAGTCATTGGAGATCTTCATCTTTAATAACAAAGGACCATAGTAGCTTGTTAAACTGGCTGCGGTGATGGTGGTTCCTCCACTTCTGTCCTGGGTTCCCTGGGGATAGATGGCCACTCCTTTCCTGGCAGTAGTTTAGGACACCTTGTACTTTCACCTACCCTTTGGTAAATATTTTCTTGTTTCCCTGGCCCTGCAAAGGCTTTTTTTTTTCCTCATTCCTTGTGATTTGATGCTGTGTTACCACATGGTGAGAGAGGAGCTTATGTTACTTCCTAGATCTTCCCTTGGGCTTCTTGAGTTACCCCACTCAGTCTAGCAGTTATTTTGCATTTCCATATGATAAGTTGGTCAGATCTTTTTTTCATGGATCTTCCTAGACCTACTCCTGAAGAACAAAAAAGAAAAAAAAGGGAGCCCTTTTTTATTTTTTTTCTTAAACTTCAAACAAATCTCTCTGCTTTTTCAGACAGCTTCTCCATTTCAGGTGTGGCTGTTCACGAACCATGGTGCCTTTATAGCAAGTTGCTACCCGTGCCCTGAGGCAGGCCAGTACCTGGGCCTGAAGTAAGACTGACAGAAAATCTGAGGCTTGGTAGATCCTTCCCTGCTGCAGGATCTGAACTCTTCACTGCTGTTGGCTTGCACTACCTTGGTCACATTTTTTCTCTCGGGAGGCTTTTTAGTAGCTTGCAAAACAACTGCTTCTTCTGTCTACCTCTGTGCAAAGACCTAGAAACTCTACTTATACATACTGTACAAGCTAAGAACAGAGAGACTTCCATATCCCGGCTATAAATTTAACTTCTTTTCCTTAGAGGCATCCAAAAACACAGTGATAAACTCTGAATTTATACCTTCAAAGTAATAATTTGCTCTGTTATTCATGTTGATACTGTTGTGGCCAAGCATGATCTGTTGACTGTGGAATTGAGCTTGAAGTACATTACATTGCATAAAAGTGTGCTCCTGCTGTACTCTGTTCTTTACATGTAGTTTATTTTAAGGAGACCCTGTCCGGGGACCTTGAAAATGAGAAAGCTACTGTATTTTGGAGAGAGTTACTGCCCAAATCTGAACTTTTGAATTTTGTTCTACAGCTTGATGATTGCACCCTGCAGTTGTCTCACAACGGTACCTATCTGGATTTAGAATCCACCTTAGCAGAACAACGAGATGAGTTGGAAGGCTTCCACGAGGATGCTGGGTAAGTAAATGTTTACTAAATTTAGGTAAAAAAGCATATGGCCTGGAATCATTGAGGTTTTGAAGGCTTTGATTAACTAGGTGCATTCAGGCTGCCAAACGGAAAAGATAAAATATTTTACATGTGTAAGCATGTCTTTCCCCTTTCTAGTTAAGAGTTTTACTGGTTCTACATCTATGCTTCCTCTTACAGCTTCTGTAAAAAGATGGTGCATTTATAAATTTATCAGGATTCATGTCTTAACTACTCTGATATAATGGAGCTTTCAGAACCACCTCTGAAGTGGGGAGGGGAGGAAAGAGAATATGTATGTTTACAAATATTTGATCTTAGCATGACATTTTCTGGATCTTCTATGAGATTTTTTCATTCAAAATACAAATGAACAATTTAGAGCTATTTGTGCCTTCTGGCTATTGTATGGGATTCAATGGCTGTAACCAATTGTGTGGGTGTGTTTTGGCATAGGCTCTGTGTGTGTGAGCAAGCAAGCTGTGCCTGAAGGAATGCAACTGCAGCCTAAATTGGTTAGGGCTTGTTCACGCTAAAGGATGCATCTCTTTTGTTTAATGGTTCCTCTCCTTTTCATGTCCAAATCTCTGATCTTCTGGAGGCAACAGCTGTCATGTTTGTTTGACTAATTCTTCTTATATGTTTAAACTGTCTCTCTGAAGAATACAATATTGTGAAACAGGAACCTTACAGTTAGCTTTATGTTTCAGTGGTGCATCCAGTAAATGCTGCCAAGAATTTTAATTAGTATGTTATAGATACTCAGGTGTGTGCATTTGTGCATATCCGTTTCATATGTACCGGTGTTGTTTATTTTGCTAACTTTCAGAAGATGAACTGTTGTGTTAGAAATGCCTGAAGTTACAGAGAAAATTCTGCAGCTGATAGAAGCCAGTACAGCTGCACTGAGCCTCTACTTTTTGAATGTATTTTATTCCTCGCAGTAGGAGCATGCAGTTTGTAAGATGGTCTGGTTGTAGGTTCGCAGTGACTCACTCATCATCTGTGTATAAATGAGCCAAAGGTACTTGACTTAATTAGCTGAAGTAAATGCAGTGAAATCTTTTTCTCTTTTGATAAAAACACAGATTTACAGTTTTGAAATAACTTGGTATGTGTGATCATGTTGTCAGGTCACATCTTTTCTTTTTTATTGATGTCTGTGTGCTACTAACATTGTCTTTGACCCAGTGACATCATTGTGATACTAAAATGTCAGAGACTGGTAGATTCCTTTTCTGCCAGATACCTTACGTTAAACTTCAAGCTATCTTTCAGATTGTTTTTCTTTCTGCTTCTTTTAGGCATATTACATGTTGTAGACACATTATCATTATAATCAACGATACAAATTCTTTCCAAAACATTATTTCAGTTTTTGTTTGTGGTAGCTATGGTAGAAAATAAGCACTTGAAACTGTTTCTTGGAGTTATGTCTGCGCCATTCCAATGCACAAAAGCGTATTTTGTTTTTTTGTGCGTCTGTGCAAGTCTCCTCTTAAAAGTGAAACTTGTCATCAGTTAAGCAATTAATTCATTAGCATATTTATTCTGCTTGCATTGTCATGCACATCTCCCCTCTATTTGTGTTTGAGCTGCCCCTGGCTTGCTGTGGGTCAATTGGAAACCCACCAAGGGTTCGTGTAGGGAAATAGGAAATAGGTGTGTGCTGCTGCAGGGACCAACAAGTGTTTGGGTGCCAGGTGCCCCAACTGGTGCGGTTAGCGCAGTGACCTCAGCACGCATGTATCCTGGAGGGCTGCCCCATGACCCAGCAATTGTGTTTTGATGTGGTTTCTTTCTTGTTGCTTCTTTTGTTCATTTCTCTTTCCTGTCTCCCCAGGGAGGTTGTGGAGTCTCCTTCTTTGGAGGTCTTCAAAACCTGCCTGGATGCCACCTTGTGCTCTGAGTGTCCCTGCTGGAGCAGGGGAACTGGACTAGATGATCTCTAGGAGTCCCGTCCAACCTCAACCATTCTGTGATTCTGTGAGTCAACAGGGACACCCAGGGCACAGGGTCATATCCAAAGCTTTGCTAGGCTGCAATGCGATACAGCTCAGAGAAGTACAAGTGGAGAAGAGAGAGAGGAGGTACTGGTCAAGCAGAAAGAGTAGTAAGGGGGGCACTTGACTTTTCAGGTCCTTTTCTGCAAAGCTGTTGGCATTTTGAGGGATGACAAGCATGGTTTATGGCACTGTGAAAAAGGCAAGAGTCGTCCTGAGGTGTTTTGCAGGAATCTAGCCTGTTTGTGGAAAACGCACACACAAGAAGTTCAAGAAATTTGGGCTTGAGCAGAATACACACCATACACACTATAAGTTTTTATCTTTAATGAGCAGGACAAAGGAACCCCGACAGGTGGGAGACTGAATGGAGCCAGGAGTGGGGGAGAGACTGTGGGGAGCCTGGAGTGAGGAAGACACCAAGGAGCCAAGTGACCTGAGGTGTGAACACGTGAGGGGAGGCACCGAACTGGGTGTAGGTGGCCGGGCAGGCTGTGACTCCCGAGTCCCTTGGCCAATGGGGAAAAGGAGAGGGCAATGCGGCCAGGAGATTAGGATAAAAGGGGGGCTGCGTCCCCTGGCAACCTGAGAGACCCCACAGGGATATGCACGATGGACTCTCCCTTTATTCGAATAAAGTTTTGGGTCTCCTCTGTCTCCTTTTGGACATTCATTTCTGGACAGCGAGATTTTTCCGCACACTGGGACATGCAGTGAAATTAGTATTTCTGATACTGTGCAGACTCTATGTGAATTAGTGCATCCTGTTTCTATTCATATTTCAAGAGATAATGGAAGGAAGGTAAACAAGAAACACGAGCAATTTGTTAAATAGTTTGCCTACCCAAGTCACGATAACATTATCACTTCTGAAGAAATGCAAATCTTGTGCTATGTCTAGAGCATTTCTTTCTTTACCCCTCCGGATAATAGGGTGGAAAATGAAATCAATAAATCAGTAATGAAATCTTCCACGTGAGATTTCTGGCAAGCTGAATTCTGCCTCTGGCACTTGCAGGTTTGGTGTGTCCCCCCTGCAGTGAGCAGGGCCCAGCGCTGCGACACTCCTGCCCTGGAGCTGGTGGCCGAGGATGTCTGGGCCTCAACAGCTGGGAGCAGCCACAGCGACCGCAGGGCTCCTTCTTGCTCTCTGGGTCATTTCAAGGTCCTGCTCTTAATCTTCAAAGCTTTTAATTTTCTGAGATTAGGCTGCCTCAAGATCTACCCCTCTGCCATGCCAAGGCTCTTGGGCTCATCGGAGTCACTGAAGCTTGCTGAGCTCTGAAGGAAGGATTTGGTGGCTGGATAATCATGACATTTTTCAAACTTTAGATCCTAAACTGTGGAATCACCTATTAAAAGTGACTAGAATGTGCTGTAATCTGCTGTTTTCAACATCTTTTGCCTAAATGTTCCTGTTTGCTCTAAAAAGGCTGGTTATTTTTACATTGATGAGTGATTTATGATGTATATCTGTCAATAGCAGGAGTACAAAAGGCATGCATACACACTTTCAAAGGAATCCTCTTTCTCTACTGATTATTCTGAAAATATATTTTGATAGTAGCTAGCCATTGCTGCAGAATCAAAACTTTTGCACTATGAAAAAAGCTCAAGGCTCTTGTACTTCTTACCATGTAGGGCTCGCTGAGCAGAATGTGAACTGAGGCAAAACTGTTTCGTATATCCCTGGCTTTGACTGCTGCCATTTGCACTTTGAGAGGTAACGAGGAGACTGAGGAGGACTGGGCTGATTTTGCTCTGATAGCTGGGATGAAGCAGGACCAGGCACTGAGGCTCTCCCCTGAAAGTGTTTCTGCCAAAGATGTGAAAGTCCAGAGACCGATCAATAAAATCACATTACAACTTAGTTTCTTTTCAAGTCTTAAGTGTATTCTTTCTTTTTCTTGCTCCTAGCACAAGTAATTTGGTGAGTCCCACTTTGTATGCTGCTTATAATACGGAGGTAGACTAGACTGGCTGTTTTTTTAGGGTATCTGTGATGGATAACGATCTTAATGATCTTTTCTTCTTTTGCTTACAGTCTTTCTATAGTGAGCAAGAATTCTCAAGAAATTTCTGTTTAAATTACCATATAATGGTCCAAGTTCTTTTTATTGACGTATCTTAACAAGACTCTTACGAGAATATGCAAGGTACGCAGCTCTAAACCACAGAACACTAAAGCTTATTGAAATAGCTGCTGTTCCTCGGGGGAATACATTTTCAAGGCTTTTATTTAATGGATTATTTTAAAGTACCTCTGACAAATCATTTCAGGGTTGATGTTTTTGCATCCTTTAGACTTTGCTTCAGATGAGTTATGCCATTTAAATTGTACTCCACACGTTTTTCCATCTCCATTTTATTCATTCTGGAATTGATTCAGATTCTTTTGAGGATAATAGAGTCTTGTTGGATTTTTTAATATTCTTTGATATTTTTGTGTGTTATTTTTTTGCCTGCTTGGACTTTGCTTAGTGTAGAGCAAAAAGCAAAATTGTAGAATTGAAAACTTTTGTTATATGTCATTTCTTTACCTCAATGCCTGAGGAAGTTAGAGGTGCATTCAAAGGTTACTTTAGCTTTTGTTTGATTAAAAACAATGGGACTCATTTTTTGAGTAGTATCGCTTGTGTATTGAGCATTTTGAGCAATATCTCTTTTGAATTTTGACGGAGTGTTATTCACTATTGGAAAACTCAACTTCTGACAAATTGGTCTACAGTTTTATGTTCATCTCATTTCACAGATGCTTGGGTAGATGGCCATGGTGGTATTATAAAAAGTTGTTTCATTGCTTACTCTTTGCAACAATTCATATGTATTTTGAAAAATGCATTTGTTCATATATACTTGTATATATACAGTTTTAATACTGTGATACTTGTTACTCAGATCAAATGCAGAATCTGAAAAATATCATTGATGATTACAATAAAAAGAACAAAAAAAATTGTAAGAACTTTTCAATTAAAAATTAAAATACAATCAATGCCTTCTTAAAATCAGGAGGAGTGAATTAGTTTGAAACTAGTTTATATCCAGAGCAGGTGAAATGTGGAAGGCCTACCCATCTCTTGTGTAAGGCATTCATTTATTTATCTCTTGTCATCTTATATCCTTATATCAGGTGCCCAGATACAAGCAATACAAAACCTAATAATTCTGGAGGAATATGATACTGCATGGGCCTGAGTGACAAAGTGGCTTGAATGAGTCTGCTTTTGATGTCAGCTCTCTTGAATTACCTGGTGTGTTTAAGGATTTGCCTCGCTGTGACCCGCCTGTTGTTTCTCATGTTCCTTGGTTGCAGTTTAGATCTATTCAGGCTGTTGCCTAGCTGAGAGGTTATGGCATGTATTGGAAAGGATAAAGCTTTCTGCAGAGCAACAGGACTGCGGTCCCTGACTTATCAGTTATATTCAAGTGTTGAAATAAGTTTTGAAGTGGATTATTAGCCAAACATTACTGTTGGAAAATAAAGCCCTAAAGATTATGTCTTTGAAAACTTTGAAAAAACAGAACTATTTTTCTTAATGAGTAAAGTGGTGTTGGATTTTCCTCCCACTTTTCCAAAGTTTGAGGGTGATAACATCCATGTGGAGCCCAGCCCCTGAGGGTTGTTGCTTCTCAAGCTCTTCCCCTGCTGCAGGGTTCTGGAAGAGCAGGATCATCAGCAGTGCACCGGCTCCTCTGGAAGTTAGTGTCCAGGAACTGCAAAGACATCAATTCATATCAAGTCATATCACAAGTGCATCCTTGCACTTAGCATCCTTGAGAGCTAAACACACAAGTGCAAATTGCCTTGTCTCTGTCATTCTATAACACCTGGATCTCCTTCTCTGCTGCATTTCCTGATGTTTGCTTGCATCCCTCCTTTGTAGAAGAGAAAAAAAAATCCACATCTGTGCTCATGCATATAGTTAAGACCTGATTTTTTAGATGTACTGATTATCACTGGCAAATAAATGTATTGCAGAGTGTATTTCAAAAATACCACTGTAGCTGTCTGTCTTCCAGGCTGTTTAATATACTAAATGTAGTGCCAAACCAGAAAACAAGTATCGATTCTTTCAGTTTTTCCTATTTTAAGTAAAGTTTAATTTGCTATTTAGGTGTAAATATGAAAACAAAAATTTGAGTGGAAATTCAGGACAAATAAAAACAGTTCAAAGGAACAAATGCTGCTATATGTTTTGTTTTCTAACACTTTTGATTTTATTAACACTGAGGTTTTGTCATGCTGCATTTGCATTCTGTTCTCCTCACTGACTAGGGGTTTTTAAGATAAGTGAGCGGCTCTCGAGGACTGCAAACATGTTACACAAATAATTCTGAGGATTTAGGCCTCAAAAAAGAGATGGGAGGAAAAAGCATTTGCCCCTCGGCTGATCTAGAGGCATTGAGGCCACGGTGGGACTGCCTGGAGTGTAAGTGCTGGAGCATATGGGCAGTTAACTGTGTTTGTGCCGGGCAATTAATAAAAGCTGTGAACTTGGCACATTTCCTATTCCCTAGCAACTCTTCATGCACCTCTTACCCTGCGGTAAACACCGAGTAGGTTTGTTTATGTAAGCAATTTCCTGCTGTTTATTCCATGGAAATTAACTCATCTATCTGTGCTCTTGGTGTGTGGTTTTTGTGTGTTTGGGTTTTTCCTCACTAACTAAACTAAGGTAATAACCTCTTCTGATAAAAACGAAGTGTTTCCAGTTTAGCCTGCAGCCATGGACTAAGAGCTTAAGTTGTGGCAAATCTGGCTTGCCCAGAGCCCAGACTCCAGTACTAAAGCCATGTAACTAGGGACCTTTACCATAGTGAAGAGCACAGCAAGGCAAAACAGTAATTTTCTATTTGGTGTTTATTGCTTGGTAAATTGTGCTCACTAGTGAAAGCATTGATGGTCAGACAATAAATATGAAATCTCCTCCCTAACTGGGATTAATGCAGTGGAAATGAGGTTTGATCTGAGACCAAAGTCTTTTCAGGAGCTTTGTGTCCAGTTATAAAGCACTTCTTGCCAAATATGGTACTGATGGAAAATTTCAAAGAGGAGAGGAGACCCAAAAGAGCGTTTTGGCAAATGCAGAGTACAATTTTTGCTTTCTTGTGCTTATTGTAGCAAATATAAACTATATGCTCTATGTACTTATATATAGTTTATGTGTTTAACGGATTTATATATATACACTCATGAACATATACGTGACGTTCTGTTGTAAAGTAAGGGCAGTTCCAAAATAGTTCTTACTGAGACTGGTTAAATTGGTAATATTCTGTGAAAGAATGTATTTGGGTAATTAAGGCAGCAGGACTTCTCTTTGAAAAGTATTTTCTGTAACTTTTGGGAATCTTCTCTTCAGGTTATAATCTTTTAGGATTATCAGTTAGATTGGCAAAACTTAAAAGCTGAGTTTTTCTCTCAGGGTATTAGAGAATGTTTACCAGAAGGAAGTTTATGAAAAATTATTAAAGCTATTTTTTCCCCCTAACTAGTCAACTCAGTCTTTAAAATTATTTTAATTAAAAATAAAAATAGGAGCTCTTTTTGGTACTGTAAGACAGAGTTCCAAGAATGATAGCGGGGGATCCATGTGGGAATAGGAAGTATTGTGTATGTGCCCTTTGCTTCTGCTCTGTGATTGCAGATTTTCCAATTTAAAAGAACTGAGGTACTTGGGAGGAACACCAGCATTTGTAATACCTACTTACAACAGTAACCAGAGTTTATGACCAGAGCACTAGTCAAATGATATGCTACTTACGCAGCAGGAGAACATGATGCTGGGTTGACAAGAAGTGAGGACACAAGCCTTTCACTCTTGTTTTTTACCCAGAAGTGGTATTATTGTTAAAATAGGATCTCTAATGCAGATCTCTGCCAACTTGTGAAGTTTTTTTTTAATGCAAAAATATAAGGTGGAGGTTGACATGAAAATGCCATCAGTGTTTTCCAAAGTGACAGCATAAAAATTTTTCATATAAAAATACATGGATTGAGGTTTTGCTTAGCTATGGGAAGACAGGGAAGGGCAACAGCTTTGTTAGGAACACCTCTTGAAAAAGGGTTACTGTGGTGGGTATGAAAGCAGCAGAGAGCCTTCACATGTTTCAAGGGGCATTTAGAAGGTTGTAATCTTAATGTGTGGAAACCAAGCCATTAAAAACAGAAATACCCAGCCTGATGATTCAGAAAAGGGCTGGGATGGCTTCTCATCTTCTACTGTGGTGCTTCTTTACACAGAAATGATTGTGTAAAGGATATATGCAACAAATGCTCCGACACACTTTACTTGCTGCATTTATCATAGTGTTTATTTTCTTTTTGGAAAAAATCACTGCGTTGTTGTGAGATTCATGAAAAGTCTACCTGGAGCTTTGCTACCATTTACTCGGTGTGCCTCAGTATTGCATATAATTTTGCACTGCTGAGGGAGGCTTGAGATTGGCGTGCTGAACCCCCCTATTTCATTTCCATTTTCATTTAGAAAGGAAAGATGAAAAGAAAACTGCTGATATTTTTTCTCAATATGAAGAGCAAATGGGCATCCCCATAGCCTTGATCTATTTCTTTGTCTGTTGTCAAATGGATGCTAGTTTAGTAAATGTGTTGTGGTCCAGGAATGCCGAGTTGAAGCACTGTGTTAAAATGTTCAAATGATTTTTACATGTTCTAAAAGAACAGGATGCTGATACATTAGGAATTCCCTCTCAGTTTTTGATAGCTGTATGAGTTTGTCTCCAGCTACTTGCCAGGTACCCGAAAGGGTTACTAGTGTGAAGTGTCATCTATCTTCTTTGTTCTTGGAAGTAAATCTTGGCATTTAAACGACTTTATTTCCTCCTGAACGCTTTCATTTCCATTATTTGATGAGAATAAAATGAACATGACGGCTCATTAGATGATAATCTGTGAAGAACTTGTTATTTATTTGGATAAGACTTTTTGACAGTTTTTAGAGGGGAGGTTAACTGTACAAAAGCCACGTCTTCTCAGGAAGAGAGTGTGTAAACACACACAGACAGAAGAATTATTTTTTGAATGTAAAATATTTATTTTTTTCTCTGCATCTCTTGAATCTACAAGCGAGTGGGGAAATGTATCAACTTTAGATGCGGTTTGGCTGGAGTCTTAACAGCTCTGACATTGAAGCCCCGGGTTTGTGCTGCCTGATTAATGGGAGCTTTAGAAGCGCTTTTCTGGGTGGTGTTGTGTGCTGACTTGCAACTCTTTTTCTTGGAGAACCTGATAGACCGAAGTACTTAACTCTGGCAAAAATTCCCATCTTTTATGCTCTCAGAAAGGAATAGCTTGTTTACCACTGCTGATGTGGAGTACCCTAGATGAACAGGCAAACTGGCTTTAAGGCTCTACCCCAGTTTTTCACTGTTGGAAAGCTGATGGTAAGTTAAGACAGAAGTGCATGGGTGCTGAAATGAAAATGTGAAAGTTGATTGCTGAAATGCTGGTCCCCAAGATAACCCAGGTTCAAGAAACCTGAATGCTCATGGAGCCTCTCACAGCAAAATGTGTAGCGTGTGTTACGCACGTGTGCTTTGAAAGCTCTTCACTGAGGACAGCATCTGTGCTAGGCTTCATAACGTTTAGATTGCAGTGTCAGGCAATAGTAGCTGCAGATTTGTTATATGATAAGTTGTCAAGTAAAGCTGACTTTATGTGCTGGCCAAATCCGAAAACATTTTCAACGTGCGCCATATGAATTGGCAGATGTACTAAATTACCAACTTCAGTTTAGTTTTCATCCAAACAGTGCCCACTTTAGGATCAGCTGACAAAAATTGTCATTTTGGATGTTCAGCTTGATTTGGAAAACCACCTGTGTTTGCATTGGTAGTGGTCAGGATGGAGGATGGAGATACCACCTGCTTATTTCTGGAGAGGCGGCAGGGAACCGAACTGGTCTGTGCTTGGGTCAGAAGAGGCCGCAAAGCGAGGGACCTGCAGCAAGCGCTGTGCCTCAGCACAGCACTAGCAGTGCCATGGACCGGGGGGCAGCTGGGACATCTTGCTGTGCAATAAGAACTGAAACTAATGAACATGAAAGGTGCTGCTATCACAATCATTTTGCTGCCTTTGCTGCCAGCTTCAGTTGAAACTTTATTTTCTTTGTCTCAGTCTGTCTTGCAAGAAGCTCCGCTGGCTCTTAGTTCAAGAATAAAAGCTACCTCTAGTTTTCCCTTATTGTGCATAATTACTCTTTCTAGCCCAGCCAGATTTTCTACAGAGCCCATGATTATTGCTCCCCATTCAGAAGCAACTGCTTTAAAGGCAGAAGCCCTTGCTAAAGACAGTAAAATGGGGAATATTTTTGGTTAAAAAATGCTATAAAGGTAACATGTGTAACTTAATTTTCTATTTATTTGTTTTAATACTCCAAGAAGGTGCATTATGGGCATTGGAGGTCGTTTAATGATGTAATCCGGAGTACAACTTATACAGCATTTCACCAATTTGCTGTAAGCATGCAGCACTTAGCAGAAAATTTAAATTGCATCCAAGGTTGTGTTATGAGCCTAACATGATATTTAAATATTTCAGGAATGGCAAAAGCTTTAAAAAAAAAAAACAAAAAACAAAAAAAACAAAAAACAGTACAGACAAGTCTTTGTTATGTATATGATTGAAAGATCACAAACTATCTTGAATTAAAGTACACAGTCTTAAATACTCCTAGCATCAGACCTTGCTTCCGCTTGTAATGACCTTTTTATGATTGATCTGTCTGACCTAGGGTGGGTATATAACATATAATGCAGTATAATGAAGAAGAATAAGCCTGATTGGCCCCAGTCTGCATTTCTAGATAGTTACTTGAAGACATTTCTTTTGTCACTGTCTTGGATAGACCTTTGACTCTTTTCTTCATTGTCAAATGTTGTCTATGCATCTTCCTTTTCAAACCTTACACTAGAAAGCAAAATAGAAGAGGTCTGGAAGAGCATAGTATATAGCTAAATATATATTTTTAATTAAGAATAAGCTGCTTTTAGTGTTCTCCTTTTATTGAGATACTAAGTAATCATTTAGGAAGTTCTTTTCAGAAGCACCAGTAAGTCTTAAATAACTATAATTTATTGAATCATAATGTCTAGACCTTAAGCAAAACATTAGAAAGTCTAAATGGCTTGATAGTCTGAAAGGAAGGAAGGAAAACATTGAAATAAAATTGATGTATTCTCCTATCACAAAGATAAGCTGCAGTAGGTTACTAACAATGGTCTTCTAAGCCTTAACTAGATACTTATAAAGAAAAGTCAATTTGAAAAGGCAGCCCCTTTATTATAGACCTGGGAGAGTGGGCTGGCTGTGTCCTGTGGGGCAGTTTTGTTAGTCTGTGTTTCTCATCATATATAAATATATATATATATATATGTATATATATAAACAACTGATTAACTTTTCATGTGGTATTCTGGAAAATTTAAAAACTTGATGACTGGGGGAGAGAAAATTGATCAAAATTAATTTTGTGAGAGAGAAGTTTCTGTTGCACTTGGGAAGACACAGTGGGAGCTTGCAGAGCTGAGCTTCAGGGCTCTTCATGGGAAGTGACAGAGATGGAGGAGCTGCACCAAATGGAAGCTTGGTGAGCTGACCCCCAATAAGATACTGTAGATAAAAATAAATATGGCACAGATAAATCTGGAAAAGAGAGAAAAAAATACATTAAATAGTAATGAGTCAGATCTCAGCCAGCTGAAAAGCCAGGACTGTCTTTAGTCAAGAAGGAAGTAAGGAGAGAAGAAAGGGAGATGAGCAAACAAGAACTTCTTGGATGTAAATATTTAAAGTTAACAGCTGTTGGGTTATATCCTGGTATCTGTCTTCGCTTTGTTCCTGTTCCTCTATTTTCTTCAGACTGAAGAAGTCGTAATTCAGTCAAGAACCATGGTGCACATTTGTATGCACTTGTTCTCTTCCGCTGCCCTTAGAAAGGAGTTTACTTAATTGTTTCATACCCCCCACGGCTATTTCATGAGTCCATGTGTTCTCTGTTCTCTTCTTGATGGCTGAGCTATTTAGTGCTTCCAGGAGAACACCACGGAACTCAGCAGGCACCCAGGAAAGTTGGGGTACATTGTACCCTAGAAACTACCAAAGAACCAATGCACAACCTAGATAACAATACCTGCTCGGGGTTACTTTAAGACACCAGCTGCTGCTTCTGGTTGGTTGCTTTCCAGGATGAAGGTGAATAATCTACATATTTGAGTTTCTTTTTCTCAGCAAACAACAGAAAAATGGGTATGAATTAACTCTTAAAAATTATTTTTCCAAGATGAAAACTCTTTTATTTTTTTCCACCTTCTCGCATTCTGTCATCTTGGATTCCAGTATTGTGGATGTTGGAAGTATCAGAATTTGTATCTCAAATCAGTTATGGTCCTTAAGCTTATGCTAAGATAAAGGAAATGAGAAGGTTGCAATATGTTCACAGTGTAAATACTAAAGTCTTGATGTTAGAGACGACTTCAGCTTTGGGTCCTTTAAAATGGTCTTTCTCCCAGGTAATGGGAGATAGGAAAAAGGAGTGCTAGAGCCGTATGAGAAACGATTCTTGGAAAGGATTTAAAAGCAGCATTGAATGCTTTTTGCATAACACTGTTAGCTTATACTCTATAAAGAGTCACTTCAGAGAAAATGCAGTCATCTGAAAGGACTGAATCCAGTTGAAAATGTAACCAAAAGCGACCCTCAGTAGCAGCATTTCTGCTGACACTGGGAGAGACCTTACATGTTTTGTGGTAAGCAGGGTTCCAGTTCTGCTTCTTCATTCTGCGGGGCTTTTCTAATGCTCCAGAAGGTATCCAGCTTTGTTCTTTCTGTATTTAATATTGGGACTTTTGATGAATAGTATATGAAAGTATGAACAACGGCCCCACAGCATTTATAAGGAAACTGGAATCGAGTTGCTTTATGATGTCTTGTGGTTTCAGCCTTTAAAACTGTTCAGTGAGCAGCTGCTTCACAGAAGTAAAAAGAGGGGACTTTGACAGATAGGGCAGATTTTGACACTTCCAGGTTATTTTTGACCCTAGTGAGAGAGGCAAAACCTCATTAATTGAGTATATCTACCAATGTCATCAATTTTATTTTTAGCTTCTGTTCACTGTGGTAGTAAAATACTCTCTACTTTTATATTGCAAGAATCTACTATTGTAGATTCTTGCAATATAATATTAAAAGAGAACCAATAGAATGTTGTATATTCATTCCTATTTTGAGGAACTTATTGTAATATCTTTGGGGCTTTATGTCACTGAAAAATTTGAGTTGTATCACTGAATTCTTTGGGGGGGAAAAAAAGAGTGGATTATGCGGTGGGTTGCAAGTGGAAATTATGAACGATGCAGTATAGTGGTTACAATGGCTTTTACTGCTAAATTTCAGTGTAATGACCTCATCTCAGGAAGGCTTTAGGAGCATACGGTTACATGTGTGCTGACAACCGAAATAAGCTTCTGCTACTGTGATATCCCATATTAGCCCCTCCCTCTGCTCCTCACAATTTTGCAGTCTCTCTACAGGGACACTTCACTGCCTTTTCTCACTTGTTTGCATATTCGATAGGTTTAAGTGCCTTCCTGGATTACTGCTGGGGTATATGGTCATTCCTAGAAGCTAATTGTAATTTTAATGCTATTTTTTGATACTGGAAACTGAAAATAAGCTTACCTGCTTCTAGCCCATCTGTGAAACTGAGGAGAAAAAATAAAAGAAAAAGACAAGAATGTTTTTCATCCTCTCATATACACAGTCAGTCATTCAATCAGAGAAGGCTATCAAGTCAGTTAAGACGAATTTTCCCCTAGGCGAATCCATGCTGACAAATCCTGATCACCTTCTTCATGTGCCTGGAAATCATATCCACGACAACTGGAGATGAGGCTGACAGGGCTGTAGTTCTTCGAGTCTTCCTTCTTACTCCCCTTTCTATAAAACTGAAGTGACACTGGTTTCTTCTAGTCCTCAAGCACCTAGCACCTCTCCAATCAATATGACCTTACATGCTGTTTCAGATATGATGGAGAGGGTTTGCCATCAGAGACAAATGGCCTTGCAGCAACATCCACCAGCTCTCTGAGCACTCATGGGTGCATCCCATCAGTGCCCATGGGATTGCAGACTTGTAGTTTGCTTAAGCAATCTCTAGCCTGGTCCTGCCCCACCAAGAGAGAGTGTTCCTTTATCTACAGTCTTTCTGCCTGGTCTCCAGGGCCTGGGATTTCTGAGGGCTGATCTGATCAGTGAACACCGAAGCAAAGGCAGCATTCAGTACCTCAACCTTTTCTGTATTCTTTGTTACCTCAGTCCTTGCCCCATCCAGCAGTGGTTCCACATTTCCCCTGGTCTTCCTTTTGTTACCAGTGTATTTAAATAAACCCTTCTTGTTGTGCTTGACATCTCTTGCCAAATTAAACTGCAGATGATCTTTGGCCTTACTAGCTCCATGCATGGGTGTGCAGATGACATCCTTGTATTCCTCCCCAGCATTTTGTCCCTGTTCCCATCTCTGGGCAAGATTGCTGTTTTGGCAAAAGCCAAAATCCCCACATCCTGTTGAATGAAAGACCCCATGAAGCTTCTTTACCTGGGCAGCCTAGTAGCTGGACTTTTGATTGAGTATCCTTTGGAAGTGCTCATAATTAAGAGCACTCCAGAGTTCTGAGTGAGTTTGTTTTTCAGTGCTTCCCTTTTTGTCACTAACCCCTAACTCCACTTCCCTGAGACCTTTGATTCCATGATTGTGTGTTCTTCATTTCATTTCTTCCATTTTTTTTTTTCTTCTCTTTTCTTGGAATTAGCATATTGACCTCAAGCTAGAAGGTTGCAAATGCTCCCTTGGGAAATTTCTTGTATGCAGGGATTATATCATGACGTAATAGTTTTTTTATTTTTTAAACTGGCAACCTTACCACAAGATTTAAGAGTAGATATCCTTTGCTTCCTTTCTGTGCTACAGATGTTGATAAAGGTCTTAGCAGGCAACTTGGCATGGCTTAGACTTTGGTCTGTTTTTTTTTTCTATAGCCCAACTGGTGCTAGAGGCCCAGCATCTTGTGCTTGTTTTAATAGTCATGTATACAATGATATACTTTTCATGAATTATTCTCTTTGGATCTGTTATTCTGTGATTTTTTCAATGTGATACAGGTTTTTTAGATGATCTTTTTTTAAAAAAATAGCGCTCTCCCAGCCCTCATGTCCTGTGGTCTGCTAAGAGCAAAAATCCAGGCATAAGATGGTCATAGAAGAGAAGTCATGTTAACAAAGGTAGGGTGGAAGGTGTGTGGTGAGGGCTATGGGGAGCTTAGTAAATCCAAGTGTGACCAAGATTCAGTCAAAAGTGAGAAGTATCTCCAAGTTTCTCTTTTGCTGGTGGTTCCTCTTGCTACCGCAGCACCACCGCAGGTGCTGCCTTGGTGGACAGAGCAGAGCTGTTTGAGGTTTCCTTTCAGGAGCACACACGCTTTGCTTGCTTCTCCACAAAGCCCTTGTAACTGCACCACTGACTTCCAGCAAAAATGTTGCAGCATTTTATGACCTTATTTTTGAAGATGCAGTTTTCTATTCTAGCATTTGCTTGCATAGAGACAGATCACATTTCTAGTTAAAATATTCTACTAAAAATTGACTTCTGAAAATTAATAGTATAACTGTTCTTTTCTGCTGTTTTTGCTGTTTTTTTTCCTCTAGTGTGTTGTTCTTCACTGTTTTTTTTTTAATAGATAAGTATCCTTGAAAGTGACTTGCAAAGGCCTCCTGCAAAGATTGTGAAGTGCTTAAATTATAATCATGTTTTTAAAGAGCTGAATAATACCCAGGTCCTAACAGAATCATGCAATAAGCAATTGCTTTTCTCCATGTTTTACACATGGAGGAGTCTAAGGCACAGAGAAACTACATTCATATCCTCAGAGTATTTGAGGTCTGACTTTTAATTTGGTATATAGACACCTTTGTGGTTTAGCCTTAAGTTACTTGCAGTCGTACAGGGAACCTGTGGTCAAACAGGGAAATTGAAAATGAGTTCTGTGTCCCAAATGAGCATCCTAATCACTGAACTGTTTCCTTCTGTTTCCATAAGAGAAATCTCGTCCGTTTTTCTCAAGTACTAATGATGAGGTGGGAAAAGAATCCCTTTTATTTTAGCCAACTTTCTAAGGACTGGTGTGTATCACAGTAGGAGCATAGCAGATCCTGGGCAGGTGAGCGATATTCTCAACAAGTGACATCGCCAGTACTAGTCTCAAGTACTTTGTGAATCAAGCATAGCCTGGGAGTCCTGGTACCCTTGTGGGATGGGACAGCAGTTAGCAACTGGGCAGACATGAGGCACAGGAAAATGTTGTGTCCAACTGAAACTTCAGGAGGAGTTTAAGCAAGCAGAGTCAGATCTAATGCTGGATTTTTTCCAGGAAAGTGCTTAAAATCCAGACAGCAGACAACTCTTGTGGGGGAACAGCATTGCTGCTGCTGCTTTGCATTTCAGAAAATGTACAAACCAAAAACGGGCTTAAGGGAATTCTCTTTTTTTCCAAGCTTTTTCCTACTTCTGTCTGCAAACAGAACTTATACAGAGTAATTTGATTTCAAATCTATATTTTAAGCTGTAAATAAAGCTTGCTATAATTGGTATGTAGAACTAGGTCTAGTGTTAGCATGACACAAACTAAGCTGTGTTTGAGCAAGTTGTGGAAACTGTTTCTTTTTGCTTGTTCTGTGAAGGAAGTTTGCATGTTCGGTTTCAGAGAAAAATGGGAGAGCACATTGCTATACCTCTGGAAAAAATCTCTGGCATTTATTACCTTCCACTTCCATCAGGTGAGCAAGTTTTGGGGCAGAGGTGAGGTGCTGCTTGTGTCCTGGTCCCAGTTTGTGGAGCACCTAGTAGTCAAATACAACATGCTCTTCCAGGTGAAAAGAGATGTCTAAGACTAACTTGCCTGCAAAACAAATAATGAATGTAGCAGGGAACTGAGATGAAGCTGTTCTACTCAGGACTGTATGGACCATGCCTGAGTGAGGGACATTCCTTAACTTTGCCTCATTCCATGAAGAACATGTTTTAAAGATCAAGTCTAGTGCATGTCAGCAGATTTCTAGATGTTTAGTTGCCCTTGCATTTTCTTTTCATACTTGACTACATCTAGCCTTAAAATCCTTTTATGAAAACTAAATTATTATTAAAATAGTAGCACTTGATACTTCTCTGGTGTAGATTTTTAGAGAATGGTGAAATGTGCTTGAATTTCAGATCACTCATCTTATATGTGTCTCTTCTTCCTTCCACCTCCCTCCTTTTTTTAGGAGAGGCAAGAAGCACAGTATGATTCTGAGGACCCAGCTCTCAGTGAGAGTCCATGCCTGCATTGGTAAGTGAAGTTCCATAAGACTAGAGAAAGGAATGGTTAAACAAAACAGACCCCTGAGAAATAAATTTGGGGAATATGAATCAATCTCATGATGTTCTAAGTGAAGGATGATAGGCCAATATTTTTTTACATGTTTCCTGTTTGATAATGTTAAGCTATATTGGTTATGTTACTATCAGAATATATTAAATGGCCTTGGAAAGGATAATGTTGCATGTTAGAGCAGTGTGATGTTTAAGATGTTTTAGAGGAACCTGAATTATTTGTCCTGCCACTGCCTTTATATGCACTTGAATAGGATTATGCTCTAAATTGGGAAGGCATTTTGTTAGGATCTTGGAAGTATTGTTTTTTTTGGTGACTCTACCGCCCCCCCCCCCCCTTTAAAGCCTGAATCTTAGTTTGCTTTTGTTTAAAACCTTCTCATAATAATTGATTTCAACAACCTAACTTCTGGCTTATGACTGGTCTTATTTCAAGAGCTCATAGTTGAAGCATCAATATATACACACAGACGTGTATAGACACAGTCTAGTTAAATTATATATTATTTATGTATTTGTGTTATGTGCATACATGTTACATAAATGTAAACATGCAAACACCCTGAAACGTGTGTGCATATATATAAATATATTTAAAAAATGATTACTTTAAAGAAGAAAGTAGTATTTCTGTGATGTTACTGTTGTTGGAGGGGTAAGGCTTAAAATACAACTAAACTTCTTTCCCCTGCCTCCAGGACACATTGTGAAATGATCTTTGTGGGATTTTGAATTGAGCATAGGCAACTTACAGAATTCCTCAAATAGTTCCAATTGAGAGCACTCTCTAGACTGCATCATGAGAGACAGTTGATCTTCACTAGTATTGATTTGAGGGACTGCAGTGGAGCAAATCTAAGCTCTTACATTTTACAGCAGATGAAGGGAAGTCTAGAATGAATTTATAAAAATGAATTAAATGAAAAACAGTTTAGAGAGGTTTGTTATGATAAAGCATGGGCATATCTTCCGTAAAACAGACCACTGCAGCAAGAGAAAAAATTGTGTTTCCTGGTTTGAGTGTTTTTTGTTGTTGTTGTTGTTGTTTTTAAGGGTTTTTCTATGTATTTTTTTTTTTTAATGTGGCCAAAGTGCAACAGTCTAGGAACTAAAAAACTAAATTTTGAGTTTCCAGGTACAGTTGGTACATTTCTGTCTGTTTATGTTCATGTGTACTGAAGGTAATAAGAGATGTTACTCCACGTACATTTTTCTAATTGTTCTCGTAGGAAAATGTGCTTCTGTTGTGCTATGACAGCAGCAATGGATTTAATGCTGTGCATGGATGAAGCCAGGATGCAAAACGTGCAAAACTTTTAAACTCCTCAGAGCTGAGGTGTGTTTACATGTGAACTTTGGTTTACTTCATTGTAGGCATAAAAGCCAAGTGCAAGATCTGCTTTTAATTTCCAACTCTCCTTCTGAAATCTAGATTTTGAGGATGAGCTTTTGTTTCAACCCCTGGCTGATTTTGGTATAGATTCTTTTCTTTTTCATTTTTACACATTAAAAGTATATTTTCTTTTTGGTCTTAGTGTGAGACTGTTGGGCAGTTCTCTCTGACGTTCAGAGTGCTACCTGGGTTGGATGGACTGCATGAGCCCTTTGCATGTGCCATGCAGTAGGAAGGGGTTTCACTGGCACTGGGTACTTGCTTGACCTTGTGTCTACTCTCACAGCAGCTGCCTGCTATGTCTTTTTCCTTTTTTCCTGAATCCGAGCATTAAGTTTTGAGGCTAAAAGATATGTTGTATGTCTGAAGTAGGAGCCAGGAGCTAGAGCAATCTGAGCTGGTGTTACGTGGAATAAAAACATCTTGCTTTGGCTGTTTTCTTTCAGTCCCACGCACCTGTATGGGAATTACAATAGTCTTCACTATCAGCCAGGAAAATGCTGTGGTGAGAGATGAACTGGCTGCACAGAGGATGGTTTTAGGAGATGATATAGTTTGTTCTTCAGGCCGTTGCCACAGAGCCTGCTAAGATTGTTGTACTAAAGGTTTTACTTTGCTTTAAAATGCTTACAGGAGGTATAAAGAAATAGCTTTCCTGTTGTGACAGCAGGAAACTACCAGCATTTTTCTTGTCTTGTGCTATGTAGTTTTTAATCTGTGGGAAATCAAGAGGTTATATTTGAATGTCCTAATCACATTTTCCATCATTAGTGGCTTATTCTCTCCTGGGAATTCTGGTATCAGAGGATGTATTGAGTACAGACCAATATTTTGAGCCATAGGAAACTGTAGTTATTCCCATGTCAAATAGAGGCACTTTTTCACAAAAACTCCTTTTGTTTAGTATCTTGAGGGTGGAAATTGTTAGCAAATATGAAGTCTTTTCTGTCATATCAGGTGACAAACGTGTCTAAGCATCTCTCAATTTAATGCATACGTTTTGCCATCGCTTAATTTGAGTTCTTGTCACATGTTCAGACTAAGGGCTTTCTACATCAGGGAACCAACTTTGGTTTAAGTATAGCTGTTTTCCCATTTTAGTTTAATTCAGATTAAGCTGTTGTGACTAATTTAAATAAAACTTCAAAGAAAACATTGAAAGATTTTTTATATAAGTTGAAGTGCTTACGATGTTCTTATATACAAAAAGATTGTGATTTATGCCAGTTTCATTCATAGAGCATAAGTTGAAAATTGTAGCTATAAACTTGTCACCTGCTGAAAAGTCCTCAGATCTTCTAGTAGAGGCAAATCATTCTGAGGTTGCATCAGTCGCTTTTTTTTCTTCCCACATCTGCCAAATTTGGCCTTTTATTCCAATTAGATTTATTGTGAGTTAATACCCTGTGGGAAAAGGTTTTCTGGTATTCTTGGCAGCCTTTATAACTTCTCTTATTTTTGTTTGGTTGTATTTTAATGTAATTTTAATTTGTATATATTTAACATTTACGGGGCTCATTCAAAGCCTCAATAAAGTGCAGTGTGTCAAGGTTGTAGCTTTAAAAGCCAACCACCACTGCCAGAAACGTTTGCACTTGGAACTAGTTGGAAGAGCTAAGAGCTTTGATGCTGAAATTTCTGATGCTGCCCAGCGTTCCTGGGCAGGGACCTGTTAGTTTTGCTGTGCCACTGGGCAGCTGTGTTTGTCTCAACATCTGCTACCTCCTTATTTATGCTTCGTATGTCTATGTTGTTGCTGCTGTGTAGTTTTTTCTCTCAGTCAGTGATAGTTTCTGACTGAAAAGGTGTTGTTTGTTCTTACGCATCTGCATATGCTACCATGAGGGAGTCCTGCTTCCTATCTTGAAACATTTATGCCTATGAGGGTGAACCAAGAGGGCTGTTCTCAAGGTTGAGAGTGAAGCTGGGACTAGACCCATGATAACTTACAGTGCTGTTGCCAAAACGAAATTATCATAAGCTTTAGGTGCTAATACCACATAATACAAAAAGAATGCAAACAACAAAGTAGGCTTAGCTAACTCTGGATTCACGTGTCAGTGTGTGATGGGTCAGATACCGAAGCTTCAAAGGACACTAAATGTTGCAAGGTAGATTTTAAAGATTACTTATTCTTTGTGTAAGTGACTCAGTTGATCATTTAAAATATTTTTCCATTATAAAATTAGAATTTTCTGGGTATAGTTATAGCTCCTACCTGTATTTTTGCAAAGCATTGCTTTGTTGTATCTGGAGACTTAAAAATAATGCATTGCATAGATATCTATGTGTAGCAGCGTTCATTGTTTCATTGTTCATGAATCCACGTGGACCCTAATCAACATGTGAGTATATTCAGGATTTCCTGAAGTGCACTGCCTGAGTGATCTAGAGCATACCTATGCTTCCTTCTTCTTACAAAAGTTCCCAGCAGGGGATTACTCCTGAACATGAGTTATCAGAGCTACCATACAGGGCTGTAGTCATCTATTTCTAACCCCTCGTATTAGGGCATGGGCTGTAACTAGCAGCCCATCCTTTTCTACGCATCCTTTCTACACAACTCTTTGAGTTGTCATTTTTGCTCTTGATAGATCTTCTGAAACATCCATAAATACCTTCTTGAGCTTTATGTGTTCTGTGACACCTGAGGGAACTGGATAGCTGCTTTTTTTGTACAAAGCTAGTGGAAGCCAGATGTTTTAATTTGCCCTTTAATGGGTGAAGTATGCAGTTTTGTTTTCCATATATGCTCTTCCCTTCTGTTATCCATTACATTGACTTGTTGCATGTAGTAGAGCAGATAAGGTTAGGTCCTGCAACCATGTATTTGTGTATTGAACCTTCCTGTATGACCTGTTTCAAGTACAAAGTGCTTAAGGCACCAGTTCTTCCCTGTGCGAGTATGACACTATCCTGTAAACAAAATCCAGTTTGAAGTCAATAACTGTATCTAGTATTTTTGTTGCAGAGAATAGTATGATTTTGGTTAAGAAAATGTATTTCATCATCTGAGGACATAGTTAAGCTTTTGTCTGCCACCCATGTTGCTGATGCTTTCTCATTTGAGATGCTTCTTCCTGAATTATAATCTTATTATTGTATTTGGTGTATGTATGTTATATATGTTTGCAGTGTAGGGAACAAAGTGATATTGAGAAAACGACAAAGTTCCTCCAGAAGCTCCTGTTACTTTAAAAATAAAAACAAAATTTTTTTCCAGAAAATAGTATATTGAAATTAAAATAAACATTTTTGTAGGGGGTAAGAGAATCTCCAAAATGCAATAAGAAGAGTCTAATTAAAAACCTACAGTATCCTTGATTTGACAATAGGTTTTTCTTTCAGCTCTTCATTTGGGCAAGTTGTGATTTATATGCTGAAATGAATCTCTAAAGAGAGAGAGACACTTTGTGTTGTCTGAAGGGCATTTTGCAGTTCTCTGTATGATGTTAGGCATTTTTAATAGAAAACATTTTTTAGTTTGGGAGGGAAGAACATGTGGAGAGCATTACAAGTTGAGCAAAACATGCAGCTGATTCAGATTTAATTTAAAGGGAACAAAAGGGGTGCCTCGAGAGTTTGTCGAAAAAATGATAGTTTTGAGTTCACTGTACTGATAGAATAGTGAAAGAGGTGAGTAGAAACCGCTTTATTTAGTATAATTCTAGCATAGTTAGGATAGAAAATATGATGGTAAATGGTGTTAAATGTTGCTGCATAAGAGGATCCTGCATGTATTATTGATTTGTTCTCATGATATGCTTCCTGTGATTCCTGATGTAATTTAGTAAACACTGTGGTTTAAATGAAGATAATAAACAACGTGTTTATTAGATGTGCATTGACATCACACAAACAGAAAAAACAAAAACAGCAAAAAAAGAAGAAATTTTAGGGCCTAGAGGATTCTTTCTTGAGTGTGTGTGTGTGTGTGTGTTTGGGGACAGGGTTGTTTTTATATATTCTATAATTTGAGTTCTCGTGAGGACAGTGCATGCAGTATCTTGGGCCTGCTTCCAGATGTGGTTGGAAATACCAGGTTCAGCTTTGCTTCATTTTTGAGCAAACCATGAAATAACTGCAAAGGCTATTTATAAAAAAGATTACTTTCTTGCTCTTTTTTTTTTTTTTTAGGATTACTTAAATTTGCTTTACTGAAAATATGGAACACAGATGCTCTAAGTAAAATCTAGTTCCCAGATCAGATTGCTTTGTGAAAACCTATCTGTACAAATAACTAATGGTTTTGCCATAAAAATGCAGGCCTCTTCAAGCTGAAATGTTAGACCTTTGCTGTAGCCTCATGCCTTTAGTCAGCCTCCTTTGCTGGATTAACCACAGCACTTCCTCATAAGCTGTTATTTGCCTGCCTCTCACCAAAGCAGCTCTGGACTATGTTCTTTGATGGTGTTTGAGATCAAGTCTCTAAATATTTCTTTGGAATTGTAGTCTTTCAAAAGCATGTAGGTTTTGAAGAGAAGTATAAAGATAGTTCTAGAGCAGATGAGAGCATCTGCTAACAGTGGGTTGCTGCTTGGAGTGGGGGCTTCTTGCTCTGGAAGGGGCTAGTTCCAGCTTTTGAAAGGGCTGCTGTCCAGTATGTAAGTGGGATGCTTCCCTCATCCTGGGAAGCTTTTTCTTAAGATGTGAGAGCTTGCCTGACTTGGCTTGCATCTGAAAGCAGAGCAGCAGTTGAGGAAGTTGTCTCTTGGTCAGCTTTTTTCAGACCTTTTTAGAGGAAGATTTGGATTTATAAAGTATTTTTTTTTTCTTCTTGCAACGGATACAAAAATTTGTGAGGGAGGAGAAGGAATCTACTTTTGACTCCTGAAGTAGTAGATTTTAAGACAAAACCTGTTTTTTAAATTTGGGCGTGGGAGTGTGAACTGAAGCGTCTTGAGTTGTAATTTTTAATTAAATTTAGGGAAAAGCCCTTATCAGCTAGGAAGCTTACTAAGACACTTCTCCCCCTTTGCTGCCTACTATGGGTGGGTGCACTTAGACCTGTCTTGGATATTTTTTTTTTAATGAAGTATAATAGACTCTGTTACTGATAGAGTTTTTTATTATTTTTAAGTTACTGGATTTTTTTAGTCATTTAGTCACATTTGCTTTTTGAAGATTAAAACAAGTAACAGAATAATGCTTTTATTTTTGATCTTGCCATTGTCCCCATGTTTTCATAGTACTATACATGAATTAGATTTAACACAACTAAGAAAATTAACTTCAAATTTCTTCATGAGATTTCATTTACACTTTCTAAGATTTCCTACCTAAAAGAATGATGTTATTGCTATTAGGAAATGTTTCCCCAAATTAATATAATCCAAAGAGCAATAATCACAGTAAGTTTAACTTCAGAGATGAGTAGATAGGAAGAAATCTGTAAAAATTTAAACTGCTTGCAATTGTTCAGTCATAATAAATATCAAAAACGGATTAATTCTGGAGCTGTTTTGACCACAGCAGTAGTATTTGCTATGATAAAAATATATATATTTAAAGATAGACAATTATTAATAGTTTAGGTATTTTGGAATGCTGTGTTACTTGGTTAGATTTTTTGAGAAGTACTTGGCCCATAAATACATAAATCAGACATAAGAATAGGCAGTCTTACACTGCTGAAGTACCTGGCATCAAATGATCCTTGGTCCTTGATGATGGTCCTTGGTTAGCCATGAGAGCTCTTCTAGAGCAAAATCTTTTGACAAGTGGGATATTTTGCAAAAGAACTCCATTCATTTTAGTTCTGCAGGGTACTATGAGTGAAACAACCTTGGGCATTCAGCTCCCTCTGTACTGTGTATGTGATTTTTGCATCTCTGTACTGATGTGCACCACTGGAAACTTTATTTCAGTGTCTCTTGTGCTTGATGTAGTCTTCCTTTCACCTTGTATGTGGACCTGATCGCCCAGATTACAGCTGGCAGTGCTCAGGTCCTCTGGTTGGGGTTGGATGTACTGCACTGTGGGAGAGGTTGTGGCCATCATTGGAGGGTGAGAATCAACAGAGACCATTACTGCTGTGTGACAAGGGACAAAGGGGGCACATTTGCTTTTGCTTCATCTTAACGATCTCCAAATTTTCAAGGAGGGTATCCTATATTTTATAAAATTCAGGAGTTTGTGCTGCTTTCATCAAAGGAAAAGAAGTAATGGAAGATTCTTGGAGCCTTTTACTTATCATTTTCATCTAACTTTACTTTTTAGTTCTTTCCACTTTATAGATCTTAGTATTGAAAGATAAAGTGCTTCTTAGTTTTAGGGTTTGTGTTTAGGACAGTTGAGCGTACTTCGCTATAGGCTGGAGCGCACTTTGCTATAGGCCGAAGCACAGCACATCCAACTAACTAGCTCCAAATAAATTAACATTACATTGTGCTCGGAAGAGAACTGGGTGATTGGTTTCCTGCCTCTGTGTAAACCTTTTCCATCTGGAAGATATAAACCAAATAAATGAATTTGGTTCAGATTAGTTTTCTGGAAACTGTATACCACTCAGGCCTTTTCTGAACTTTACTCTGCAAAACTTGTTAGAGATTCATAAATAAAACAAAGTTTAGCCCTTAAACCATGGGAGAACAATTAGGAACCACTGATTCAAAGCTGTGGGTTTTGAAGTAGAAAATGCTGATATTTCTTTGGGATGTCATACTTGGCCTTGCCACTAATTTAGCTTTGTTATATAGGGAAGACGGAGACACAGTAGTTTTGCTCAAGTCACATCATGGTGAATATAGTTCCTGCCTGACTGAAATATTCTGGGATGCTTGGAGAAAATTTGACTTTATTTGCTAATGGCCTCTAAACATATATTAAAGGCTGTTTAATAAATCTACAGTTTTTACACATGATAAATCTCCACTTTTTGCCTACTAGCTTTTGTGTTTAGGTACGTGATGTTCTTTTGCTTGTTTTGCTCTAAACTTGAGCTGTGGATTTGGTATTTATTGGAAGGGCTGCACAATGATCCTGAAAGTGGCTGTAGTGAGAGTTATGGCTCTCACTTTTCTGATTTTGGGGGGGAAACTAAGTAGTGGAATAGTGATTTTTTTTCCTATATACTTTCTAGTGTTAATTCATGAAGCAAAAACTGTGTGCTAATAGGGCAAAAAGACTGCTTTCCACTTCTGAATGTTGCAGCCATTACATGCAAAGCTTTATGGTATAAGTCCCCCTAGAAACTAGTCCTCTAGTTCCTCCAAATTTTTAGCATGGAAGTCAATAGTATGTCTTTAGAAACCTTTGTGCCTCACTTATTTACATCCTTCTCATCTTTTACATGTGCAGTTGCTTATAAGTCTGTGTTAATTAGGATAAAAATTTCTAAATTAAGTGCATCTCAAGTTTTCCTTCTTGAAAGATGTATTGCAAAATGGCTTTGTTTAGAATATATAATTTCCATGATTATGTAAATCAAGTTATATACATAACATTATCTTCTGTAAGATGAGTGAAAAATTCACTGACTGCAGTCATTGGGTAACGGGGGAAGAAGCTTGTACTAGAATGCAAAATATTGTTATAATAACTTCAGAAGCATTTGGGCAGAATATTCATTTTGAGCTCAGAATACATATAAGTCAGATGTGGTGATCAGAGGACTGAAGAATGCTTAAAATTCTTAATACGGTTTTGTACTAGCTTGAGCTTGATTAAGTTGAGGACATCAGAGTATCTCATGGGGGGAAAGGCAGAGATTTATGGAGTTGTTGAAATATTTCCTCAGCAATGTTGTAAGCATTATGAACCTTCAAGTAATGCAGGAGAATTCCTTTGTTACACTTTTTGGCATCTTATCTTCAAGTTCACTCTAATCATTAGGTGGCCTTTTCGCTGGGCTATTTTTTAATATGTGGCTTCTATGTTTTAACAATGATAACATTTCCTGTAGATCTCATTCCCTGTGCTTTTAAAATCTATTGAGACACACAACAATGTAGCTGCTAAAGAGAAAATTACAGCCTTTTAATTTAAAATCTAAGCAGAAGTTAATATGGGTGAGCAGCATAATGCTATTGTGAGTAGTAGGATGCCATAAATCATGTCAGTTCACGTATCTATGAGATATGAAGATAAGATATGAATCTGGTATGAGTGAAATGCACATAAGTTTTCTTTTGGCATTTCAGACATATTTTGCTCTGGTCTTACAAATACATTCATCTTCATGTTTCAATAGTAATTTGTGTGTTTAAGAAAAATCTTGCTAGCTTGTTTCTAGCTATGCCTAATGACAAAGGTTATACTTCAGCTGTAAGAGTCCATTAAAATTTCACCAGGTCTAAAATGGACATATCAAATTAACTTGATGATATGCTGGAAAGGCAAGTGTACATGTTTGATCTGTTCCTTGCTTCTTCCATAATCCTAAATTTAGGTTTGCTGGCCATTTAAGAGCCCATTCAACATCAAGTGCTGCTCTCTATGTGGCTGTGCAGTGCTGAGATCGTGGAAAGCTGCTTGGCGTGCTGAGCATGGGAGGAGGTCTCACTGGAGCCCAAGGGCCACAGTTACCCTGATCCTTTTGTGGTAGCTTATTTGTCAGGGTGTGAGGGCCAGATGAGCCTCTTTGAGCAGCTGAGGATGGTGATGATATCTTTAAGACAACTGGCAGCTGTCACTGCTTTTCAGCGTCTCACCCAAGAACATGCAGAGTGGGAGGTGGTGGGGTGCCAACTTTATCAGATGCATCAGGAGATTTGCTGAAATGCTTAATGTAATGCTAGGGGTGATGGGAAATTTTATTCTAGCAAATACGTGTGTTTGCATGAAAGCATCAGTATCATAGGTAGCAGTGATGTGAAATAGTATCCAGTTTCTTAAAACCCTTCTAAGTTATGCCATGTCTTGCTCACTGAATCACTAATTTCCAGGGCACTATGAATGTTTTAGATCCAAACCCCTCCCTATGTGTCCATCTGACTAGCCAGGTACTACTGTAGTTGCTTTAGGCGCCATGTACCTGGGAAAAGGGCCCATACGGTTACTCGGAGCAGCGGTGGAGGAGGGAACATGACTGTGCCATTTCCACCTCCTCCTGGGTTTTGTCAAAGGCCAACGGTTTCCTGCTGCTGTCACAGAAGTCTTTCTCTTTTCCCTGCCTGCTGTGGCTACCGTGTCTGTTGTGGTAACAGGTTTCTACCCTGTTCCTTGTCGTGCATTTCAGCTCCTTAGTCATCATGCAGTCCTTCGAATAGCCTTGCTAGTCTTTAGGTGATATTTTCTGAATTGCAGAGCTACAGGGTTGAATTCATTGTTTTAAAAGCAGTAAAATGCATAAAAATCCATATAGACTACCAGGTTTCAGGACAGTTTGGCTGTGAGCAGTCAGGTCCTTCTTAGAGAGCTTTCTGTCGCCTTGGGGCACCTTGTCCCTGCAGCCTCTGACATAAGTCTCTGCTTACGTCAAGAAGTATAAGTAGTCTAGTTGAAGAGATGCTGCTGCATGAGGTTACGAGCGTGGTTTGAGCACACAACCAGGTTTCTTTGTACGTTGTGTATCCTGTGCATGTGTTACCTGCTGGTATCAACAGCCTCTGTGCCCGCATGTCCTTGTCAGCTCCCGGTCACTTCAGACAGGCCACTTTGCAACTGCACAGGACCCTGGGCTCCCCCTGTCCTGGTGCAATGCAGTTTGCCTAGAGGGCATTTTGGAACATGTCTGTTAATGTCCTGCTCCCAATTGCTGCTGCTCCTGACCATACAGGGAACAGAGGGAGAGGAGCTACCAAGTTTGGAGATACATGTGCTCCTTGTTCCTTTCTGTTTTGTTTCTTTAGACTCCTGATAGGCATGCTGGTGTAATGGCAGTTTTGAATGAAATCTGGTTCTTTGCCAAGCACTGAAAATAGTTTTGCTGACTTTTTCCTAGCTTCTACCAGGGACTAATATGTAATTTGTATATATGAACTTACTCATTGGTATAATTCCTGTGAAGTTACACTGAAATGAATTAGACTGAGAACAGTGTCTAGGAACAATTTTCTAGTGATTCTACTATAATTATTTATTTCTGATGAGAACATTTAGTTACTATTTTTTATTTAAAAATAGTAGCATGAAAATAGCATGAAAAGGACATCTGAATTACTTTTTTTTACTGTACCCTGTGCTGTTCCTTGCTCTTCTTTCAAAAATGTTGTGTCATATTGTCCCTATCATGCTGGTGACATTCAGTAAATGGTCACCTTGCAAAATTGATGTGAAATACTGTTCACAGTTTTTCCTCAATTGAGTGTTTCTTTAGTTTGGTGAAATTTGTAGGCTGTCTGGATGAGGTAATTTCTGTTAGTGTGATGTTAGTGGAATTTCACTGTATTCAACCTTCAGCATCTCCTGACAGCATATCTAGGTGAGGGAGTGACTGTGGTAGCATGCCCAGCTCTTTTGCAAGAGTTGGTTATTTCAGCTGTGCTATTTAGTTGCTGTCACTAATAATTTTTGATGTTCTTCTGCAAGACTTTTGTCTTCCTTAGAAAGGACTAGAAGTTTCCTTTAATTAGTCTTAAATGCAGGCAGCTCCCACCCTTGTGAGGAAGGTACATCTTATGTGAGAGGTTACATGTGGAACTGGAGCACATGATCATGCTTGTACGTGCAGTGTGCATATGGTGTTTTGTGCCAGTACAAACCACCACGATTTGCTACTGTTCTCATCACAGGATGAAGGTGCTCCTTGCAGTGGGAGAAAAGGCAGTCAACATTTAAATGCTTTGCAGTGTATTGCAGTTTGGTGACAGGGAGGGGAAAAAAGGTTGAGTGTTTCTGAAGTTTGAGGATGGCTACAGGAAAAGTCTTCAGCTGGGACTTGACTCATCTCTTTACCTGCTCTCCACCTGTATTCTGTTACTTTTGTCAGGTCTGATGGAGTCCTGCATTTTTCTTGGTTTTGTTCACTTCTCTCTGTAAACATTCTTTGGAAAAGGGTGAATATGGGATGACATACGATAGTGTTCTCCATCTACCAGTTATCACTGATGACTGAAATGTAAACTTAATGTTGCACCTAGAAGGATAGCTTACCTTCCAAAATGGAGGAGTTGGTGAAAGGATTTGTGTCCAAGCAGAAGAGATACGAATTTGAGGAACAGCTGCTTTGGGTAGTATGTCTCCTCTCTTATTGGTCTAGTGGATAACTTGGATATCTTTAGAAAGAAATTGTGCCTCTAGCACGATTACTCTCTCGTGCTTGTGGTTGCTGTGTGAAGAGAATTGAATATCTAATGGTTGCTGGTACTCTTTGTATGCTTGTTGTGCCATTGTTTGGGATAAGGGAACCAGTGAAATTATTCACTGTTAGCTCAGTGTGTTATAATACCAATTCCAAATAACTGTTTTATTTTCTCTTGGTGCTTGTACAAAAAAAGAAAAAAAGAAAGTTGTGTAGGAGCAAAATGGATTCAGGGGCCAATGCTCTGAGTTCACTGCTTGGGCTCTGAGTTGCAACATACAAAATTGGGAGCTCTTGCAGGGCATGTCTGCTCTGCTATTGTGCCCAGCACTCTGCTGGGACTGAGACGACCAGAAATTCTGGCTGTTCTAACACATGAATCTTTCTGGGCAAAATCTCTTCCATGGGAGGAGTATTTGATGCTTGAGAGCCCTGGTGCTTCTGAGGGTAATTTGTACCACCCTGTTTTGTGGAGATCAGATATTTCTGTGCAAGGAAATCCATTTCTAGCGAAAAGGAGAAAGTTACAGTTTTGGTCTTTCTCCCAGTGTGGTACTTCCGACAAGAACTCCCTCAAGGCAAGTAAGTTATTTTCTCTATTACAGAGCCTGCTTTTACCCATAGAGAAAATGGGCTTCCGAGTTATTTGCATTAAAGACTCTTTATTTTCCCCTCTCCACCCCCCGCCCCCATCTTTCTTGTTGCTGATGTTAGTTTTTTCAAGTGTCCCGAGCCGTTTTCTGCAGCTTTACCTGTTGGCACCGCATAGCTGGGAGTCTTGAGGCAGGGCCGCTGCTGCTGCAAGGGACGAGTGGGAAAGGGCCCGTTCAGCCGCGCTCCTGCATTGCACTCTCAGCTGGAAAGATCTTTTCCTCGTTTCCTGTTGGTAACGAGTGGAAAGAGTGGAGAGACATTTCGCAGAGTGCGGCTGTACCTGTTGCTCTCTCTCCCTGCCAAGGAAACAAAGGGTCTATTTTTGGTGTAGCTACATGTCCTGCGCTTTTAAAAGCGATACCTTATCGGAGGCTGCTGTGGCACGCATCAGCCTGCACCTCGTTCCTATTGCCTTGCTGCTAGATAAGGAAATCATGACTTTCACATATCAATTCTGCTTTCGTTACATGATATTGTAAAGGGTATTATAGCAATGGAGCAACCTCCTAATCGTGTCCCTTGAAGCTTTGTATGGCAGTTGTTTGCATGCTTGTGTGCTTTCTTGACGACAGCATTGCTTTTCCATCTTCTTGACAGTAGTACAGCTTTAGTACCTCTTATCAAAGTGAGCTTGTTTTTCCTAGGAGAAAAAACAGTGACATGGTTTGAATGAAGAGTCTCAATATATGCCCTTCTACTTGTTTCTTCTCATGGATTCCTTGAGGTCAAGTAACATCAAAGTTATACAGGATTACTTAGACATTTTTGTGATCCTCCAATTTTGGAATAAAACTTGCTGACACAGGTAGAGTGTTTGCTCACACTGATTCAGTCTTTTTAAGTATTTTCACATTACATGCAAGATTGTTGGGTAATTTAAGCCGATGCAGATCCACTGCTTGGGTTCTCTGTGCTGATTTTCACAAACCTAGAGGTCCAGTCAGCAGTGGTCCATGCAGTGCTGGCAGTGTGGTTTTTTTCCACTGATTTTGTGAGCATTTGATTTAATTGCTCATTTTGAGCCTTCTGAAGGACTACTGTTTTCCTGATAAAATGTGCAGCTTCTTTGCAGCAGTCTGGAGTTTAATGTATATCAGGGGATAAGGTGGTGTTCATGTTCTTCATTGGTTCCTCTGATGTGCCACACGTTATTGGTTTACTTACTCATTTTTCATGGGACTGCAATTGTATTAATTTGCTTCCTTGACTGTCTGAGTTGAATACAAGAAAAGCAGCTTTTGGGGGGAAAAGATGAAAAGATTCTGTGTGCTTGGGAGCACATACTTTACTTTCATTTTGATGAGAAGCCCTTCCATGAAGGACCTGATAATTTAGTTCATTTTTCGCAATTCTATACCTATTTTCCCATGTTGCCTAGAATTACAAAACCACCTGGTTGCTCAGCTATTCTGAACTCCTCTGGAAATGGGAAGATGGTGGTGTACTGTTTATTCTGCTTTTATAGAGAATCAATCACCACTCTGTGCACCTGCAAACACCTGTTGGTTAAACACTCATTCTCTGCATTCCAGCTCTAGCAACTTTTCAACTTTTTTTTTTTAGTGTACTTTTTCTCTGATTATGTTTTGAAACCTCCTGCTATAATGATCCTTTTAACTGTTAAATTACGTGGACAGTGTTCAGCATGTTAGCCTCTCCTGCCTGATGGCTCATGCTTAGGTGAAAAGCAAGAAGTCTATGGGTAGGATCTATATGAACATTCCTTAGTAACAAGCAAGATAAAAGCATAAAACTTTATCCTTGTGGAAGGAAAGCAAGTGAAACTACTTCCTAATCCCTAACAAACAGGCAGAGAGAATAATGACCTACCCAACTCTTGCAAACATGGGCTTGCAGATTTGAAATAATTTAATGGGAAATAACTCTGCCTGAAAGAGGTAGTATTTTATAAGGAAGGTGTAGTAAATACAGAGATAATCTGTGTTATCTTGCATGACAGAAATTATCAAGATAATTGTCTTATTATATGTATGTATATATATATATTTAAGTTATTCCCAGTGGATAATGTCTGAAAGGTTTTCATCTTCCCATTTACAAAGAGTAGGCAAGCTTGAGGTCATTTGTAAATGGACAGCAAAACAGAATGGCATTGCTGACCTACATCAGAAGTTCATGTAGACCGGATCCTGACTCATCTTCATCCTTCAGCAGCTGGTAGCAGTTGCCCAAATGAACAGTGTAAGAGTAGTGCAAGTGTTTCACTAGAATTTTCCCAGCCTTTTGCAGTTTTGTTGTTCAGAGACTTTGAGGTGGTGTCCTCACGGTTAAGTAACCATCAGTGCATTTTTCTTCTGTGAACCTGCCCTATTACTTTTCAGAGAGCATTTAAGCTACCCTGTGGGTGAAGGAAGAGCTCTTGCTTGGTTATTTGGGACTGGAAATCTTCATATTCTCTGTGTATTCTCTCCACAGAGTATTCTCTGTGGTTATATTGGCCATTTCTGGTTCACCTTCAGCCTTCCAGGTAAGGCTCAGTAGCTTCCTCTCACTGTTTTCTTCCTATGTGTTCCCCAAATCTTCTTATTTTAAGAAGAAACTCCCTAATCGAAGTGCTCATTCCATATGGACTTCCATCATTGTGCAGTGTTTCACAAAGAGCACTAGGCTGTTATTTCCTACTGATCAAGCTTGTTACTCTTCTGTGCATCTTTTCCAGATCCTCCTGTATGGCTTGTGAGACTGTGGGCTTCAGATGTGTCCGTTACTGAAAATGTGGACAAATTATTTTCTTAAATAGTGGTATAATGATATTTTTCTGCTTACATTTTATTTTTTTAAATACCTTTTAAAATAATTCCCAGGATCAGTTAAAAAGCAGAGTTGCCACAGAACTGTATCCTAGTGCCTCCTAAGTGAGAATGGTCAATTCTGAGCTCTACTCATATATATATTAATGGTGAGTAGTAGTGGTTTTACATGTGCATCACATGTATCTATGAAGTGAATTTTATCTGCTGTTTTTTTTAGCCGCCAGTCAAATAGTATTGTATGTTACTCTGGCAACTTTTTACAGTAGGAATTCCTCTTACCTGCTGTGAGTAGCTTGAGTAGCCTGAGAGTCAACACACTGCACACTTCTCTCCCATTTCATTTACCCTTTCTGTTCATGCTTGTCATGATCTTGAGTTGCACAGGCCCAAATATGAATCTACTTAAATTCAATTTTCGTAAGTACAAATTGGTTATAATTTCAACTTCACATGTAATTTAAGCTTTGAAGTTTCTAGGGAGTTAATGAGGTTTTGAATTTATCTTTGAGTATCTATTCTGATGTGCAAAGAAAGGTGCAGTTTGAATAATGCATGCTCAGGTGCATTGAAGATGCCTGAGCAAACAGTGTTATATTCATTGTAAGGATTAGACCTGTCATAAGGTGAATGTAATTAGTCACCAAATACCTGTTTCCAATTCTAATTAAAATGTAACTAATACCTCTTTCTGCTCATTCATCATTGCTAGAATTTTCATGGGTCCATAACCAATAGATTCAATAAAGCAGCTCAATGTATTTGGCTGAAATTTGAGATTGTTACTCTGACTCTCAATATAGATTCAATCAATAGATTGAACATGACCAGTAAATTTTAATTAACGTTATTTGGTAAGAGTAAAAAGATAATTTGACACAAAGTAGGTCTTTGCTATGCGAGCTCACTGCAGTACCTAAGATAGCATGCCCTTCTGTCACAGAACTTTGTCCATCTCTTACTGAGCTGCTGCAGGCACTTAGAGGAGTGTTCTCTTGTTTTCCTCGCGGAAGTAAATGCAGACAGTATCAATGCTGAAAATTTCTACAGAAATCTGCCAAGACTATTTTCATGCTCTGGAAGGTCTCATTACTTCTCTGGTCCAGGGCAGTTGCGAGCAGGAAACTGTGAGATACTGGGATGGCTCATTAGCTGGTGGTGTGAGTTCAGTGTCTTGGGGAGAAATGGAGAAACTTTTCACGCCAAGGACTTTGGGTGTTGCTTTCTAGGTGGCGAGGTTGCGGAAGCTCCTCAGTCGCTCCTTGCTGCTGCTGTGCTGGGTTTTGCCGTCCTCTCAGCTGTGCACAAGCACCTGCTGTGCTCTGCTGTGCTGCGCTGCCAAGGGAATCTCCAGAGCCCTGCACTTAAGCCTCTCTTCAGAGACTTACTGTTTTTAAATGCAGATTACTTGAACTCTTTGATGTCCAGAACAGCTCCTCCCCGCTACCCCCAGCAGTGTCTCTGGCAAAGCTGCAGAGGTGGGAAACTGTGGCTTGAGAAACGACCAGGGGCAGAATTACTGCCGGAGAAGATGGCTTGTTCTACCATTGCACCCACAGCCATCCTATGTTTGCTAGCAGTTCATGGAGAGAGGGACAGGATGGCTTTAATCACCAGGCTTCAGTGCTTGCTGATTGTGCCTGTAAAGAACCTGGTACCTCACTTTGCACCTCCTCCTCTGGTTTGGAGTTCGGCTGGAATTAGGTTTGTTTGTCACTTTCTGAAATATGTACCTGTTTTGTGTCAGAGGACCTAGGTAGCATAAATGATTGAATTTTCATTTTCTGAGGGCTTTGAAATGCTGAGATCTCTGGCACAGTACTCGGAGATTTTTTTGGTGGACTTTAAAGGCCTTTAGGATTAGGCAGGACTGTGATTATTAGGATTAAAGAAGAGCTCAGACTGCTGGAGATGTCAAAGCCCTTTGATCAAGCCTTTGAGGTGATAGTTTGGGTCAGTATAAAGCAAATAAAGATAATGAGCTTGGTGTGTAAGGTAGGGGCATGTCATCAAAGCCAGTACAAACATTCTACTGGGAGAAGGTTGTTCTTGCAGCCTGTTTTATATAACACATTTCTTGATCTTTCTGTATTACTTGCACTCAATCAATAGACTGTTTGCAAAATTCCAGTTTGAAGTAATGCCATTGATTCTTGTTGAAACTCTAGATGTTTAGATGTTTAGACTCTAGATGTCTGAAAATCAAAATGTGGAGATCTGATCTTCAGTCCCTTGATTTATCGGTATTTTTATTTTAGTTGGAAATTTTAACACTGGACTCCTATGCTTTTTTCCAAGATTACATCTGCTTTTTTCAGGTTCCCCTAAAGTCTCATTAGAGGAAAGGATGAATCCTTTCTTGTCATTGAGAGGAAGGTTTTCACAACTGAAGGAAAACTTGGTAAAAATTTGATCCAAAAACTTAAAATCTGGCCATGCACCTAAAAAAGGGGCTGGGGTAAAAGCTGAGGTTAGAATCAGAAACGTCCTTTCTGGTTTACACCTTTTAAGAATGTACTTGCATGAGCTGTTGCTCAGTGGTTCACCATCAAGCAACATACTGATGATGAACTTAAGGTTTCTTATTTTGTTGCTTGATAATTGGGAATTTCCATTTGAAGGAGGTTGAAAATCCTAATGCAGGCAGTGAGTTTTCATGTGTAACTCTGTCCCCACTGGCAGGAGAAAGTGAGTGAGCTGAGTGCAAAGAATGGGAGGGAGGGCAGCCCCTGCACCCAGCCTTTCTGCAGGGAAGATCAGCTTACCCTGGAAACTCGCAGAAAGACTCAGAAAATCTGCTATGGAGATCAGAAATATAAAGCTGTGGGGTTATTTAAGCTTTATGTTCCTCAGGGAAAAGAGAAAAATCTCTGTAACTTGAGGTTTTTATGCAGAGCAGCGCTTATGGATGTTGAAAAACTGTGTTTGTGCCTTGAAGCTGTGAACGACTGTGCTATAAGGACTGTGCTTGGGGAAATGGAGAGGATGTTGTGCCTCTCTGCTTTAGAGTTAACTTTGCCACATCATGGCTAGTAAAAAATCGTTTTGGAAAAATATTTCTTTGCTGTTGGTCTCTATTCAAGGCTGTAAACCTGGTAAGGACCTTACCTCAGGTTAGCTCTCTGCCAGCCTGTGCTGTATAATCTCCCTGTTGAAGTTACTGCCTGATGCATGAAAGGGGCAGTGGTAACTGCTTTTTTGTTTTGGACACATTTGCAAACAGCGGATAGGTTGATTGTTTAGGTATTGGATAAGAAGTGGGGCTTTTACAGGCCCTGCCGGTGGTGTTTGGGCTGGTGCTGGCACCGCTTGGCATGTGACGGCTGGGAACAGACAGGTGCTGACTGGCATTTCCAGCCTGAGCAGGCACCTTGGCTGTCGCCGCCTCGGCTGGGAAGCTGGTATGCTCCGCATGTCCCTTCCCTCACGCACGGACGGGAAAGGCACTTGTTGAGCTTTGGTTTTTATATAGAGCCTGGGTTGAAAGCAGCAAGGAATTTCCATGGTGTAACCTCAGGGTGGAATGACATCGATATAAACATGCTTGTAGTGTGGAGATCAAGTGTTTGAAGGGTAATGAAACTCACAGTTAAATTTCAGCCTGGGCATTTTTTTTCTGCTCAGCAAGATGTCCCCACTGCTCACTAAGGCAGTCTGCAGAGCTTGCTCTATGCTCTATGTCTTTTCATCTCATTGGTTTTAGACAGAGAAGCACTGGTGTGTGATCACTGAACACCTGCAATTTAGAAAAAAACCTTTCTAGAATGAGGAGGAGACTGCGATTTGATATTTGAGTTGTGAGTTTCTGAATCCAAACAACTTCCCTTGAGGAGAGATTGGTAGAGTTTTATTGTGTTACTGCAGCTTTCTAGAAAAGCAGATGGGAAGGCAGTTGAATGCAGCAAAAGATTTCACTGGTATTACAGTAGGGTATTTGGCACTGACAGTTGAAATATGAGGATATACAAATATGCTTGCGGCTACCGAGCTAACAAAGAAAAAAAAAAAAGACCAGACTTTTTGAGATACTTTATGTCACTTTTCTCCAAGCACTTGAGGAAATTCCTTATATTTAAGCCTGAGGAATATGTAAGTGGGTGTATATATAAGTTAAGATGATTTTGGTCATAGTCACATCTAAAACGAACACTTTGATTTCCTTGTTGCATTAAGGAAGAATTGATAATATCACTGGTGACATATGACAGTGGTAGTTTAGAAGTATTGAGTGGTACTATAAACAGATACCTAGGCTGAAATGAAACTGAGTTAATTCAGCACAGGCTCACTCCTTGAGGATAGGGTCGGTTGAGCAGAAGTAGAAATATTGCTGTAACAGTAAGAACTGCTTGGGAAAGAGAGATGAAACCCAGTGGGGTCATTCAGGCAAGAGGCAAATGCAGTGGCTTGAATTGGCAGTTACCTTCCTGAAGGAGTTTGACTGTAACACCAGAAAGAAGTGGAAACGTGGAAAAAACAACACTGCTTCTCCTACGATTTCTTTGATACACTGACATGCAAGGTATTTTCCAAACACTTGAAAAGGATAATCCCTGCTTCAAAGCAATTTTTTTTGACCTTAGAAAGGCAGACAAAGGTTAGGGGAACTAAAAAAGAAAGGTTGATCTAATTTAAATATGCAGTTATTCATTGAGAAAGTATTTGAAACAGTCAAGGTTAAGAGTTAGACCCTTGAAAGCTGGGAAATACCGGAATCAAGGTAGACTTCAAAGCTTCTCTGCGTGCAT
Source organism: Nothura maculosa (assembly GCA_032353885.1). Taxonomy (NCBI): domain Eukaryota; kingdom Metazoa; phylum Chordata; class Aves; order Tinamiformes; family Tinamidae; genus Nothura; species Nothura maculosa. The sequence goes on along the minus strand of JAUBOD010000392.1, from coordinate 3,065 downwards.
CTCTCTTCCTGGCCATCGGCAGCGATGTGGAAGGAGAGCAGCCTGCAGCCATGGTTGGCGGTGTTTTGCCCTGGCTCTTTCAGCCCCTTAGACACACAAGGCACTGCCAGAGTGCAGTGCCTGTCACGGGATGCAGGCCATGTCCCACCGCCCCACGGCCAGCCAGGGGCCTCATGAAGTAACAAAATGTGTACGAGTAGCATCAAAGCCAACAGGAGAGAGAAGGTGAGCAGTGTGGTTCCCAGATGTGTTGCTATGGGTATTCTGTGGTTTAAGAACTGCCTGCAAATTTTATAGGGCTCTCTGTGTTAACCTGCTGATTCTTACAGAAAGTGGAGGCCTCTCAGAAATGCCATCGTGTGAGACGCCAGGCTGGATACCTTGCTTGCAGCAGCACCCTGGGCTGTGTTTTGCCTGCAAACTTAACAGGTGTTTGCTGACACTAAAGGAATGTTGACATCGAAAAGCTCCAGTTTAACTTCATGTGCTAGAGCGAAGTTTACTTTGGAAAACTCAAAAATTTTTCTCCACTGGTAGCTAGATAATTTGATATATGTTTTAATATGCACACAAAAAGGACAAAGCACTGTGATTCTCTTTGTTCTGCAGTTAGCCTTGTTTTCTCTTCTTATCTTTCCCTGGCTAACTCACTGCCTCCCAGGAGGGAGAGCAAAGTGGGGAGACAGCAGGCCATATGGCTGAAGTTGGGTTAAGAAAATAAACAGTGTGAAGTAGGATCTTAGAATAGCAAGTGTTGGGTGACATTAGGACGATGTGAAGCTACTCGCCTGGCTTGCTGCTAACCTGCTGGTGTCTTGCAGGCCAGCAGTGTTACTGGGAAGTTGAAAAGAATGACTGACAAAACATCTACTGCTTCTGTCCTCATGTTGGTCAAGGATGGGATCCTCATTAACTCACAATTTGAGGAAGTTGCAAATATATTTCTTTAATTCTGTTATTAAAACCAAGTTCTTTAGTGCAGTGCACCTCATTTTTCCCTGCCTTATGTTAGAATATTAGTGACATAATTCACATCTTTTGACAGAAAGTCTATGCAAGGAGATCTTTGTTGAATAACATAATTTGAGCTGTTTTTCTGAATCCTCTTTCAAGGCTATATTCAGCTATTCAAATATCACTTTGAGTGTAATACCTGCACAAGAAGTACCTGGCATGTCATGCACGATTGGCAGTACCCCCAACAGGAAAATTGCAGGAAAAATGCATGTATGAAAGCAGAAATGTCTTAATTTCAAAACACTGGATTTTGAACTATATATTTCTTATTCACAACTCCAGCCATTTCATGTTATATGCTACCTCTGAAATCCCTTTAGTTCAAAAAGGCCTCAATACTTTTCATACTTCCTTTTGCTATCACCTCTCCAGTGTTCTAACCCAATTCTATGTAATTATGCAAGTCTGTGCTCTGCAGGATATGCGAAAGTGCCTGCACAAAATATCCTGTAGATATTTCAGTTTCTGCTGCATAGCAAACCAGCTAGGAATGGACATAAATGAATTAAAAATAAACGAAATGGTGGGTTAACATCAAGTTAAATGTGAACAGATGACAGTCTAGTCTAAATTTGAACTTGCATTATTTTTTTTTTCCATCTTGTAATGTTATTTATTCAGCTATTTATAGGACAGTAGCTGTTTAGCTATCTGAGTGCTTCTGAAAAAAAAAAGACCTTTTTTTTTCTAACTTTTTCATTTTTTTTTTTAGGATGGACTGCCTTCTACAATTCAGGTACTTTATGCCAAGTGCCTTCTAAACAGCTGGCCCTTCTAAAAGCCTTTAATAAAAGGCTGACAGAGATGCTAAAGGCTGCACAGCAATTGGATGGCTTCAATCAGTATGAGGCCTTCAAATTCTAGTTTGCTCTTGTTAAGTCTGAATTTTGGTAAAATTCACTGTTGTGATTTGTCATCTGATTTGTCATTCTGTATTTCTTGTTAGATCTGTTCCACAGCTCTTTTGTCTCGTGTTTCTGTGGAGAGTTTGGAGGGGGGGAACTCTGAAACGGCAAACTTTTTCCAGATGCTCAGATGAGTAAGGGTTTTGAAGAGGTGGCCTACGACTTTGAAAAGTTAGTTATTGTGATTAAACTGGCAACCTGAAGGTGCAAAGTGGTTTTGGTAGGTGAATGGCATGTAACATGAGCTGCTTGATGCTGTTATCTTTGGATGTGTTATGTAACTTAGAGGTAAAATACAGTAGTTTCTCTATATAACAGAGAGGTGCAGTGTGGGATGATAGAAGATAACGAGATAACGAAGTGTGGGTCATTTTAATGAAGCTTGTAATTGAGGAAAAAAGGAAATTCAGAGCAGTTTATTTTGCCTCTTTTTTTTTCCTTCTCTGATTAAAACATATATTCATGCTTAGTCAAAGACTTTTAAAATATGATGGTTATCAAGTTTTTCTTAAAAACAGCTTGACAACATAGGGACGTGTATTGTCTGACTGACGCTCAGCTTTCCACTGTTGCCTCCAAGTAGCTTTCTTTACCTGCTGTGTGTGTTTTTTCTTAACATCTTAAAACAAACAAACAAAAAACAAACAAAAACAGAACAAACAAGACCTCTAGAACAAGGAATCCCAACAGGAAATCTTTTTATCCACCGAGATCAAAGTTTGTGACATTTAAAAGATAAGCTGTTAGAACAGACGTATATGTCCATGTAGTATATACAATACCAATCATCAGTGAGAGATTGCTCTGCATATGAGAAATACTCTGCTTGCTTTGTTAGTGTCAGGGAGAAATGATGAGGAGAGCGAGTGAGGGCACCCGCTAAATTTCAGTGCAACAGAGGAAACAAGAGGCACTTGAGGATTTCTGTTACATCAGGAAAAAAAAAACCAACAAAGCCAGTTTTTGACCTGCTGGAGAGCAGCTCCGCAGAGAGGGACCTCGGTGTCATGGTGGACGACAAGATGACCATGAGACAGCAGTGTGCCCTGGTGGCCAAGAAGGCCAGTGGGATCCTGGGGTGCATTAAGAAGAGCGTCTCCAGCAGGTCAAGAGAGGTGATCGTCCCCCTCTACTCAGCCCTGG
>JAUBOD010000391.1:219094-250164 GCA_032353885.1 Nothura maculosa | reverse complement strand
CCTGCAAGTGGCAACTGTGTATCACCCCAGACAAGGTTCTGTAATGCCAAAACTCCTGTTAGGCCCTAGTTTTCCAAGCAATTCCACAATGGGGAAGGCAGAAATTTGGTAAGAAATGAATCCACTTGCATTCCAGGCAATCTTCAAAGGTTAGAGGGAGTGAGAGTGGCTGGACTCATCACTTCACAGGAATACTGTGGTAACTATAGGCCTTACTCTGGCAGGTTCACAAACAGCCTGTTGTCTCTTGGTCCATCACTTTCAAAACAAATAGTTGGGTTCACAAATAACACAATTTATTCAAATGCAAAATTTAGAGAACGGGATTTGGATGTCAGTACAGGAAATTGTCTGTTATACGGTGGGGTTCCTAGCTAGCGCTTATGGTGCAAATGCTCAATCATTACTTACCCCAGAAGATGGGAGAGGGCTCTAATCCTTCTGGACCCTCTTTAGGCAGTGTCCTGACTGGAGGGGAGGAAAGGGATTCAGCCTTCTACTCATCTTCCTTCTTCCCTTCATCCATACATCCCTTCTTTTCTTTCTTGCCTTCTTTGTTCAACTTTTCTATGTTTTCTTTTACATTTAGGTGGAGTTTGAATGATTCTAGTCATACATACTTTCTTTATTGATCGGTTTAAAAAGTCTCCCAAGTTAATTGAAAATCTGGAGAGCATGCTCAGTGAGGAGGAGTTGTTCTTTGAAGTGGGTAACTTCTAGAATGGGGTGGTGTATTGATATTGTAATGAGATTAGAATGAAGAGGAGTTTGAGCAAAGTCCATCAGAAGGGACTGATCTGCCACCATTGTTGGTGTAGCACCAGATATCTTACCACTAGACATCTTTGTGGCTTATCAGCTACATGATAAAACCAGTTGCCACCGCTGCAGGGAACGTAACAAAGTTTGACCTTGGTGCCTTCACTCCACTCCCCCTTCCATTCACTCATCAGGCGCAAGCAACATCAGATTACCACCTCTACAGGAAATCCAACAAAGTTTGGCCAGGATGTCTCCATTCTGCTCCACTCTTCATTTACTCTGATTAGTGTGTGCTAGGAGAGCAGACTGTGTTGCCAAGGGAATGTGGAGAAGTAGATTCCATACATAGCAATCATCCTGGAATTGGTAACTGTCTCTCAACTCAAGCAAGCCTCTGCAATGCCATAACTTCTGCTAGACCCTGATTTTTTTTTCTAATTTCCCCTTTCTCAAGCAATCCTCTCATACTACTTTCACTGTTAATCTCACAGATTTAAACCTGTCTAGCTGCAACTCCTAGCCTTTTGTTTAGGATATGTTTTCCTGTGCTAGTGCATTTGTCCTCCTACACTCTAATCAAATTGTCTGAAACTTTTTTGAACTGAGTTCCTTCAGTATCCATTATAAAAACATTTTTAAAAATCTTTAATGAAAGAGAGAGAACTTTCCTAATGATTCTGCAGTACTTGTGTACATGAGTATGTCTGTATGCACTCGAGGCAAAGAAAAATGACTTTGCCTCAGATATGCAGCTGCTTCTGGAGCAATAAAAAGAAAAGTTAATAGCTTCTAGGAATAATTAGAATAGGAAATGAAGAATGCATTAAATTTTTCTATAACTCATAAGAGTGAATACGAAAAGATGTCACCCACCTTTATTCTTCTCAGACACTGGGATATTGCCCCTAACCTAGGTTCATAGAAAGTGAAATGTAAATATTAAAGTCTTCAGGGAAAACAATTTTTATTCTTTCTTAATGTCTGGAGCTACAGAAGTGATCCCTGAGACAACAGGGCAATTTATTTATTGAATTGTATTCTATGCAATGTATAATGACTCTCCATGAGGATCACATGCCATTTAAACATGCTCAGTACTCTTCTTGTTATGGTCTAACTCTGGAGAAAAGGTTACAATAGCTAAGGTCCAATTACAATAAAGTCTACTGTTATTCTCAAATAACTAATTTGCAGTGCTTATAAATAAATCAGTCATTGAGTGCTTCCTGTGGGTAACTCCCTGATGCAGGGTAAAATGGCAGCTCTTTCCTCACCTCTGGTCCAGAGAGGTTAATTGCCAGCCAGATGCTCAAATATGAGATATCATACAAAGACTGCCAGGGCTTGTCCACATGTCCATTATTGCTCTCTGCTGCACTTCCATGTGGGCAAATGACACCAAGGGCAAATTGGAAAACATCATGTAGGATTTCAGAGCTCTGGGGATGGTGGTCAAAGGTCTGAGAAGCCTAGTCATATTCTCCTCAGTTCTTCTAGTGAGAGGGCTGGGAAAATGAGTAGACAGATTTTCGAAGGTAACAACTGATTTTGCCACTTATGTTGGCAAAAGAGTTTTCTTCTACGATCATGGTATCCTATTTGAAGATGGACAACTGGTGGGAGAAGTGGGATCCACTTGTTTAAGTGGGGCATGCGTGTCTTTGCTAACAGCTTGGCCAGTCTGGTAAGGAGGGCTTTAAATTGAGCAAGTGTGGGGAAGGAGAGAATTATAGAGATAGGACAGTTAGAGTAATGTGGCTCAAATTGAGATACCTCCACTAGGTGCGTGCAGCCAGGGAAGTGCATAGGGGACATGACTATAGAAGATCCTCCTCGAAAGCCTGCATTCTCAATCACCTCCCTGAAATGAACAAGATTTAGAAGCGGAAAAGTCAAATGTATATAATATTAGTGCTTTTCTTTTTTCTCTAATAATTCTCCTTTCAGAGCTCAACAGCGTTTTCATGCAAAATGTCTTTCATTTTCTCATTTAAAATTGCTGTATTTACTCTCTATTTATGTTTATCTATCTATAGATATAGATATCTATAGAAATCTATCTGTAGATATAGATATCTATAGAATTTTAAGATTAAAAGAAGAAGAGCATAGTCTCTTATTAATTTCAGATTCTCAGACTGACAAGGAGTTTTTAAATGTAGAGTAGTAAAAAGGAATATGCCCTGGTTGACTACAAACATAGTTCTATGAAGATAAATCAGTTGCTCAGTTGTTTAGCCCTATTTTCAAAGAATCACAGAATCACAGAATGGTTAGGATTGGAAGGGGACACATAGAGATAATCTAGTTCAACCCCTGAATGCACCTAAATATGGGTGCATATTTTACATAAAATTTGCTTTTGTCACTGACTAAGATTCCAGATCTGAGCAGTGAGGTTTCATGAACTCTCATCAACAAGCTTTTAAATATAATAACCCCTTCTGAAGCATTTTTATTTGTTTATTTTACATATTCACTGATAGTTATGACACAGAACTCTTGTATCAACTGCTGCACTTTTCAAACAAATAAACAAAGGAATATAAAGACGGCAGGTAATTGTGATGGTTCATAAAGCTCAGGTTCCATGAATGATTTTTCTGGCTATGTTAATATCCAGTATACTTCTTCCATATAATGGCTGGACACAGCTTTCGCCCTGTTCACTGGAGAGGAAACCTGGATACCCAAAAGAGAGCAATTGCAAGACTAGATCAGGAAAGCAGTATGTTATGCACCTTTCATAAGGTATTTTGACATAAAATTAGAATAGGGGATTGTAAGAGACTGTTGTGGACTGTGTTGTCTTGACATTGTTGCCATACAATTTACAAAGTCCTGGCCTCAGCATCCTATCTCTGTGAAGACTACGGATTCCAAGTGTTTACCTCCAAACAATTTATGAATTCTTGGCCTTGGCATCCTGTCTCTGGGAAGACTGAGATATGACCTCCAGATGTTTTATCTTCATACAATTAACAATTTCTTGACGTCGGCATCTTGTCTCTGGGAAGACTGAGATATCAGCTCGATTTTTATTATCTCTACCCTATCCATCACTTCCTGGATCAGCTCAAGACACCAACAATGCTCAGCAGTGCCTGCTGAGTGGCACTGGCAGTCGAATTGGAGGGGAAGAGGAGCACCAAAGAAAAGATCTTCAAGAAAGTGGGCAGACTCTTCAAGAACTGGGAAAATAAAAGGACTATGTATTTTTCTCTCTTGGCACACAGAGAGAGAAGCTTCTTTTCCTTCTTCTCAACTCTATTCCGAAAGATTATCACCTGCACCAAGGCAGAGCTGATGAAACTGGAATGTTACTGTTGTTGGTAACTAATCTTGCTGCATCTCTTCCACTTGCTTGCTTATCTTTTTGTTTTCCATTTCTTCTTCTTTTTCTCTCTGTCCTATAGCCATTATGAGAATAGAGTTTATAAGGCTGTATGGCATTTGATCTTGTTTGTGTCTTATTCTTATTCTTGGGATCATATTGAAACCTCCCCTGACAGTGTATCAGGACAGGAAGATTTCAAAAACAGCTGATACAAAAAAGGATTGAACTTCACTGTCCTAGCCAGTTGCTGATTCTGCAGGTATAAAAGATTTTTGGACCCAGAAATTACCATCAAAGGAGAATATTATAGAGGATCTGAAGGAGTCAAAGAAAAACCTTTGGATATTCAGGTTATACAATGGACAGAATGAGAATAGCTCCAGAACAGCTTCCATTGCAGGTAAAAATCAATCTTTCCTGTCACTACAAGTCCTCAGTATTCAAGATTCTGTCTAGACTGACCTGCAGTGAAAAGCATGAGGAATCAGTCTACATTATATATTTTAACATGGGATGCCTGGAGACCACATGAATTTTATAGCTTACCTATATTTTCAGACCTTATTTTTTTTTCCTTAAGAAAAAATCAAATAGAAAGTAAACTAGAGCAAAGCAAAACAAAACCAAAGTTGCCATTACGGTAATAGCAAAGAAAAAAGAAACTATTTTCAAGAGGTATCAGTAACTTCACAAATTACATAAACAAATGTTCTGTAGGACTAAAATAAATACCTCATTTATCAGGAGTTGCCATTCTTTCTGATGCATCCATTTTCAATCTCTCATTTTATACTTAAAAATACAATTTAAAATAACTATATGCATAGTGTACATTTATGTTTATATGTATGTGTTTAGTATATATAGTGAATAATGCTTACAGACTATAGCTATATGTAAGCTGCAGTACTATGCTTTAGAAACATATAAAGCATTTTATTAGCACCAAAAATGAACAGATGACATTCAAGTCTGTTTTGTTCATACTGCTATATAACATATGTTAATCTCCCACTATAAAGTCCTAATATCCATTGAAAACCATTTTCCTACCTGTTTCTTCAAAATGAGCATTTGACCTTTTAGTTTGAGTAATGTCTTTCTGTAGACAACACTCTTTAGCTTTTTTCTTTTTAAGATTTGATTATGATCTTTTTGGTCTTTGCCATGGGAAGCCACACAAATGGAGAATGAAATAAGAGCAACTCTAGTGAATGAGGCTGAAATAATAGGAGAAATAATTAGTTGTAATCTACTGAGGGAAATAATGTTTATTTTTTTAGGCAAATCCATGACTTCATAGTCTAGTCTTTACTCTTACTAAGTATGAGAGATATACAGTGTCAATGTAATCTATTTCTTCTGCTAAACCCAAAGGCAAAAATCTCTGCCCTGGATCAAGATGCCAAGGTAGTAATGCCAAGGTAGTCATGCTAAGAACCTAGATTTTCTCTTCATTATTTTAATGCAGAAAATATTGTATTAATATCCTTTAAAATTATTTTCTGTTAAAGCAAATACTCAGAGTGTGACTTGTAAGTCTATCCTTTAAATATGTGCATGATCAGGAATTCTAGTAACATTAAATTGTGCCTAGGTTTCTTTCCTTATTTACTGTAGAAGACAGAGAGATTTTTTCCCAATCAATATTATTTTGTTGGTGTTCTCACCACTCTTATATATTACTAAAATCTTGAACAAACTTTGCAAGTTCAATACAAAAAGTAGGACTATGATGGAAGAATTTTATTCTGTCAAACTGACTTCCCAGAACAACTATGTTTCTTATTTCTTTGTAAAACTAACTACTTTTGAAAACATGTATCATACATTAGATAGGAGTACCCAGCTTGAAGAATTGATCTTAATGCATCTACATTCTCCAGAGTTTTCTATACTATCTATTTTTTTTTTTTTAGCACCCTTCTCAAACTATTCTTTATGGAGACATTGCAGAGAGATATAAGAGAAACCAGATGATTCTTAATAATATTCAATCTTTTAACAAGTTATGTAAGAGGTTATTTTTTTTTTATTCTTGCTATCTGAAAAATGACTAGACCGCAGCCACTTTTGGGACTAATTTTTGGGACTAATTTTTTTTCCATTTTTGAATACAATATGCAATATGTACATATTGTACATATATTTGAGTACAATGCATGGTGTAAGACATCAAAAGAATCAAACTTTATCTTAAGCAAAATAAGTTAATTTAATACTTTAAATAAACTTCAGGTAGTAGAAAAATTGTTTGTGTGCTTTCTTATTTTTACCAATAATATTTGATGCCAGTTTAATTGATTGGTGTCTTCAAAGTAATCAAAATTGTGCTGAATCTATAGACACTAATTTGAGCTGTTAAAGCAATTATGATTAGCTGGTATGACACAGATTGATCCAAGATAAATTTGCTACAATTGAATATATAAGTGTTTCATTAGTTCATTTTATTCCCTTTTCTCTACCAATTTCCCCACTTGAACAGAATTTTCTTCATAATTGAAGAACATCCTGAAATATTTTCCAGAGAGATAGGATAATGTGAGCTTTCCCTCATAAGTAGCTTTCTGAATAATATTGTTGAAAATATATAATAAAAACCTAGAACATAAAATATGGCTGTATATTCCAGCTGAAGTGTAACAGTCCTCAGGTTAAAATGTCACAATATGTCTTAAAATAATTTCCATTCTGGAGATCACGCAGTAGCAAAACACTGACTTCCTGTAAGAAAATCTAAACTCTAAAATGAAAGTGTTTTGAGAAAATGAGAAATGAATGCAAAATAATCAGTGAACCATCTCCATTAAGGAGAAACTAAACAGTAACACTTTGTCAGAGGCAAAGACTGAATGAAAGAGTTCATCATCACAGTACTTAATACTTTAATAATAGTCCCTACAACAAATAAACTTAGGAGAAAATGAAACCCGTAGTATTTTGCCTTAATCAGCTAACCGTCTATGATTCCATATGTTAACCAGAGTTCAACTTCCCTTGGTTTGTAAAGTCTCATCAGGTTTTTTTTTTTTTTCTTTTTCTTTTCTAGCATATTTTGTCATCTAATTATTTATTATGTATTTTCAATATGCTTCTTAAAGGCAAAAATGAATAGGAAATTTACCAACATTATTAGTCTCTAGATTTATTTCATTCAATTTTAGACACCAAAATATTAAAGATTCATATTATCTAAACAATTAATTTTAAAGATGCATACTTCCAGAGGTTGGAGGATACATTTCCTTATTGGATCTGAAGAAGTGGTATTCTCTTCATTTTCTCTGCTCAACTTTTTTATCAGGTCGGCAGACTGAGACAATTTGACAATTTGATATGTAGAATTATGTATTAGATACCTAGATCATACTTAGATTCAATCATCTCCTAAATTAATTGAAAATTGGTTTTCTGAAGTTGTTTCTCTCAGGAAACAGATCCCATATTGTGAGAGTAGGTCAAATATGCCAAAGGAATTGGGTGCTGAGTACATCTGTAACTATGTTCCCTCCAGTAGTTCAATCTGCTTGTGAAGGAAATTAAGATAAAAATATTGGCCTCCAGTGTGTACTCACAAAGCATATAATTATGTATTGTGGAACAGAGAGCTGCGGTTGAAAAGAAAGGGGAATATAGTCAATCTTTTTCTAAGAAAAATGAATTTTACAGAAGTTTTCTGTCTGTAGTTCCACAATATGAGTTTGCATTTGTCATTAATCTCATAAAGAAAAGAGTGTTGTAAAAACAATCTGATGACAGCAAGTGAAATGATGACAACTTGGATGAGATTTACAGAAATGTATTTGGCTGGAAAAGAGATTTATTTAAAAAGAAGTAAGACTATAATCTAATTAGATGTCTGTTTCGAACATTCAGTGCCATTGTCAAATCTAAGTGGCACTACTACAGTGACTGAGATATGAGATATTTAGAAAGGTTCTAAAAGTGGGATATCAAGAGTCCTTTTGCAGAGTAAACTCATGGTCATAGTTCAGAGTGATTTTTTAAAATGTTTTAGTAAAATGTGTCCAATTTAAAAGCCAAAGATTGTGTTGTCTAAGGCTAAAAAATGGCCATAAATTTGCCAGACTAGGAGATCCCAGCTAGTTTCTACATCTCTCTTTCAAGAGTTTCAGCATGAGTGCAAAAGTCAAGCATAGTTGAGGTGTAATGTTTGTTTTTAAGATAGTATCACCATATAGTTTGACCTTAGAATGTAAAGACAGAAATGTATCTATTCCAAAGTAATCCTGGTGATATTGCTTTCCATCTGTTTGTGATGAATTAGACCTTAGTAAAATGTTAGTGTGTCATAAATTACTCTATAAATTAAATTGAAAAATATTAGTACAAAATTCATGTGTCTACACTCAAAAAGCTAGGAAATAATTACTGATAAAAGAAATCTATTGAAACATCAAATATAATTCATCCTTTCAACTTCACTGAAGGTAATTAATGTGCTTAATCAGTCAACATCAGAACTGTACAATAATTTTTAAGCTGATAATAGATCTCTGATGGTCAATTTAAGTTCTGCCTCCTGAATTTAGCTTGCCTGGTAACATCACACATGATGGATGGATGTCTTTAACAATTTTAAATTGCATATTTTTATCTTAATATTGAAACAGTTTAGTGCAATAAACAATGATGAAAAAAGACAATATAATGACCAATTACATGATTATTATCACACCAACTATTTGGAAAATCAGGACTATTGCACTTTTAAACAATCTACTTCTGTGCTACTCATTGAATAATCTAACAGAATATGATACATTTTCAGGAGATTAAGAAAATCCATCTGGTGGTAAATCAAGCTAACCTCTTGCTAATTACTTTTCCTGACCTCCATGGTATTAATATAGGGATTACAAGCAACAGAATTTTAAACAGAATTCAATTTCCTTTTTAGATAGTGTCGCGACCTTTTTTTTTTTCTTGTTTGTTTCTATGTTTCTAAAAATATATATTTTTATTATATCTTTACATAGTTATGCTTACTGAAGTAATTAGAAGCAATATGAAAAATGCACAAGCCATGCACGAGAAAAAAAAAAAACATGACTTTCAAAACTTGCAAAATATTAAATAATTATAAATAATTTATTTATTTAGGAACAAGATAAAGCCATCCAATATACAATCAATATGCAGAACATAAATGTTGCCCTTGAAGAAGCCTTGAAGGACTATCATAGTCATCATGGCAGAAATATCACACTGCACTGTTGCCGTCAATAAAGAACTCCAAATTCCTCATGTAACTAAATAGAAGAGAGATAGATATGATTAGAAAGCATTTTGATTCCAAAATGTTGTGTGATGACAATATCTTTTTAGCTAGAATATCTTTAGAACTAGGCAAGAAATTCCTGAGAGGAATATCTATATTTTATTTATTTATTTATTTATTTTACAGCTCTTTCACCATCACAATCAATAGCCACAGAGTTATATTACACAAATATTTTTTTTAATTGCAATATAATAAAAAAAGGAAACAGGGTAAATATAGATTCGTTCCTCTAGTGAAAAGCTTTGATTTTCTTAGTCTCATGGATGCTAGGAAGCTGCCCTCCTGGAACACTTCCTGGCCGCTAAAGTGACAAGCCTATAGTTCTCAGCCAGAAAAAGTCGTTATGAGACTAATCTAAGGGGGCTAGTGTAGACAGCCCTGTTCAGTTTTTCCTAAGCCTCAGAGTAAAAGAGACATGGTCAAATTTCATATAGCTCCGCAGAGATCAATTATATCCCAATGTACTTTACAGAAACATTAGATAAGATTTTATTTTCACTATTATTCCTGAAAAAGAAACTTATTAAGGCATAACCAGAGTAGTGTTACCCTACTAACCTTTGTACAATCAAATGCAAAACAGAACACAACAAACTGCTTCTATCCAGTATCTAGCAAAGGTAGGAAAGGTAGGAAAGGTCTCTGTCTTCCTAAACCCTGGATTACCACAGCTATCTGGCTAATTTAGTGATAAATAGGGAAAAAAAAATAAAAGTTAATATCTAAATGACATTAGCTTAAATTACATCAGTATGCAATGTGCAGAGCTTTCCTTTGAGGTAATAAATTATACCTGAATCAACACCTTCATCTTCTCCAGAAGAAAAAAATGGGCAATATGTGTCCTCAGTATTTACCTCAATATAACTGATGTAGTTGTGAAGTCCAGACATAATTATTTACATAAGGTAGCTGGTAACATGACCTAGATTAATAAGGTTTATAATTTTATGCTTAGAGAACACTTAGCAAATACACAGTTTTGTAAAGTCATGGATAGTGGTGTAGATAGCAGAATGGCCATAAATTGTTCAAATTTGCAGATAAAATTCTGATTTTGCTGGTTCTGCTACAGTGAAGCTCTTCAGTGGTGGAGATGGAGAGGGGAGATTTGCTGTAAACAGGTAACAGGACAACCTAAGAATGGTAGATTTGTATGGGACTTTTACATTTGTGATTCTTCATATAGCAGTCATGCCTTTTTAACTTTCTTAAATTGCCACGGCAGCTTTTCTGTTCCCACAATGCTCTACCTCATTCATTATTGACTTTCTATTTTATGCAGCAATGACTAGGCAAAGATGACAGTGATTGTAAAACACAACCTCATTTACTAAACAACCTTCAATGATTGCCAGATCAGCTTGTTTCTTAAGTACACAAAGAGGCTGTGTCCTGAGACTCCATTGTGTTTATATCCAATATCAAGATCACAGGCTAAAATCATATTTAAGGAAAACATTTTCCATTTTCCCTCGAACCTTGGAGGAAAAAACAAATTACTCTGAGAAAATAATGAAAGTAATGAAAGTAATAAACCCATACAAGGCAGAAACAGTGTAGATACAGTGAGAGATCTGAAAATAAAAATCCTAAAAAATCTATTGTATGTATATGAAAGTAGTTTTTTTAATTGCCAGAAGCAATTGTGATATATCAGGTCATGCATATGCCAGACAATCTGAGGATAATCATTTATGCTGCTGCCCTAACATGTTCTACATATCTATGAATCTTGTTAAATATTTTCATAAAACGTGCTCTGTCATTGTCAGGGTTGTTCCAACTGTCAGCAAAGGAACAGTAAGATACAATATGCCTAGCAGAAAGAAGATGCAAAGTGTCATTCGGTCTGTACCTAGACAATATGTACTGGCCATCTCAAATCAAGAAAAGCTCTCCTGCAATAACAGATATATTGACTAGAGTGGAGAAAAGGGTTCCGATTTGGCTATTCCATATGAATATGTTTAACAGGGGATTGTAAAATGAGTGTTTGTTGCCCAATATTTGGCTCTAACAGATCAACTAACTTGGAGTCATTTGCAATATATATGAATAAGATTTGCTAGGCAAATGATATAGGCTATCCTAATGACATTGTATAGACAGCATAGAATATGTCCTGTGTATTTTTGGGGGGAAAAAAAAAGAAAAAACAATTTCCAAATGCTAGCTTGGACGGCAAACCATAACAATTTCCCTGTCTTGAGGAGAGACTCCTGCACAAAATAGTAACAAGAATGTCTGCTACAATATGGTAAATGAATGAACTAGAATGATATAGAACAGGACAGCAGCTCAGGTAAATTATGACTACCACGACTAGTGGCATAGATAAGATACTGCCTTGAAAATAGGCAGTACTTTTGATTATAGCAATAATCAAAAGTAAATATATTTACAATAAAAGATGTTAAAATTCTACCAAATTTTGTTTCAGTAGGTGAAATGTCAATTTCCAATTGGTTCTAATCAAAATATTTAGATAAAATAACAATATTTCCAAGAGTCTTTTTTTTCCCCTTTTTTCCCTATTAAGCAAATAAAATAATAATAAAAAAAAAAAACCCAATTTTTTTTTTCCAGCAATGAGTCCTCAAACTAGAGTTTCTCTTCTGGTATGGGAACAATTAGACATAATATCCAAGGTCATTCAGAGTTGAATTTGAGGTACTTGAATTTGTGGTTCTTAAATTTGTGGTGCTTGATCTATTGTGTTTCCTTCTGAAATAACGAACATACACACATATGCACATTCAGAAATGGACAAACACACATTCATGTCCATTTACCTGTATAAAGCACAATTCAGATTAATCTCTCTTTGCAAATCACGGTCATTTCAGCACTTGAAGCAATTATTCTTGTTTTAGTCTGGTTTCCTGATGTGTTTCAAGTGCTGCTGAATGCATTCCACAGATTATAATTTCAGTACTATTAAGCAAAATGAGAGACCTCTTTGCAAACTATCCACAACTCTATGCTGTACTCTTTGCTGAAGTGCAAAGACCGCTATAGCTAAGGTTATCTAATTTTCTGCACAAGAATCTCAATAACAGACTTTCTTTTTACAGAGGTATGTATTTTTTTCTTATTTCCCATATAGTTCTTAGCAATCTTTCAAGGTTAGTCTGCTGGATATACTCAAAGTATAAGTAAATAGTTTATCGAATCATTTGTCTTTCTGAACTGTGGAACTTTGTAAATCTGGCCAAGCTGTACATGACCCATGAATTAACTTCTTATTTGGAGAAGTTTTGATTCTTTGATAATATGACCCTTTGGCAAAACATCTAAGTAACTATCTCTTAAAGTAACTATCTCTTAAATATTTAATAATTTAATATCTCTTAAATATTTAGGTAAGTTTTAGCTGCATATTTATGAGTTCCTAACAATCCTAAATCCTAAATCCTAACAATGATGGAAGCACACTTGGCTGGCTCATCTAAATCTTTACAGCACATCTTAATATACTTTTCTGCATAACTTTAATTAGTCCTGTTGCTACACTCTTTGAGAGCTTATACTTGGCTAAAACACAGTAATATCAATTTATAGCTGATTTTATAACTGATTTCAGTTGATAACTGATATAGATTTTTTTCTTTATTCTAGAAGAAATAAATTTTATTTTCCTTAAATGGATATTGAAGATATTTCTTAATAAAGGAAAAGGTACCAATTTGCTATAAATATAATCCTAAAGGACTATCTCTTTTGTTTTCATTTTTTTTCTGAAGTTACTAGATATAACTACTCGTTCTGTTTCCCTTTTCATTAGTTTACTTTTTTGGGCTAATTGTTTTAGCTAAAATCTTTTATATTTTTTTTTATCCTGCATGTTTCTTTTTCCTAACTTTGAGTATATTCAGTATAAAATAACATTTGCTTAATGTAATGATCTGGATAAAGATTCTCCATTAGAACTCTATATAGTCAGAAGTATTCATCTTGCTTTACATAATATTCATCTGCATGTAAAAGCACCAGGGTTGATAATTCATACAGTTTCATTTTATTTCTCTGTATAGATTCAAATTTAACCCTTCTGCTTTAGAGGAATTAATTCTTCCTAAAGATCAATTAAGAGTTTTCTTTCTTCCACCCACAGAGGTGACATTGTGTGTGTCATTTGCATATATAGATGAGAAAATACAAAATAAAGTGATTAAAAGTAAATTAAGTAAACAGTCCTCTCTAGACTCCTGGGTAATTAGGAAACATTGTTTTTGATAGTTATATACTATGCTAGTGCATGTACGGAATTGAAATGCCAATTATAATTTGTTAACCATTTAAAATTTGCTTTAATTTACTTACAGCTGGCATTTCTTGTATGATAGAGTCAGGTATATTGCCTAGCACAAAATACTCAGCAATACTTTCAAAAATATCAGAAATAAAAATAGAATACATTTCATGGTTCGAATAATTATCTTACTTTTGTTCCAAACGTATCTCTTTCCAAACCAACATTGCTGCAAATACTTATGGGAATACCACAGGACTCTCCTAATTCCACACACAGTTTCTAGTAAGCAAAACATCAAATAAAATATCATTATAGGAGGTCAGTTTCTGAGGTACTTTGTGGGAATTACTGAAGAGTCATTACTGAATCTGCTGTTCAGTTAACCAAAGTTTACTCTTCAGTTAAACGTAGGACTAACTAGCTGTTAATCAGCTGAATTAAACATAATAGCTGTTCAAAGAAATAAATTAAAATATTAAGAATATTTTTACCTTTTTTAAAAAAAAATAATAACCAAAAATCCCCCAAAGGTCATTAATAAAGCTTACTCTTTGGCCTAAGAAAGCATTTGTTTTCTATAAACATTTTATTTTAGGTAGTAATATGGATTATTAGCAGTGCACAAGCCATCATATCTTTCCCAGAATAGCCTGCTTTATTTTTAACACTTCTTTTTCCAGCCCTCCTTAACTTCCAACAAATCACAGGATATTTGATGTGTGAAACATGTGATAGGCTTCATTAGAGCTATAGAAACATTGATATGCATTTTCTGAAGTTTTCATAAACAATTTTATTTCTATATAGCCTGATGCTGTTCTCCATAGTGGATCACTGAAAAAGAAAAAAGCTTTCTTCTTCCTTTAAATAAAACCTACAAAACCTTTATATAAAACCTTTAAATATCAAGTTTTATGTAAACTTCCATTAATTAAAATAAATTGCAACTTTCAAGGACAGCTCATCTCATGTTAAGATAGATGTCTAATGTCTTTGGGATTAATAATCTTCTGATTTTCTCCATTTATAGCAGAGGTAGAATGGATGAATAACTCAGACTAGCTGATTAGGTTTTGGAAGGCCAAAGCTAAATGATATGAATTCAAACATTTATGTCAAAGATTGTAGATGTATGTGATGTAGAATAGATATGATATAGATGTAGTGATCAAGATCACTAGCTGTAAGTGAATACAGGTAAGCAGTTTACCTAATCAATCAATCAAACTGTTCTAATTATTAGAGAGTGATCAAAACATTTTTATGAGACAAAAGTATTTTAAAATTCCTCTGTTTTAGCTAGATGTGAAATTTCCAAAGTCTGTGTAACTGCTACAATTCATGTGAGATTTTTAAGTCTCATGGCTTCTTTGGTGCCCTTTGCCCTTTCCTGAATCTCTTGACAAGTAATCAAAACAAATGAAGAATATTTGGAAATGAAGGATGGTACAGTATGTTGAAGATAAACATTAACTAAAACACACAGGTAAATTCAGCATCTAATATATTCATGTAGCATAAAAGGTGTGAAAGGCTTCAAGCACGAAGACAAGGCAGAACAGAAAATTCACATGGTGAATTATTCACCTGGGATTTTCTAATTTTCTCTTCATCATTTCCTGCAGGTCATTTCTGGCACACACACACAAACATATACACACTTACACACACATACACAAAGGATGAACAGAAAAAAAACATAGTTCTTAAGCATGGAGTTGGGTTTGTATCCTCCCAGCTGTCTATTTCTGTTCTTAGGCTTCTGTTCTTATGAAAGTAGATCATTATTTAGTGATGCTTCTCCTCCCTCTACTCTTAGGCGTATTCAGTAAAATCTGTAGATATAGTGTAGCATTTCCTGAGAGAGCAGGTGCAGTACGATGCCTGTGATTCCTGTAGCAAAAGCAAGAAAGTTATAGTTTAAGTCTGGGAGAGATTTGTAAGCACAAGTATGTCTCGGCAAAGAAGACTGTAAAGACAGGAAAATCTGAATGAAAAAAAAAAAATCTGATAGACTTCACCTTGGACAAAATGTGTATTATGCAGAATTCAGAAGGACATAAAGTAGGTGACTAGGTGAACTGACTGATAGATATATTTAATTGAAAGTAATTGCAGCCTCATATTCCATGAAGATACTGGAGAATTAAACACTGTGGCCAGTGGTGTCTCCCAGCGGTCAGTACCAGGCCCAATGCTGTTCAACTTGTTCATCAGTGACCTGGATGAGGGCACGGAGTGCACCCTGAGCAAGTTTGCAGATGACACCAAGTTGAGTGGAGTGGCCGACACTCTGGAGGGCTGTGCTGCCATTCAGAGGGACCTGGACAGACTGGAGGATTGAGCAGAGAAGAACCTCATGAGGTTCAACAAATACAAGTGCAGGTCCTCCTGCCTGGGGAGGAATAACCCCAGGCATCAGTACAGATTAGAGGATGACCCTCCACAGCTTCACCATCTATTACTATATATCAAGTAGTTGCAATTATTCATGGTAAGAAATGAAATAATTCCCATTTTCTTCCTGCCCTTCATTCAAAGTTTGTCACACCTTACAGAACACTGGCAAGGGAACTACAGTTAACATATTTCTTTAAAGAGGTAAAGTTGCTAGAAATATGTTAAATAAACCAGCCCAATATCACCATACTATATCTAGTCATATTATTTGCTTTCCCTAAGTCCAGTAAAGAAATTTTAAAAACAAAACATCAAAAAATCATTGTGAATGTGTAATTATTAAGAGAAAAATTCAGAGATTTAGAGATGTATAACTGATGGACTGATAGACCATCAGAAAGCCCATGTTTTACAGTGAGCTCTGTCACAGAGATGGACTGTGAACTTGAACAAATCACTTAATCTCCTTGGACTTCTGTTTTCTTGACAATATTTTACCTTTTTACTTATATGGCTTTTAGGTTTTATAGTGTGCCTATGAAGAGATCCTAGTATCAGCGTGCTGCCATAGTACAATAATGATGCCTACAAAAATTTGAGAACAGACACTTCATAGCAATTTTCTATATTTGCTTCAGCATTTGAGGCTTTGTGGATTCCCTGGTCTCCAGACTCTGAAGGTGTTGCAATAAGTACCCAAATCAGTCTCTAATGGAGGAAAATGTAGTCTTCTATGTTTTTAAGACTGGTCTGTACTCTGATTGGTTTGATTATGTTTAGTACCTGTGGGGCAGATAATTTTAATAAGTTTTTTAAAAAACTGAGATAAATGAAGAAAATGTCAGCATAAGATTGGATATGGAGTTATTGAGAACAGGAGTGCAAATCTGTCAGAGAAATCCCCAGTGATCCAGAAGGGAATGCAAGTAGCTTTGCAAGTAGCAGAAACAAGTTGGAATAATGGCACCAGGGTCTTAGTTATGTAGAAAGATTTTCATGTTTCAAACTGTAAATCAAACTAAATTAAATCAAGCCTACATTTCTATAGCACCTTTCATACAAGGCTCCCAAGGCACTTCACACAGAGACAAAGCCACTTGAGTGTTTATAAATACAAGAGTCAAAAAAGCAGGTCTTCATCTTAGGTGAAAACCTGAAAGTGTAAGAGTATCAAATGATGGCACAGATTGTGTTCCTGTACCATGGGATCAGGCTCAGCTGAAACCTCAGGACCATGAGCTCTCACATGGACAGGGAAGAACCACCGATCACCCTGTGCCATGTGCTCTAGGTGACCCTGCGTGTGCAGAGGGGTTGGACTAGATGACCTTGCAATCTTAAGCATTCTGTAATTCTATGATTCTTCCCCTATGGGGAGGAATAACTCCAGGCATCAGTACAGATTAGGGGTCGACCTGCTGGAGAGCAGCTCCACAGAGAGGGACCTGGGAGTCCTGGTTGACACCAAGTTAACCATGAGTCAGCAGTGTGCCCTTGTGGCCAAGAAGGCCAATGGGATCCTGGCCTGCATCAGGAGGAGTGTTGCCAGCAGGTCAAGGGAGTTAACTCAGCCCCTCTACTCTGCTCTGGTGAGGCCACACCTGGAGTATAAAAGGGAGGTGGAACTTCTAGAGAGGGTCCAGCGGAGAGCAGCAAAGATGATTAAGGCACTGGGGCATCTCTCGTACGAGGAGAGACTGAGTGAGTTGGGCCTATTTAGCTTGGAGAAGAGAAAATTGGAATGGGATCTGATTAACATGTATAAGTACATGAAGGGAGAATGTAGGGAGGAAGGGGACAAGCTCTTCTCATTGGTAGCCAGCGATAGGAGAAGGGGCAATGAGTTTAAGTTGAAACACAGGCAGTTCCATCTCCATATGAGGAGGAACTTCTTAACTGTGAGGGTAAAAGAGCGGTGGAACAGGCTGCCTAGGGAGGTTGTACAGTCTCCTTCTCTGGAGGTTTTCCCGACTTGCCTGGATGCTACTCTGTGCCACATACTTTAGGTGTCAGTGCTGGAGGAGGAAGGTTGGACAAGATGATCTCTAGAGGTCCCTTCCAACCTTAAACATTCTGCGATTCTGTGAAATACATGGTGGGAATAGGCTTTTTTACACTCTGGGAAATTGTTAGGAAAATGCTAAGGAAATGATTATGTACACACTAAAAATACATTATTACTAAAAATACAACATTATTAAATTTTCTCCAGAGTGTCTTGCTAGAATGTAGACAACTACATCCTAAACCACAAGTAGTAAAATGACTTTAAGATTATCTAGAATGTTATTATACATTGGGAAAAGGAATATACTTAGAAGAGTGTGAGACAAGTGTAAAAGTTTGAGGTGGAAATAAAAAATAATCAGTCATCAACTAGGTAAAAAGTCTAAAGAGAATACAGTGATTAGGCAAGAAATGTAAGAGTAACAGAGTTACAGGATTAAAAATGTCTTAAGTCCCCAGGCTTTTTGCCCAGATGCTCAGTAGAACATGTTCTGTTGGTAAGATTCAGGTCTATAGCAGGAAAGTAACACCAAAGTTGGAGGTGAATAAAAAGAACATTTTGAATGTTTGCATAACAAATAGTAAAAAAAATTATTTTTAAAAAAGCAGAAAAACAAATTATTAGAGTAGCTTCAACCCCTCTGATAAATCACCATTTGACATTTTAGTACATTTTTAAATGAGCTTTGTCTTTATCTTATGCATAAACTATGCCTGACATTTTTCCCACATGCTTTTATATAGACCGTCTGGTTAAGATGTCAAGAGATGAGCTCAAAGGTTTTTGGTAAAACTGACAAGGTCTCCCCAATTCCTCCCAAACCACATAAATCAAAGAAGAAGTCTGCACGTCCATGCCAAATGTTCAGTAGCACTGGGACTTTTAAGAAAGCTGACTGAACAGAGCTGAACTCATTTTGTTCCTGCTGGATAGCAAAATTAAATTCCCGTTGCTCTAGTCTCAGCCCGACTAGTTAAATTCTGTCTCTTCATTATCGTAACATGTCCAATCTTTTAATTTCAGTGTTCCACAGATATTGTTGTTCTTTGGAAGTCTACAAAGTACTAGTTTCTTACACTTTTTGTTTTTTTATTTTACTTTTTAGTAGGAAAAAATGAACTGGAGTCAAAACACAATGTATAGCTTGAGTAAGAAAAATATTTAAAAAAGAATTTTAGGAACAGAGTGAGCATTTATATTTCAGAAGTGCAGAGAAATACACTAGATATGTTGTTTTTTCTTTTTTAATTATATAGGAGCATAGAGTGAGTGTTTTTGCATGTTCAGGCTGGTTTACCTTGCAATGACGGTATTTCTGTTCTGACCTCCAAGTCATATTCTCCAATTTTATTTATAATTTGTTATTGGAAGATGGAAACAAGTCACATAGATTTATATGACAAAATAAAAGCATGAGATTTCTCCTCTAAATCTAATCTCATTTGGATGCACAAATAGAGTCTTAATGAAATATGCAATGCAATTTGATTTAAAGCTTTTTCTATGCTGTATCTATTTTCTAGATACCTTTGTTTTATTATATAGTTTATGCTGTTCTAGGTATTCAGAAGAAAGATTGTTAATAAAAAGCATTTATGCACCAATACCATGTGGAAATCAATGACCTCAAGTGTATTCCTGTCATATATTGTTTCACAAGAATATATTAAATTTCTGTAAAAAATGTGAGTTTGAAAAGTTATACCATATATTGAGCTCTATATTTATTAAAATACAAAAACTGAGGTTTTTTTTTAATTTATATTCTATTTTTCAGTTTCCATTTTACAATACTTTGAACTCTTCTCCTGAAAGCTGTTTACTTTAAATACAGACGCAGATCACTGATATATGAATAAGGTATAAGCACGAGCAGACAGAGAAAAGAAAGAACTGATTTGAACCCCCAAAACTGACTAATGCTTTATTAATCAATATTTATTATACATTTGGAGATTCTTGTCATATAATATATTTATCCATAAATGGTGTAGCCTTCAGTGTTCCTCTATGTTTCCCATTTAGAGATACATTTCCTCTAGTCTGATGGTTCTTCCATTCCAGATAAATGTTGACCAAGCCCTGCCATGAAAAAACTGCCTTGCTATGGCATGTGCATAGCAATGCCATAGACAGGGAACCCGAGTTCCCTGGGATAAGGAAATTCTGACATCTATTTCCAGATATGGATCTCTTGAATAGTAAAATGAAAGGGATCATGCTTGACTCTTATTCTATAAAAAGAAATACTCCTCATCCAGATGTTAGCTGAACAAACTGGCATTGAATTAAGTTAGGCAATTTAAAATTCCTCTTTAGTTCCCTATACTACCATGGGAGTAGCTGCTTAATTAATTTGGAATGGATCATCTTCTATTTGTCTCCTTTTAGAGATGTGAACTTGTCTTCAGTTACTTTAATTAGCTGCTTATTTCAGGAGGAATGAATTTTCCCCTGTTTGCTTCTCTGCTAGAACAACTTATTTAAAATTCAGGTAAAGTAAATAAAGAATAGAAATTTACATGATTACCTATTTAGTGTGAAAACAAAGAAAATCCCTGATCTGTTCTACATGGGAGCCTGTAGGCTTTGAAGCCAGTGTGGATTCAGTTGATTTTGTTGTTTGCAAACATAGACAAAAAATTAAAATGAAAGAGTGTACTTATAATTTTTATACTGAAACATCTATTCTCTCCATACCATCTGCCACTCTGTATATTTCATATTCATTACTTTTATGTAAAATTCCCCAAACTATCTCTTAGATAAAAACAGAACCCCATGTCATAATGTTCCATTAGAAAGAGAAGTGAAAGATAATTCCTATTAAGTGGTACAATATTCCTCTCTGAAGAAAGGAAAGATCAGCCTTCTACAGACCTGAACTGAAATCCAGAGTAAATGGAAATAGCAGATTTAGGTCTTCTAGCTGATTCCCATGACTAAGTACACAGTGGTATAAATGCCACTCATACCAATACCCTACTGCCATGACTAATGTGACTCAGCTTTAATCCACTCACAGTGAACTAGGATGAAAAGAAGAGCGAGAATGTCTTTCTTTTTCTGTGCTTTTCAAATTTCTTTGGTTTATTCTTGGTAACACTATAAAGTGAGAGATGCCTAAATCCCTTGTGTTTAATCCGGACACAGTCTTTGCCTAAAACATAAGCAACCCCCTGTAAGATAATGTTTTTTTAACAAACTGTAATACCTAAGTGGAAGAGTGATATGATCTATACAACATACTGTGATTTTATTTATACAGTTTATGGTGTAAATTAACAGTGTAATCATTAAGGATCCAAACCTAATATCAAAAATATTTTGAAGATAGTAACATTGTTCTTTTTAGACCTGAAAAGAGCGAGAATAGTGCTTAACCTCATCTCTGTGTTCTAATATCTAAAAATTTTCATATTACGTAAAAAGAGTACCTTGATAGAAATAATTTGTTTAATTGTTTTATTCTACTGGACATTTTACTGCTTTATGGAAAAAACTTACTACATATTAATTTAAAAAATATATATGTAATACAACATTTTACCATGTGTCAATGAAATAATGAATTTATTTACAAATCAGAATACTTGTATATTTTTTCACATTACAAAATTAAAAAAAAGTAAATCAATATGTACATTGAAGTCACTGTTAATACCCACTCTTCTGCTGTTGTCTACTTCTCCATATATGACAAGCATATGTATTTCTGTTTTATGTTATGAAATGAAGAGTTTCTTTAAAAGGCATTGGAAAACCCATGATACATCCCAACACTTTTGGTTTGGAAAACCCAATACTTATACAAATAAAAACAAAATTCAATTTTTAAACAAAATTTCAGAACTGAAAAAAGAACTCTGTAATTCTTTGACCTTTTGAATTTGTGTATGAAAACAGCCAATAAGAAGTAGGAATTTTTGTTCATGTATCCTTTAGTCTTTAGGATGATTGAGAGCATATCCTTCAGATATATAGAGCTCTTATTTCAAAGCTTAACTAAAATGAAAACATCGTGATGATTTAAATGACAATAAAAAGCTACAGCAGATTAAAAATAAAACTAAGTTGAAAGGTGCGAAACTCAAGATTAATACCCAGTCCTAAGCTAGTTATAAAGTGATTTAGAACTTTTTATTACATCCTGTGAAAAATCAGGCCTAAAATAAATCTTCCATTCTACCTGTTGACACTTAACTTTTGTACATATATATTTTTGTCAGGACACCAAAGAAAAATGATCCCATAGCCTAGCAGTTTGACCACTGTCATGGAAAAAGACATCTGTTCTACATCCTCAAAATCCAGGAGTGCTGACTCAAAATTGATCAAGTGATCTTGAAAGTACTCAAACTAATAGTCCAGTTGTTAGGAAAACAACTAGAGGTTGAGATAGAAAAAGGCTTTTCTACATCCTCAAACCATCAAACTATAATCATCAAAATAAAAATGAGATCTTTTACTTCAATGCTTTTGTGAATCTAATCTTTATGTTTCCTGCATTTCATGTCAATGAAACTGAAATTTTCATGTCTCTTTTATAAAGAGCTAAATGAAATATTTCTGCATGAAAAGCTAGACATTGTCTCTGGGGAAAAAAAAATCATTTGGTATTTAAGTTAAGGTTTAACTTTGGACAGGTAGTACTCCTCTTCCTTTTTACAGAGGCAACTGTATTTCTAAGTATAAACACTATAGCATTTAAAACTTAATTTGAAATTTTCTATACTATCCATATGATAGTATGCTACACCATATAGCATGCAAAATGAATAAACAGCTACTGTTAAAAACAGCAACAAACTATTAGAAGTTTTTCATCTCTGATTCATCCTATACATAATTCCTAAGAGCATAAAATTACTTCTAGAATATAATTCTTCCTCAGTCTTTATTTCTAAAATATAAGCACATAGTTTTATTTCTCTGTACAGAACAATCAATTGCCACTTGTTTGATGACAGCAGATTATTATCAAAACTGTATCACACTCTGAACTATATTTTCCACATCATAGACTAGAACAGTTAATGATGTTTTAGCTTTTCATAAATGATGAAGATGTCAACCTTGAAGCCAGCAATAGGACAACTGAGGAAATGCGAATTTTGCAAGTGAATGAATGGTGTTTGTCAACCTATAGGAAGCAAAATACAAACCGTAAGTAAAAGTATTAGGTTGATGTTTATCAATATTATAATGTTGAGAATTTAATATTTCTGACAGTTAATGTAATTCTGTCTTTCACCTTTCGTACATTTTGAAGTTTCTGATTACTTAAAATTTATCTTAATAAAGGATTAGAGATAGAAAAAAGTTAATTTATGAAATATTTTGTAGCATTATTTGGCCTGAAATAGGAGAACTCAAAATGATTTCTGGACATAGAGGATTTATGACACAAAATCAAAAATTTGTGTGATTTCAAATTTTGACGTGAACAAATCATTTGGAAGCTATATTGATTTAAAATACAATGCTTTTCTGATCTCCTAAATATTCTGTTTTTTTTTCTAATTTATCAAACTTTTCTGGGCCTTTCTCTGAAAAGTTTTCCTGAATACCATGGTATGAGACCTCTGTTTTCACCCTTAATCTAGTCTTAGGAATTAAACTCAACAATTAATTTCCTGATAATCATCCTTAACTCAACCAATTCCACTGCCCAAACTTTGTTATGTATCATTGTTATACAGTCACAGAAATGAAAAAATCATTTTGGTTTGGTATTCAAAAGGTGGATATGTATTAGTGTTTCCATTTGAATCAGAACAGTGGTTTTGACGTGAATGTGCCAATTATCATTAAATAAAATGCTTTACTGAAGAAGTCTTAGAATTAGCTTCTTTTTCTATGAAAATAAACTGACAATGTGTTCCTGGAGTAGATCTAATGCATCCTAGCTACAAAAGGACTTTCACTAAACAGGATCAGATTAACTGGATTCTTCCAGCAGACTCGGGGAGGTCAAAGCTTCTCCAGAACCCTCCTAAAGCCACACATGACTTATGTGTAGGCGAACTCTTCTATCACCTCAGGCCGCTTTCCTTTAAAAAGCTGTACCCTGCCAAACTGTAATGGATCACCATAGGCATCTGCTATCTAGTGCAGGTCAGGAGCTATATCTTTTCTAATAATCATGCTGCTAGGATAAGAGAGATGTGCAGGAGTTGCCTGACAATACAGTGCAGATATAGAAACAGATAGAACTCAATATCTAAACAAATACAATTTGTGATAAAAGAAACAAAATTTCTTTATGTCATAAGGCCTGCTTTTGCAAAAAAGTGTCACAGCATGCCCATCGCCAGGCAAAAAATGGTTACAAAAAATAAATATTTGTATCACTGACTTAAAAAACAAATGATATTCCAGAGATTCATTTCTCAGTCAGAAAACAGTGAGGAATACAGTAGTAAAAATTAAAATTAATATAACAATTACCATTAATATGATTAAATAAGATGCAGTGTAGTTGAGAACTAAAAAGCTCTAAGAAGTATTTCAACTCTGAAAAAAAAAATGCTACTGAATAATATGTTTTCAAAAAGAATGATTGGCAGCCTGTCATACTGAAAATATATGAAATCAATACAGATCTAAAACGCAGAAACTAACAGTCTCAGAAGACTCTGATCAGCCTGAAGTACAGGATTATTTGGTCTTATTGTATGTATGCCGCTATCCACAAAGCACTCCATCTGAGTATTGAGTATGAATCTGTTTGCACAGAAAAACCTCAATAACTCTACACAGGAAACTATAAGGAACTGAAAAATATCTGTGCTGAGTCCAAATATAGTGATGGAGATGGAAAATTTGATAATTATCTCACACTTGTTTTTAACTGTGGAATTCCTTTGCATTCTAAAGAATTACTCTAGGCATAAACCTAGCATAAACATGTATAAGCATTAGGACAGTTAAATCCATAATACTAAAACAAGTCCTTTAAATTAAAGGTAACTATATTTTAGGAAAATATAATTTTGGCCTTTCGTACAAGACATAGTGAAAATGTAAAAAGCAGTTATAGATCTTGAATTAGAGGCCCTTATCTTCTGATGGCAAAAGTGACTGAAAGAGTTAGTAATGCTATGAATATTCTTGAGAAAAGAAGAATAAATTAACAGTGCATTTAAAAAGTTGTTATATCAGTGGCCAAGACTGGCAGTAAGCTGACTGTGTGGATGCTGTAGTTAGACAAAGGAGAAGTGGTAGCGAAGAATTTTAGTCAAGGACCAAAACCTGATGCTACACTTTGACATCATTTGTTATAAAGCTAAATTGATTCTCAAGAAAACCAGTTATATAGAGTAGAAGCTCCTTTCAGCTACAGAACTGAAGGCAGTGGCATCCTCAAATGAGTTTCTGCTAATAGCTTGACCCTTCTGTTCAGTAAGAAACTCGCCCCAAATTATTTTTGATTCCAAGTAAGTTAGTCTGAATTTTAAAGCCATCAGGAAATGGATCCCTGTAAAGCCTAAGATCTACTACTGGTATAGAAGTGAAACAATTAAATGATAAGATATGTAAATGCACACTCTCTTGAATGGTGAACTACTACATGCGCACATGAAGTATTTTCTGGGCAAAATTGAGCACAAATCATTAATCAAAAAATATGAACCATTTAGTATCAGGATATTTTAGAAAAAAAAATACAATTAATGATAATGAGGCAATGTATGACATTATATATATCATATTTGTTTCTTATTATATTTTGCAGTATTTTAGAATATGAACTATTCTTGAGCCTCTCTGTAACTTAACTACCATCGAATATTATTAATCTCACTTAAAATATTTGAAATATCTCTATAAAACTAACAGTAAATCCATCAAAGATTTCAAAGTTGGAGCAAATTTCCCAACAGGTGAAAATTGTATAATTTAATATAGATTTCTGAAACCACTTTTGTCTTTGAAGAAACCATTTACAAAGAAAGCTACATTTTTCTCTATCAAGAGACATACTCTGCCTACAAGCAAATTATTAAAATATACTCACTTTCAATTGCAGACTTTAAACCTTATGAAAGTTGACTGACTCAATCTACATAAATGGTCAATTCTACTTCATGGAAAAGCTTTACATTCAGGAGTATTAAACTATACCATTATTTTAAAATATCCACAATCTTATTTTATAATTGAGAAAAAAAAGTTCTCTAGATTTTTAGAATATTACATATTCCAAATGGGCTTAATTTCAGAATATTGTTCAGTGAACATTTTTCACTGCACTAAGTGACTATTTCATTAGCAACTTTGTATTGCTTAGGAAATATTTAACAATGATTTGGAAAGAGTCACAAGCTGCGTAGTGTTCAGTATTCTTTATTTCCAAATACTAAACAACACTAAAAAATAAGAAAAGTCAATTTTCAAAGCTATTTGAGGTTTTTGAATGATCATCTGGTTTCATTTAAAAACAATTTAAAAAATCTAATAACTTTCTTGCTTATTTGTTTTGTTTTGTTTTGTTTTGCATACAGGTATTTTATGTACAGATAATGGTTCTAAAAGGGGTAATGGTACCAAAGGTGCATTAAATAAATCTTAGTTAATCACCTATACTCCATTTACTGTCACTGTACTGAACTTGAAAACAATCAAGTATAGTTGTAGAAGTGTTTCATATGTGCTTTAGTGTTTACATAAACATAAAAATGCTTATTTGTCCACATATTCTCTCTATTTGCACTTACAAGAATGCAGAAGTGCACGATTTTCGCATCCTCAGGTTCATATTCTGTGCCTCTGTTTAGATGAGAAAATGAATACCCAGCATTGCTAGATATAGTAGTGAATAAGATTACTTTATTAGAATTTTAGAATTTCTGTAAAAAATATGGGAATCAAAATGAGTTTATGTCTTTATTTGCATTTCTGTTTGTGACAGTCCATAAATAAGAGATAGATGTGAAAAAATCAAAAAGGTTTAGTATTTTCTGTAGAGAAAATTTAAAGGTCTATTGCTCTTACAATTGATTGGATATATGCCCATCAAACACAGTATCCGATAGTTTGTAAGTCATTATAAAAGTAAACATAATAATTAATACTATTTCACTAGAGCCAATATATTCTGTATAGCTAATATAGTCAGTATTTTCCATCTCAGTGCACATTGCTCTTACTGTTTTCCATGTAGTAATTTGTAACTGTTAGTAAAATCTTGCTTCATTGCTTATTTTTGCAAAGATTACAATTAGTTTCAGCATTATGGCACTTATTGTACTATCCAATTAATCTTTGCCTGCTTTGATTTAATTACACTGGATAGTATAATATGTTAAAGGCTGTAAACAAGGTTTTATGAGAAGAAAAGAAAGAAGGAATCTCTTCTATGTGGATCTATATATCAGGACTACATCTGTCTCTCATTTGTAAACAGAATGAATTCTACTTAAATTATTATGAAAAGCATTCTTTTTCTACGAGCCTAGTCTGTTATAACAAAAAATCTTGGTCATTAATCTGCATTCTCCAGGCCTTGCTATCAAAGAAATAAAAGTGACATATATAAGACTTTGACAAGCAAAACTACACATATTGTTCTTGAAAAGACAGAACTTTGTATTAAAAAAGGTTGTGACATAAATTGGAAATTCTTATGAGCAAGTAAACAGCTCCTTTGGGAATAAAAGAGTTTATATCTTTACACTTTTTGTTATCTTTCCTTCATGTCTAATTCCTCAGGACAATATCCTCTGGAAAATCTAGTCAATGGGAACAGGAATTGAGTTTTTCTTTTTTTTTTTCTTTTTTTTTTTAAATGAAATAAAGGACCTTTCCTCACTGCTACTCAGACACTTATTTTTATGTCTCTGTGTGATACTTTCAGTTTATTTTTTTTCCCGTAAGCACAAAGGATTAAGAGTTCTGGTTAAACCCAGTACTGGACCAACTTATATCTTCTATTCTTCTTGTCTTTTGTGTTGTGCTGAAGGATGCTTCAGGCAATCTGAAGCTAAAAGCATAGTTTTGTGATAGGAGCATCTGATAGAACAAAGTACAGATTGTTCCTGTACATCTTGTGTTATTTTCTTGCATCAATTCAATAGCTTTTACATTAGATGCTCAATTCATACTTGAGCCTGTCTATGTGCATTCTAAAATGTACTGATATTTTATTTTAGATATAGAAAATCTTAAGGAATTCAAATCTCTTTTTATTATCTTTTATCTAAGAAATATAAAAATAATGCAAATAGAATTGCAGGTTTTTTGTTTGTTTTTTTGTTTTTTTGAGTCCCCCATAAACGCTATGCTGCATGAAAGGGACTAGTTTAACCTTCCTGTATAGCCAAGGGAAAGATACCACAGGTATTTTGAGGCTAAATCACTTCATCTAACATAAAATAGTTCAAATTCCTCAGGTCTCTCTCTCTAATGTTTGTAGAAGGACAAATTCAAATTAAATTCATACCTTTCAGATTATAGAAGTTACATGTGAATTTTTCTATTAGAATTACCTCCATCTAATGGATTATTGTCTATTTGCAATGATATGCAGCAGCTACCTGCATTGTCTATCATGAACACAAGCTGTTCAGTGTTACAGAAATCTATTTGAAACTAAATATACTGATTCGGTGAACCTCTGTTAGAAAGGTTAATGTGAGAGAGAATGTTAAAGGCAACTGTCAGGCGCCCTGGGCATATGCAGAGAGTTTGCAACCTCTTCTTCCTGCTGTAAAGCAACTCCTCTTCACTGCTACTAATAGGTCAAGGGCAACTAAACTTTCAGCAAGGAAAGAGGGGGTTGCAAATAGACCCATGTGACCCAGGAGCTCAGGGTGACAGCAAGGCTAGCAGTGCCTGAACAAGGACTACACTTGTAGGCTCAGGAAAGGGCCAACACAGTCAAACACCTAGGGCAGGGAAAAGCAGGAGGTAGCTGAACTGGCTAGTGCATTCACGGTTGTTTACTAATACGAGAGGAAATGTATTACAATAGCAATTTAACAATTTGTGTCAGATTGTATTCTATATATAAATATTTTCCTGTGGTGTAACTCTGATTAGAAAGTCTCAGGCTGTTGAAATGTTCAGTGATCCATACAGAAAGGCAGTATTAGGTACTTTTGATGTGACATTTCATTATTTGTGTGTCATAAAATCAGATATTAAAATCAGTCACATTATCCAAAACTTCTAATTTATCTTCAGAAATTTCTGATAATTCTTTACACAGAAAAGCTCTTCTACTTTCCAAAGATGTGTTCATTTCTTTCCTTTCCAAGTCTCTTGCATTAATACTTGAAAGAAAAGGTGAAGTTTTCTGTATAATACTAATCATAGCTTAGTTATCTTCTTTGCTTTATTCTCTTCATCTACTAGGAAACAAAGAAAAGTCAAAAAATATTTAGTGTTGTTGTATATTATAATTCTTTTCCAATTTTCAAGTCATTGGTGACAAATCTGTATTTTTTTAATTATGTGTGCCGCAGGAGTTTGTTAGCATAACAAAACTCCCACTACCTCAACTGTATGAGACTCCAGTGCATATACATAATTTTGAGGGAAATCTTAATGCTGTCCTCTACTGATAATACTAAGTGATGGAGAGTAATTAAAGAATGAAAAAGTGTAGGAAACAGACACCTATTTGCTCAAGAGGGACTTTTTAAGGTTCAGAGCTAAATTATGGTATGAATGTTGTTCATTTGCATAACAGCAAAGAAGAACATAATTTACCCCCAGAAAGCTTATTTCAAATTGCATCTTACTTTGTGAAATACATTCCAGCATCCTGGAGACTACTTGTATCCCAGACATTGCTTTTACATGGCTATCATTTCCAGATTTTCATGAGGGCAATTTGAGATCTTTTAAAACAGTTAAAGCAATTGCAAAGAGCATGCAGAAGCTGATAGAAGGAAACAAGGGGAAAGGATGAATAAATCTTTATATCTTTCTCTCAGTGGTGTAGTCCTCCTAATCCTTGGAAAGTGTGTGTGCATTTGAACTTAGATTTGTAAATTATAGCAGGTTTGCCATCAGTAAACACATTTCAAGTAAATTTAACATTGTTTTTATTAGATTGGACTCTATATTTAAATGCTTTATTAGAAGCGCAGTTGATCAATAATGCTGTGAAGAGGCAAGGTGTGGTTAATTAAGATTAGCAGATCTGTTCTCAAAATAATTTTGTTTCTGGACTCCAATAAATTATTTCTGTCTTAAAGATACTAAAGTGATTAAATTTCTAAGTTATCATCCAGGAATAAACATAAAAGGTAATAAAATACACCTTAAATACAACTTAAAGTGCTTATAAGTGAAATGATATGTTTACTCATTATTTCTTAATTTTTTATTTCCCAATATAGACTACAAAAGTTGATCATTTACAGTTAAATGCAGAATAATAAGAAGAATTTTAAAAATATATATTTTATCGGGCTCCTATGTTTAATCTCAGTCTTCATTATAAGTCATAAAACTTTTCTCTACTGAGCTTACAAAAAAACTAAAGTTAAAATCAAATGTTTGTTTCAGATGTTATATATTACCATCAAATAATCCAATTTTTAGTAGGGAAAAAAAGAGACTTTTAGAAATCCAGGATCTATGTCATCACTGCTGTTCTTAGTACCATGTTCCTTAGGTAAAAATGTGTAATTACTTTTTGCTCTTATACAGCTGTTGCTGCTCAAGAATTTTCTCATGGTGTCATGATCTCAGGTTTTTAGTGCCAATAGTAGACACTTTCTTTTAAGGTGTTATGTGACTTTTCAAGGAAGTTTAATTTAACTGCAATGAATATGTCTTTTGACAATAGACAAAAACAAACATTCTGGTCTTAAGTTACAGAGTAAAGAAAAAGAGCGAAAAAGAGAATACACATGAGATTTACTGCCTTTTACAAATAGTAGTCGCTAGAAAGTCTACTTACTTAGATAGCTATTGAAACTACAAATTAACACAAATTCACAAGTAACTTTCTCCAATATGATTAAATTTATTCCTTAATAAT
>JAUBOD010000391.1:207295-218994 GCA_032353885.1 Nothura maculosa | reverse complement strand
ATAGCTATTGAAACTACAAATTAACACAAATTCACAAGTAACTTTCTCCAATATGATTAAATTTATTCCTTAATAATGGATTCATTACGGAAAGAAGTGGATTACACTTCCAAGCCAGATCAAATAAGGTGACAGGAGTGGAATTCTTTACACTCCTTCCATAGAGAAGTCTGAGTGTCAGACAATCATACAATCATACAAAGTATATTTATAAGGAATTTATAATACAATCAAAATTCATCTAAACCTAAAGTAGATATAGCTAATTCAAATGCAATACAGCAAAATCGTTGTGGTATCCCAGATGAATGCTTCCACCATTGTTCTGCAGAGTCAGAGTCTGCTCTCTGGAGGAACATACAGGCACTTCCCCAGTAAGGAGGCAATGGAAAGTAGCAATCACTTAGAGCTCTTTAGATTGCAATTTTGAGCAGAGAAGCTCAAGTGCTAGCTAAGTCTTCTAATTTATTTAGCCTCTAGGAAATTGTATGCTGCTGGCAGTGCAAAATAAATATTTGTTAGAAAAATAAACTGACACTTGTCTGCTTGGTGTACTGCAGACATGTAAACTCACTCTGGATCAGGCACAAGCCGGAGTTTATTATTCAGACATAGTTATAAACTGTTCATTGGCTTCTCTGAATGCTTTACATGCACACTTTTTGTCCCACTTCAACTGTCATGGAAAAACTCTGCTTCCTTAGGTTTAAGACTATACATTTCTGTTCATCCAAAAGAAGGCCTAATTTGTAATAACACTAAGGATTACATAATAGCTGCTCTTCTTCAGAATTATAAGCATCATTGTTTTGAAATCCCACAGCCACTGATAAAAGAAAACCCAAACACGTCATTTTTGTCTCATATAATCATACCAGAAAGGTCTTAACTGTACACTTACCCCTATCACTGCTAGCCCACAATTACAGTAACTAGAAAATATTTTGAAAGATACTTGCTTTGTGGGTCAAAATTTATGTGCCATTGGTGTCATTAACAAAACAAAACAAAAAAAAAAAAGCAAAATAAAATTGGAAATGTCGTGAACTGAAATTAACTTTATAAAACAAGTATAAAATAAGGATTCATAACTTTTTTTTAGGAGTGATTCTGATATCCAGAATTGTGACTGATCTGCCAGGACATCTCTAATAAGAATTTTTTGGATTAATAATGGCTTTTCAACACCAACATTGGCAGCAGAAAGATGAAGAGAAAGACAATTATCTGATAAAAAATTGTTATAAGTAAAAGTATCTGATTATATATGCCTTTTTTTTAATAGATATTTTTTACTCAATCATTTCACATTTTCTCTGGAAAAAGTAGAAGTTTCAGCAGGTGCAACCTCTGCGCATTCCCATCATTTCAAATTTTCTGCAGATACAAATTACAGCAATATCATTGATGCAAGAGACTACTACTGCAATTCCTAAAAATATCTGTAAATTTAATCATAAATGAGGACACAACATCAAATCAAATCAGATTATAATTAAAATGTTCTTGTAAACCAAATCCAGAATCTGAGGTCATAGTTCTCTAGATATGGAAGAGAAATGAGAAATTGCAATGAAAGAGAAAGCAGAAGAATATGAAACGAGACTGCTGCCTACTTCATTGTAGGACAGAAAACTCATCATTAAACCTTCCATGCAGCAGTATGGAAAGAGACTACATAAATAAGTATCTCGATGTTATTTAGCAGAAGTTTAGGCAAAACTTTTCCAGATATTCATGGTCTTCTAGGAGACCTAGGATTCATAAATTAAAATTGCTGTGGGTCTCTATTTGGAGACTGATGATCTCATTTTCTTTCTATTTGTGAAAACCTTTGTGAGAATACTTATGTTTGGCATCTATCACATCTTGAGATAACTTGAGATAACTTCATGATGTGAAGTCTCACTGTATTTTTTTAATTTTATTTCGTTTTAAGGCTGCACCCTGATGATTCATCTATCTTTACTATAGCTTTTTATGCCTCACATTATTTTAAATTATGAACACATTTTTTTCCAATTCCACTCATTCCATTATTTTAAAAACATTGATCTACTATCTACCTCATATATATAATAGAATATCTGATTTTCTTGTGGAAACTATTCTATCTGATCATCTTTGTTACCCTTCTTTGGATTTGCCTTTTTTGCTTTATTTTTAATTTTTCATATGCACTGAACTCCATCCAAGATGGCTTTATTAACATAATATATTGTCTTCTGGGGTTTTCTCTCTCTCTCTTTTTTCTTTTTTTTTTTCTTTTTTTTTTAATATTGTGTTATTTTTATCTTTCCTAAGTCTATTTTCTGTATTTTTTTTTATTATTATTGTTTAAGCATTTGGCTTTATATCTGATGTCTCCTTCCTCAATTTTTAGATTTGATAATAATCAAATAATTTAATTTTACAGACAAATACTCATTATATTATATTATGTTATGTTATATTATTACTACATACTATATTATATAATAGTATAATATTATAGTTATATAATATATATAACTATAATATATATAGTATATATATAGTTATAATATATATAACTATAATATATATAGTTATAATATATATAACTATAATATATAGAATATAGAGAATATAGAATATAGTTATATTATAATATATAGTTCTATAATTATTTATATTATATACTTATTTTGTGCTATTTCTTCTAGAACATATAGGAATATACTGAATAACACACCACCAAAGACTATTGAGACATTTTTATTTTGACCTTCCTCATTCATGAATATTGCCCATTCACTTTTACTATACTATGTTGCAGAATTATTTTTTCCATATATATAAAGATATATATATGTACATAAATAGACTATCGATCCCTGAAAAGATCTTATCTATTATCCCATAAGAGTTTAATTTCTTCAAGAATTTTCAACATATACATTCCTGATTAACCAGATGATTTTTGGACACATAAAATCTTTCAAAGAGTGCTAGTCGTTTTTATGAAACATGGTTTTCTTTTACAATGTAAGTTTGTATCTTCTTGAATACATTATATTTATTCATGTATCTGTATGAATTTATTCTTTACTATAGGTTGCATCAGTTTTTCTTTTTTGAAGAAAGAATTATTCTTGAACCCACCTGTAAGGACTAATATTATTTTTGCTACAGGTAGTAATGCAGAATGAAATCCAAAATTACTAGTTCTGCTTTCTCATGCTTTTGTTCTTATAAAACTCTGCAATGACTATTATCTGGTCTTAGTTAGCAGTTACTTTATTCATTACTTCTAAAATATTTTCTATTTGAAATAAAAATTTGAGACAGCTCTTTCTAATAAGGAGTGACCTTCTCTGCTGTGACTATCAATGTAATGAATACATTTTGATTTTTCTTCATATTATCTTTGTGTTCAGCTTTTATGCCATGGGCTTCACTGGTTATTAACTCCATGTTCACTCTAGACCCATAAATTTTTCTTGCATAATGTTCAAAATAATCCTACTTTAACTTCATATAATTTTGCACTCAAAGAAAGATCTATGCTAATGATTTATTTTTAATGTTTTTCCTGTGCTTCCTGCTTAGGCCTTGCATATGCCTAATCCAAATAAAGACGGTACTCAGCAGGGCTCTATATTTTGGCATTATTTTCAAAATGCTCAACTAAAACACAACTGAAATTATTCATGAAATAAAATGTGTTTCAGCTGAAGATAGTTCTGAGCTATTTATGAGAAGTCTAAGTGTATATGTGTGCCTATTAAACCTCAAAATATGTGTTTATATACTGCATCTGCAAAATGAAGAAAAAGTTTCTTTAGAAAAGGGAGGATAAGAAATGGCTGTGCAGCATACCATGTAGACTGAAATTGAATGGTTATAGTTTCATATATTTTCAATAATATTTTTGTATGGATGAATGGTTTCTACATCCTTTTTCTATGCAAATTATTCATTTATTTCCAATCACTGGGCTAGCACACAAAGAAACTGGAGTAACCTGAATTATTTTTCCTCCATTTGGTGCTAATATCTAACTTGAATGTCCTACGAAAACTTGCACACCATTAAGAATTCAAAAGTGCTTCTTAACATGAGAAGCTTGAGTCTCAGCAGACTGTAACTTTTGTACATTCTTATTGAATACTTCATTTCTGTTAGTATATAATTTTAAAGGCAATGACATATTCTGTTCTAAGATATAACAGTGAAAGTTCACTGGAAGCCGAGTTAAACTGATAGAGAGAAGAACAATTTCAGGGAAGTTATGAGGAAATTTATAGGCAAATATTTCTTTGGACTTCATCCAGAACTGTAATTGGGCTTTGAATTGTAAGTTTCTGAGACCAGGATGACAAGATGTGGAGAGTGCAGGCTTTGTTCTGTTTTATTTTTTATTTCATTTATCACTGTGCTCTTTACAAGTGATTTTAAGATGCTACATTCTCAAATTATTGAGTATGATACCTAGGGAGCTCAGTCATTCCTGTTTATGATGTCCTTTATTCTTCTAGAAGCAACTTTATACACACAAATTCTAAGAATTTATCTTTTTTTTCTTGCTTATTAGTTCATTTGTTCAGAAGTAAATTCTTATTCTTATTCTTTTCTCTTCATTTGATGGCGCATTTTCAACTTTCACAACAGTTTGATGTCCCACTGAGCTCTGAGTAACCAGTGTTAATAAATACATTGATTTCCTGTTATGCTGCAGGAGACATATTGTTGCATTTCTCTCTGTAACTCAGATAAAAAGTAACATAACACAGCATGTACTTCATTCATGGTGGTTTCTTAAAAATGCAAGTGCTTATGCTTAAAGTAATCTTGATATGGATTCTGAATTTAGCACTATATCAGCTCAGATTCCAAGGAGGTAACAAAGGGCCTTATGCACACAAAAGAATTCCACTTTGGATTAACTATCTATCTCATATGATTTGAGAGAATTCTTGCCTTGCCTTTTCTGTTGTGGAAAAGGCAGAAACAGGAAAAA
This sequence comes from Nothura maculosa, assembly GCA_032353885.1. NCBI lineage: Eukaryota > Metazoa > Chordata > Aves > Tinamiformes > Tinamidae > Nothura > Nothura maculosa. The sequence continues at coordinate 214,013 of JAUBOD010000391.1, read as the reverse complement.
AATGGCAAAGGCAGTGCAATGCACCCAGCTCAGAAACTGTCAGAAACTGACAGATTCTGACTCAATTTTGACAGATTCTGAACATAAGATATCTTCCTCCACAAGTCCTTGCAGCCAATTATAGTGATGTTCATTCTATTTTCCCCTCTCATAGAGAATGTTTAGAGTATAATAATCCTATATATATTCTCAGAAAACACAAGTCTACACAATGGAGAAAAATCAAAGAAAGTAGTCTATAGGCATAGTCTGAATCAAGATATTCAATGAACTCAATCACTAGGAGCAAGCTCATTATATTTATGGGAGCTTATCTTCTGGATAAATCTAAAACACATGGTTTAAAGTTAGGATTATCTAGTAGAAAAAGGTAAAGATATTGACATTGACAAAAGCAGTCAAAAACTGATAAAAATCATCCTTGAGTCTTCTATATACTTGTATCTGTATATTTTAATGTTTATCACAACAATCTTAATAAAACCTACCAAAGACCTTAAGATTAATTTAGCATAGCCCCTTTTTGGAAGTTTTCATATGGATTATTCTAACTTTCATACATTCTTGTCATTACCATGCAGCTTCCATGACCAAGACATAGAATTCCTTCTAATAGTAAGAAAGGCAACTTTGCAGAGAATCTTTCATATTGACTGAGAATTCTTTCATACTCACAAAATTAGGATAGGAGTGTAGGACCATTTTATTAGCTCATTTTCATGTTTTCTGAGACCATGACAGATTATATTGGTCAAATTATAACATTGGGAAGATTTATGCTTTTGAAAGAATTTAGCTGAGCAAAACCAGTAACTTCTACTGTCAAAAAGCTTGAAAGGCATAGCCAACACTGGGATTTTATTCAATTTGAACTCTTCAAGTGATCATGGCAGACTGTTCAGGCACTGAACCATGTAATTGATGTCAAATTATGTTCTTCCTTGAATAAATGCAAATGGGTACTAAGAAAATCTATATCATGCTGCCATTTGTTGCCTAAATATTGCCAAAATATTCCTTTCTGTAGATTTTTCAGTCTTTCATTCTTTCTATAACACTCTATTCTCTGTTCAAATTGTTCTGCAGAAAAGGACCTGGTGAGGTGGTGGACAACAAACTGACCATAAGCCAGCAGTGTACTCTTGTGGCCGAAAAGGCCAATCATATTCTGTTCTGCACCAGGAATAGCATTGCCTACAGGTTGAGGGTAGTCATCTTTCACCTCTATTCAGCCCTGCTGAGGCCACACTTGGGAATATTATGTCTGTTTGTGGGTTCCCACAATAAGAAAACTTCCATCAAAAGCTGCTAAGAAATTGCAGCACCTCTCATATGGGGAAAGACAGAGAGTTGGGACTATTCAGCCTGGAGAAAAGAAGACTGAAGAGAGATCCTAATGTGTGTAAGTACCTAGAGGCAGTGTAAAGAGGATGTGGTCAGGCTCATTTCAGCTATGCCCAATTACAGGAAAAGAAACAACGGCCACAAACTGAAACTACATGATCCATTCTACAGTCAATGTCTTCCCTGCTACTTGTAGGTAGATCTAGAAATAACCAATTCCTTTGTGTGGTTTCAGTCAGAAATAATAGTAATAATAATAGCACCAGTGATTCTAGGAAATATGTGTCATATGACAACCAATTTACAGCTATGTTACAATCTTGACCTGCCTGATATCAAACCAAATTTAGTCTAATCTAAAACAAAAACAAAAACAAAAGTCAAATCTAATTTTTATCATGATGCATGGACCAAGTTTTTCCATACTGTTTGTCTCAGTTCCTCAGCCAATGAATCCAAGCTTTGATGTTGCTCATTCTTGTTTACACCTTTTATGTCTTATTTACACCTAGGTAAAATGCTGTATTTCCTATCAGAAGCATAAAGTCCTATTTTGTTTGCTGCAATATTATTTAACCCATCCCATCTAATCAGGCGTGAAAAAACTCATATGGTAACAAAATATCCATTCCTTTTTCTGGTAACAATCCTCCAGAAATTCTTAATCTCTGCAAAATACTACAGATGCTTTTTCCTAGTTTAATTTTTCTCAAAGTCTTTTTTTCAAAGATCTTTCCCTGTAATTTATCTACTGGTTATTTTACCAAATTTTATGCAATTGTTATTACTCTCCTTGAGACAGCACAATCTCTTTCCCTACCCCTTCTGTGTTCATTTCACTACTTCCTCTACTAAAAGTCTTACATATTGTCCTAGTTACACTTTGTATATCCTATATACAAAACATATTCTTTAAACAATTCTGAGAAAATCAATTCTAGATATTCTAGAGTCTTCTGTGTATCCTTTCGATTATTCACCTTTCAAACACTAACACACCTTTCTGAATAAATAAGTAGTCGATAAAAGAAACCATTTTAATGAGCAAAATCTGGATGTACGTAAATGTCAAGTTTCAAATATTAAACATGATTAAAAAGAGTTATAATCTTTTTTTGCTGATTTTCCACATCTGCCATCCTTGTATTATTTGTTATAGATATTAAGTTTTGGAACCAGATATTCTTTTACATTTTACATATTGCAACTCTAAACAAAACCAGACTCAGTTCTGCCTTGAAACTCCAGATAAAATCCATATTGTCCTAAAACGTAAGAGAATATCCAATTCCAAACCTTAAGTCAATACCTATAATGAATAATACAAGGATGAAGTCTTTCAAAGAAAGAGATTTAAAATAAATGATAAATCCAAACTAACCAAACAAAAGCTGAACCAAATCATAACAGACTTCTTTCCTGCATTCTTACAAAATCTAAGCCATGTCTGCTGAAAGCAGCTCCTTCTGCTCTCAAAGAAATAGTTGTTTCTACCACCTATACCTATAAATCTAGTCAATTTATGAATCTTTTTTTATACAACTTGAACAGATACTCCCTTCTGTTGTTAGCCTGGTTTTATTAAAACCAGCACACTTAAATTTTAAGAAAAAATCAAAAATGATCAACAAGAAAATCTGCAGAAGTAACTTTCAGCCTTTTTTCACCAGACTCAGGACATAGGACACACATGTGACACAGGAAGAAGTCACAAGTATATACTATGGTTTATGCACCTTACTAGCAGTGGGACAGGGTTACTCAACTAGACATCTTCCAATTTCTGATAAATCTTCGTTGCTTATAATGTGAGTAAATTAAGGCACAGTGTTTTTTTATCACTGGTCAGATTGTATCACAGGACTCAGTCAGCTCTAGCATAATGGCATATTTTCTGGAAATGCTTCAGATCACAGATGAGGTGTACATTACTGAAATAAAAGTTAAAACTGATTTCAATTAGTACATTTTCCAGGAATTAACTACAAAAGATGTTGATATTGCAGAAAGTAAAATATATATCACTGTGTTCTTTATTTCTATCATTGTGTCGTTATTTAGGTTTTCTTTTTAAAAATTAACTCTTATTAGAAATATAATGCTAATCAATCTCAAGATTTTGCAAACTATAAAAAGTTAATTACAAATGAGAATAAGATTTTATATCTAATCCTAAAAAAGTCATAATGTGTCAAAACATCTCTCAAAATTCTTTTTAAGAATATATTAAAACACACTCACACCAGTTTTCCACTATCTATCTCAGACTTTACCTTCATATCCAATTTCAAGTAGTAGACTTTAGTGAAACACAAACTCTATTCTTTTTTTTGAAAGGTTTACTCTATGGCTATCTGTATAAATATGATTATGTAAAACACAAATTATAGTATATATAGACAGTAAATACTGAAGTATGAATCTACTTTCCACTGGAAGAAAAATATTGTATTCCTCTTAGTGGATTAACAAGTGTTTTTTAAGGTACTGGAACATGTCCAGTATCAATATCTGCCAGGAATCTCACTAGGAAAATCAAATAGGACCATAAAACTCTGCAACACAGTGAAAAGGATCAAAAAGTAGATAATGTTCTTGTCTCTAAAAATATCTCTAATATTTTAAAAGCTTGCATAGGAATAGATGTATCGTCCAGATAAATAAATGACTCTGTAGATATTCATACTAGCAAAATTTTATTTTATCAATATCTCTAAGTCATCCTCTATTGAAATAATAAAGGTGAGTGAGAGATTTAATGAAGGATCAGGAATACAAAATAACAATGACTGAGAGGAAAGCCAAAGCAAAAGTTCCTTGAATAAGGCCTGTTATATAGAAGTGGAAAGTCTTAGACTACAAAAAAGAAGGAATGGAAATGAAAATTGGTATAAAGTATTAAAAATGCTATTGTCCGAGGATCTTCATGCAAAGTTACTTAAGAAGTAACATTTTAAACTTACTTCTGGCTATGTTTGAAAACAAATGGATGACAGGTACATCAGGATATTACAGAATCTGAGAAGAATAAATTTTATATTTATTATTCAATGAAGAGGAAAAAAAAAAAAAAAACATAAGATGTACCAGTTAGTACACCTTTAATTCCAGGAAAAAAAAATGCTGAATATATTAACAAGGATTTACAAGGACTAAGAAATAAATCTTTGAAAAATGAGTAATATCGATTTGACTTTACCTCATTTAATTCCTGATAAGGAAGAAATGAAACCCTACTAAGAAAAGACAAAATAAAAGTGATTTGTCTTGACACCCGGGATTTCAACATGTCTCTCATGGAGTCTGTATAAACAAGACAAAGGCAGATGGCCTACAGAAAGACAAATCTGCAATAAAGTAGATATTCTTGAAAATCTTGCTGGAGAACTCTCATAATGATTATCTTTGGATCACTGTTCTTTGAGCAGAGGTCCTCCAGAACCTTTGGCAGATTATGTGTTAGTTCAAGTATTCATTAATAGAAGGGAAAAGGAGTAGAAGATATGATCAGCTGAAATTGAGAGACATGAAAATCTGTATATATACATAGAATGGAAAGGAATAAATGAGCTGGTAGAAAATTGAACAGCAAGGAATCTAGGGAAAGAACCCTTGAAATACTTGCATAGAGGTTCCCCTAGTTAGTATGAGCAAGACTGCATATGATCCTTTTTTCAACCCTAAACTTCATAAAGGTGTACACTAAAAAAGGAAATTAAAAAAAGAACACAAAAATGATCAGATAAAAATACAACCTTTAAAAAAATGTATTGCTAGCTAATGGCTGATCAAACTTGAAGCTGTAATCTTTAGGAAAAGAGTCTAAGATGCAAAGGATCAGGATTAAACCTATTCTGATTCCCTGGAGAGATTCAAAAACTAAGAGTAGTTATAAAAGTAATCAAAGTTCATAAGCATCGGATAATCCCATTCAGAAGCAACCTGATATATAATTCAGGAAGAAAGAGAGAAATCCTGCCAAAGACATATATCAAAAGGATTTGTAAGGCAAATGAGCTGAAAAAAAATGCTTTCTAGATATCAGATTGGTTTTAGCAGATGAAGATGGTATTTTTAGGCTCATTCCTCCTGTGCATCTTTCTAATACTAAATACTAATACTAAATAATAATATTAATACTGATTAATACTACTAAATAATAATAATAATATTTTCTAATGGTATGTTCTGTGATAGCTTATGCAACTAACTAACTAACTAAATAAACATGGATTTGTTTATTTAGTTTTTTTAGTTTTTAGTTTAGGTTTATTCTCAAGATGAGTGTCTTTTATTTCTCTAAGGTAGTAGCACATCTGTGAACAGAAGAACCAAGACCCTTTTAAAAATTCTGCTGTTTTTTAGCAAATTCCCAAAGGTATCCAATAAAACGCACTCCCATGTCTGGGACTGTTTTATACCTAGTATATTAGAGTAGGACAGATTCATAACCCTGTTTATGATCTGTGGAGGCCATGAGACTATTGTGAAGCTGAGAAATAAGCCATTATCTGATGGTAGGGAGTTTGAAGGTGGCTACACAGCTGCAAAAACAGGGACCTTTTCTGGTGCTAAGGAGCAACTGAGGAATTTGGAGGCAGTTGTCCCACAAGGCATTCAGCCAACCCAAACACAACCGACCTCTAAGCTAGTTTGAAAGTCAAACTTGAGGCAAGGGAAAGGAAGATGATGAAGGTGGGACTCACATAACAAGACTATACTTCTCACTGGTGGATGTGCATGCAATCACCAGGGAAAATTGCATGATGATAAAGGAACTCTGCCTGTTCTCTGGTATATATCCTGGTACATACTGGCACTATGTGGCAGGACACACTAGGTATAAAAAATAGTTGTGAATCTGAGGTGGAGAAAGACTTCCAATTGAGACCTACGTTGTCTCCATGGGGACACTTGCAAGCCTGGAGTCTGTCAGCCACCTCTCACTCATCAGGGAGGATGATTGGTCTAGCTGTCCTGCTGGCAATAATCTCTCATAAATAACTTCTATATAGGAGTCTCATTTTGCAGGTATTTACTAAGTAGTTGTCTTGCTTTAGTGTGTTGCTAGTGTGAATTGTCCTGAATAAACCAAAGGGCTGATTTTTCTCAGTGCGTGTGTTTTCATTGCCAAATCTTGAACCCATCCAGAACACCCAGGAAAGGTAGAGGAGGAATGAAATTTTCCAGTGAACAGTAACCCAGCCATAATCTTTGGTTGACTGTGAGATAGTGAGGAGTACATAAGAACTCCAGGCATAGTTGAGATGTTTGACACACACTTTTTGAAGAATCTTCAAGCTTACTTACAAGCTAGACAAACAAGAGTGTGAAAGGGTATCAGAGTATAGGGTACAGGGTATGACTTCATGGT
>JAUBOD010000391.1:189211-202165 GCA_032353885.1 Nothura maculosa | reverse complement strand
GCTGGATGGCAGAGCTCAGAGGGTGGTCATAAATGGGACTGAGTCCAGTTGGAGGCCTGTGGCCAGTGGTGTCCCCTGTTATTTGCAACAAATAAAAATCACATAGTTTTAGTTGTGCTGCTGTCTAAAACAGTTTTATTATAAAAGTATTCTTAGACACCACAGATTTACTAAAATATACCCATAAAAAAAGACTCAAAACATATTTAAATAGCAAGTATGTGGAACCAAGTAATGAGAAAATAATCAAAGGGTCAAAGGAAAACAATATTGTTATGATGTGACAAGTGGGTTTGAACCCAAAAGAGAGTCTATGTTTTTCTGATTTTCTGTAGTTGAGTTATTCTAATTAAGTCACAACCACTATCTGCATTAACATACAGATCTTTAAAACTCTGAGAAGCACTTGGCACTACAAATATTGCAAGGAGATATCAGGCTTGATTCTTGGGGGTCATAGGAACAGAAAGTGGGTACTGAGGATTAAGAATCATTCAAAAGATCCGAAGAATCACACTGTTTTCAGAACATGCTGCATAAGACTGTTTCTGCCATGCAGAAGACATCTCTTGGGATCATGAAGAGCACTAAAATTCTTTGAACTAAGAACCAGTTTCAGTCTGATGATAAATTTCAGTATTTCTCTGCTGATTTCAGCAAGGTGGTTTTACAAGAGGTGTTCTCATAACTTCATGTGTGACAAACTCCAACTGTATTTATAGAACATTTTTGCACAGAAATTAATTGTTATATATTGTCTCATTGGGATAATTATTATGAATGCATAGAAGATGAACCCTTGTCTACAAGGATAAAGAGCTATTACGATAGTTGGGGACTTGATCTGGTTATAAACGGAATAATATCCAAATGTAATATATTTGACGTTAGGGTTATCCCAGAAATCAAAGTGGTGAAACATAGGTAATCATATTCCAAATGAAAATATTTACAAAATAGGCAGGTCATGGAGTATGAAAGAGGAGTTAATATTCTCATTAGTGACAGTTGGAAAGAAACAATTTACTACTTGATGGAATATCCTTGAGGAGATTCTTGCATGAAGGAAACATGTTTAATTGAAGCTGCCAAAATCAATATGGAGAAAAACAGCAATTGTGATCTCTGAGTTAAAATAAATTTAGATAAAATATTTCAAGATACAGATGAAGCAAAAATGGCACACCAGAACAATAATATTGTATACTCCGGAAGTCAGAAAGCAGAATACTAAATATATTAACATCGAATGCAAGTAACAGAATTTCATTTCTTTCTAGGAGGAATAGAAGGAGGAAATACATTAAGTTGTTTATATATATATATGCATATTTTCTGAACACATATATTTATTAAAATAATGGAAAAGTTATATTCTTTTAAATGTAGTCCTCATGAGGAGCAACCATAGCTTGCTCACCTCTGCAGATAAGGATATGTGTTAGCTTTTGCTTTGCCTCCAAAACCTGTGCCTAAAAACAATCTGGAAAAAAAAAAAAAAAAAGCATGTGGACATGAAGTCTAACTTCTTGTCATCATTGAGAGACTGAGATTTCTGGGGTTATGAAGTTGTGGCAAGTTCAGATGTTGAGAATCTTCTGCTTATTAGTAAAATTTGTGAAGTTCCCAAGAATATTAATTCCTCAGGGTAATTCCAGAATCCAGAGAGCTCATTTGATTTGAGAAATATTTTGCTTCTACTGTAAAAATGATCTGTTGCTGTGTGAATGTGTATGTCTTTTTAAATATTTTCTAATAAATTTATTTTCTAATTTATTTATTTTCTAATATTTTTTTCATGCTAATTCATTCATACTTAAAAGAATTATGATTACAAAACCAAATTCATGAGGGAAATGAAGTGTAATAAATCACATTTGCTACTGGTTCATTATATATCTCATTTAATCAAGTGAAATTGAAGTTTGAAAGGTAACATCAAAGAACATAGGGAAGAAGGATAACAATGTAAAAAAATATATATATACTAAATTATATTATTCAGAATTCAAAGGAGAGTCTCAGGAGGCCCAAGGAAGAAAAAAGAAAAAAGAAAAAAAAAAAACCTACTGTAAAATAATTCTAACTGTTTAATACTATATATTTACAATTCAGAAGAGTGGAAGCAATATTTCTTGCCTTTGAGTTTGTTTGAATAGCAGCTATACAAAGGATGACTCAAACTGGCACTGCTCTAGGCATCTGACAAGCTGATATTGACAGTAATATAAGCAGCAATATTGAGACTGTCTGCATGAAAGGGAAGGCAGTATCTAAAAAGCAGTCCCAACCCTAGCTTTCAGCATCAGAGCCACTCATCCTTCTGCTCTAAACAAATCTATAATTTAATATATTACAAGAAAAGCATTATCTTTAAATGTTCACAGACTACAATGTACAGTTCAGGTAGATCTGAGCTTAATGGAAGGATGTAACTTGCTAAGCTTTTGCTAGATACATTCTGTGCAGGAGATGTATCATGATAATTGCATTTACCTAGCTGTGCATTGTTTTTGCTTGGACTTCAGCTAATAATTTTTAAAAAAGGGTACAAGTGCATTGTAATTATTGCAGAAAATAAGTTACTCAGTTAAGCAATTCAGTTTAAATATAATAGAACATTGAACACATTAACATAGATAAATATTCAATCAAAACATCTAGAACAAATTTATTAAGATTTTCTTTTAATGCTTCTCTGTTATAATATACCAATATACTTACTGTAGGACTAGATTTGATGAAAATGATTTTAAGAACATCTTAGAGCTCTTCACTTTATTCCTCTGCAATATCTATAAAAGAGTTCAATTAATGATAACCTTAATTAATTATTTTCATGATACGGTTATACCTCAGGAAACTAATCTTCTCATAGTGCAGTTCGAACTTCCATTTTTACATAAAGTACAAAATTAATGTTCTCACCGGCTATACTAATCAAGGCTCTTGTGGCACTTCTAACACACATCGAGATGTTAATTCCAGTGCCCTGGTTAAATTGCACTTTGGGCAAATCAATTTACCGTCCAATTCCAGTTATACAGTTCTAGTTTTCATATCTTCTGCTACATTACCATAAATCATCACAAACCAAGTGGTTACACTTCAGTGGAAGGGATGCAATATCTATGTGTTTCTATATGTTTGGATCTGCAAGTTTCTCTAGGATTTTCTGAAATAATAGTATTAAAAAATCATAAAGTCAAAGTACAAGATTCTTCCCCAGGAAAAAATGGGTTCATTACACTCAAAAATTATCTATCCTTTTGTTCAGGTGAGGAATGAACAGTGCTGACCAGAATTATTAGAAAGTCTCAGATATGTTTTAAATAAAAAAGATTTATTTTCTTAATTCTTTGAGGGAATACCAAAATACCTATTTGCATACATCTACTTCATGTGAAGAAAAAAAAAAAGAAAAAAAAAAGAAAAATATCTTTAGGTAGGCTGTTTCCTGAAAAAAAAGGAAAATATAGATTCTGTCACTCTCTCCTGAATTAATTTTGACTGCTCAGTCCAAAGAAGAGAAGGTGAAATATATTTTATCAATGTATAGTGTGATGTAATTCTAACAATAATAATAGGACTCATCAGTATCTTCTTCAACAATGTATATTCAAGTTATTTCTAACAATTTGGCCCAATACTAATTATCTCCGTGCTTGAGAATACACAAGACAATAATGGCAAAACCACAGATTCAGTAAAAGAATGAATTATATATGGGTTATGAATTATATATGGATATATGGATTACATTTTTTTCTTTAGCAGAAGGAAGAATATGAAAATATCATGAACATTTCATTTAAATTATTATAATTTCATAAATTGTGTTTAGTAGATCACTAAAGTTCATAAAAGAAAAAAAAACAGGAAAAGTACAAACAATTTTTTCCCTTTGAATGTTACTTTTTTTTTTCTTAAACAGTTAATGCCTTTTTTTTCTGGTGGATAATCTGTGGAAATAATATTGCCTGTTCATTTGTCAAGAGAATTAAGATTTTTGCATTTAGCTAGACAATGTGGATGTCCTGGATATACAGTTTGTTTGTAAAATTATCCTTGTAAAACTTTCCTTTCTTGCCTAGCTTTGTATTATGGACTATTTAAAATTTTTTGATCATGATCACATATCAGCACAAAAAGAACAGGGGTTAAATTATGTCCTATTTCTCTTTAGACAACTTAGAACTCTTGTGTTCCTTTAATTCTGAGTTGTTCTAATGCTAAAAAAAAAAAAATTTGGAAAAAAAAAAGCCCACCTCTCTCTCTTGATTGCCTAATAAGTGCCTTTTTTTTCTGTTTTAGATAATTATTTTCTACTACTTCTTTCATATATTTTTGATCTACAGGGTCAAACATACTCAGGCTACTCAGAATGGATTTCCTGGTTTATGTCTGGGTTTTTTTTTTTTTTTTTTATTCAGGCTTTAGCAGACTGAAAAAGGGAAGAGACAAGCCATCATCATCTCTGTGCCTTTTTTTCTGAGATCTTCCATGAAATGTGAACTCAAGTTTTGGCTCTTTCCTCCCTGCTGAGTCAGTTTCTCTTGCTGTCATTTTTCTATATAACCTATCCTTGATTTTTTCATTTTACTTTCCATTTATTAGGAGCTTGTGGTAGCCAGGCAGCCAGTGGAACATAACTGGGGCCAATTAGGCACTCTAAAAGAATTACTATGTTCTATGCTTTTTCTAGCAACTAAGCTGCTAAGGAAGGAGAGAAAGCGACAGCTTTTCTTCTTTCTTTTTTATTTTTTCTATCTGCCTGTCTCTGCATAGGATGTGGCCAGTAACACTTGCCTTGTTACATCCCAAAAGAAACTGTCACGTGAGGACTTAGAGGAAATGCCCTAAACTTAGCTTTCATTTTTCAAAAAAACAGCAATAAAGTTCTCTTTTAAAGTGTAGAAATAATAGCTCTTTTGTTTTTGCCTCATTCATAACAAGATTCTATAATAAACCAAATTATAAGACAATTCTTTAAACCAGTGTATTTTCAAGTTTTCATTTTCAGCTATTGACTATTTGCTCTTGTCTCTTTTCTTTGATTGTATACGTAATTAATGATGAGTAACTTCTTTGATAATGTACAGCTAGAGAAAGAATCTCCCTGCCGTAGAACATCGAACCAAAATTAGTCAATAGTACAACAGGAGATAAATAAATTAATAAATATTTATGACTTAAAAATCTCTCTACCTTATTCAAAAGGAATGCCAGAATTGATAGTTTTTATTCTCCGGCAGAAGGAAAAAAAATCTCCTATGTCCCTATAGTTATATATAGGAAGAATTATTCCAGAAACTTCATCCAGAATAAGTTTCATATTGATGGTTCCAGATACAGAAGTCTAGTCAAAAAAACAGCAAAAAACAGCAAGAGCAAAAAAATTGTAATCTGTCTTCCTGCAAAATAAAATTGTCTCTTAGATACGAAGTACATTCATTCATTGTTACTACTCTACTATCCACTTGTAAACAGGAAAAGTCTTTCTTTTGGGGGTGGGAGGGGAGAGTTCAGTAGTAAGAGATTTTACTGTGGAATAATACAGATATTTAGTATACTCTTAAAACAAATTCTTAAGACTTGATGATATGAAGTATGCACACCTGCTTATATATTGCTTTATAAGCTATCATGTATAATGGTCAAAAATTGATTTTTCTTCCACAAAGTTGCAAAACTTCCTTCACGGTACACAAAAAAGCTCTCCCTAATGGCTGAACAAATGGCTCAATTCTCTTATCTACCTGTCTGAAATATTGCTTTGATTATAAAGCAAAAAAGGTACTTAATCTCTTAGTTTTGCTCTACATAGGCAGAATGTGTTCCTAGCCCATAGGCTTTAGGACTGTGGTAAAGTTCTTTGACCTTTGAAATGCTGAATTCTACGACCATTTTTATGTGCTTAGAAACTGTGGAATAAGGGTTGCAGCATGTATAACATTTTTATGAGGGATTTAAGGAAATAAATACTTTTGATCGTATTTTTCTGCAGTGCCTGCACCACAGGATTCTGACACAGGCTGTAGTCTTCAGATAAACCTGTTATACAAAATGACAATAATAATAATTAAGGAAAGTGAAATAGATACTTTGTTTTACTTTTTTTCCCACCCTATACTCAGAGAAAAACTCTTTATGCTGTCATTCACTTTATGCCCAGGAGATTGCTATCCATTAGTATTGACATTTTCATAGTTTCAGTAGTATGTGGCAATGCTTTGGAAAAAGTACTTGCTAATACTTGCCATGAGCATCATCCTTTTTGTCACATCAATTTCTGATCTTTAAAGACCTTTTTATTTCATTTTATTTTTCTCTTGTGTGAAAGGACAGCAAAACAGCTATTTAAATCCAATGATTATATACTCACTGTTCAGATTACAAAGGATTTTTTTTAGAGTGCCTTGAGCGTGACATTATAGGGAATCTCTAGGACAGTAAATTTTCTCTGTCAGAGATTTTTTTGCCAAATGAAAGAGTTTGTACCAGATGCTTTCTGTTCCTCTTCATTCCTCACCCTAATCTAGTCTTACTGCTGAAGGCAGAAGATCATGGATTTTTTTGTCAGTAATTTTTCTATAATCATTTCAGCTTTTATGCTTAAGGAGAATAGTGAAGGGAAGGGAAGGGAGGGGAAAGGAAGTAAAGGGAAAATAAAGAAAAGGAAAAAGGAAAGGAAAGAAAAGAAAGGAAAAAGGAAAGAAAGGACTGCATGTTCAACCTTCAGAATCAAAGTTTATTCATGTAACTTACAGCAATTGTCCCTAAATCAACTAATGGAGAAACTGTGATATTCAATACCCTCAGTGTGGGAATTTATCATGCTTTTTAGGGGATTGATAGAGTACAGAGCTTAGCTGAAGTAGATGACGTAGTATAGCACAGGGCATAGAGCACAAGGAATGCCCTTCGGAAGAGATCTTCTACTTCAGCTAAGCTCTCTACTCTATCAAGCCCCTAAAAAGCATGATAAATTCCCACACCCCGGTATGCAAGGAAAGATGCTCACAAAAATCCTGATTTATGAAGGAAGAAAAGATAAGCATTAATTACATATGACAACTATTCATTGCACTATATTTCACCAAACTTCACTATCTTTCAGCAGTATTTGACTTGTGAGTTCTTAGGCTTAAAATAAAAGCAGGATATACCAAAAAAGAAGGGAATAGGATATACCAAAAAAAAGGGAACAGACCACAGTGTAAAAAACAAATTGCTAATCAAATTAGAGATCCTACCAGATGGATTAGAATTGATTTTTTTTCTATGAAGTTTACTTATAGTCACAGAAATATTAGAAAAAAATGGCAAAGAAAAGGCATGGAAGAGTGAATGCAGAGCAAAAAAAAAAGATAAAAGGGGGATCTGTGTATATGTATAGAGCAGGAGATAAAAAGTTATGATTCATAAAGGAAAACTATAGAATTAGCTGTGATAATGGTCAAGTTATGTACAGGAGAGAGAGAGAGAGGAGAAACATAATCAGAGGGTGAAAACACTGCTTAGATGATCAAAGATTTATTTTTAAATAGGCAATGATTAAAATGTGGAAACCAAAGAGGATTAGAATAGAGAGAGGTGATAATTGGAATTGTCTGTTCATTTTTCCACTAACTCATGTACCTGTGCTGTTCTGATTTGCAAGTTTATGAATTTCTAGACTTTTAACCCAGATTCCTCACAGCCAATTTACTCAAATTTCGTCTAGAAGCTATTAGTAGACTCCACAGATAGAAGGGGTTTGTATCTGTTATGTGATATTGCTGTTACATTTCTGAAGAGGTTCCAGCTTTTCATCTTTTCAGGTTCATGACATCATTGAGTTATACATATAGAACAAAAGTGCATTTAACTAAATAATGAAAGACTGAATTCCCACTGACAGTGAAAATAACATTTGTTTATTGTACTTGAAGAAGCTATAATGTTTCCCTAAAAAAAGAATTATTGAGAGAGATTGTTTTCTCATTTTTCTCTATCAGAAAAATGTGTGGCCATGTATAACAATTTTATTGGAGAGGGATGGTTGTAACAGTACTACTTGATCTAGAATAAGTGTTGTGCAAAGAATAATATGCATTCATACTGATGACCTTTATGTCAAATAGGTTGAATTGGGTTAATAGTTTTCAGAATGGGGGGATAAGGAAACAAAGTGAAATATTTTACTATTAAGTCTGTAATAATATTTTCATTTGCTGCCCACATGTATCCTTTTCTAATACTGATAAAACTGGATGTTTCAGTCAATTCAGTCAAATCAGTGTACTAAGAAAACACAAATCTGAGTACAGCCATAAGAATAAGCAAATCAATAAACAGTAAGCAGTAAAAAGCAGTAAGTGTCTTTTAAAAATGGCTCTGTTAGTTAACAAAATAAACAGTAATCAATATAGTGCCAGGTATGACTCATCCTTTTAAGGTTGTTACGAAGGGATGATGCTGTAAAATGGTGCCCTTCAGATATTCCCGCAGTCAGGCCAGGAAGGGAACTGCAAGGTTCCCTCCTCAATGGCAGAGAAGTCCTGCCACATCCTGACCACAGAAATGACTCAAACAAAATGACAGGAGAAATGGCAGGTTGGTTGTCCCACTCTAAACTACACTGGTCTCCTTTACTTAATCTTATACTTTGTTTTCCCCTATTTTCCCCTCCTGAGTTCTTTCCCTATTATAACTGGTGTCTCCCTTCAAATAAATAATCTAGTTCATCTTAGCCACTAGATATGGTTTTGCTGTCATGAGACTCTCCTTTAGATATTGATGGTATAATTACCTTGTTAATCCCTCTTTAGTCAGAAATCCACTAAGATGCTTTCATTTTTGAACTACATCCAAACATTATTTCACTCTGCTTTTTGTGGGTTTTTTATTATTATTATTATTTGTTTTTATGCTAGTATCCATAAATCAGAGTTAGCCAGCTACTTATACTTTACATTCTCTTTGATTTAAGGAATTTTCAGCAGTTTCTCTTGTTGCTGTCTTCTTATTATAATTATACGGTCCAAGTAGGCCATTTGTCTGCAAACCTCAACAACATCAGCTACCAGGTCTAAACATGCACCTTACCTGTTTGAACAGAAAAAGTCTCCCTTATGTTTGTCTTTTCCACAGCGTTGGATTCATCATGAGCAATGTAACTACTTCAAAAATTGAGTTCATGCTAGCTGTAGGCTAGCTTGACTCCTTCTGTAGAAGTGGAGATGTTTGGAGCAAGCTTTCTTCCAAAGGGATGAATTACCCTTTAAACAGTGCCTGTCTCTCTTGATGTTTTGATCACAACATCTGGATGCTGCTCAGAAACGTCACATCACAGAAGCATCAAGTGTGTGTGCAAACCTCAACCTATTCCTTCTAACATACTAGTGGAAAATCTTCTTGTGTGTAAATATTTCAAAATCTAATAAATAATTAAGGAATATTTCAGCGTAATTCTTGTACTACTGTGAGGAGAAATCCTCTTTAAACCTTTGTGTCAAAGAACCAGTGAAGAATCAGGAGTAAAAAGTCTTTAATGTTTTCTCTGCAGGAACAACATTGCTGTGTAAATTTAAAGATATCCACAAGACTATCCACAAGGTTTTCATAGAGAAAAATTCAGTTGTGTAACCAGATTCGGTTCAACATGATAAATAAAATCACTTATGATAAAAGGAACTTCTACAAGGAAACAATTAAGCATACTGAAGGCTATTAAATTACTTCTTTTTTTTATTTTATAAATTATTTTCCCCATTCAATGTTTTCTATGTTTCAATGTGAAATGTTAAATAAAATTCTTTTTTTTTCTTGTTTATTCCCTCATTTCTGCACCTTGTTTTCATTTTTTATATTTACTTATTTTTACTGTAACGTCTTTCCATAAACTTTTACATTCTTATAGTATTTTTCCCTTCAGTTCTATCTTCTTGGATTTTTTTTTAATTTATTCATCTTAAGTAGCAAAATTTCATCAATACATAACATTTGGTGGAAAAAAGGAATAGATATTTAACAAAATAATAATAATTGTAGATTAATTCTATTTTCTGTAAACTGTCAATGAATACCATAGAAGCCATCAATAACATTTCTGGAAAGTTAGAAGTGTACCAAAAGAAGGGCTTTAACTGGAGTTATTTGTAATGGCTTCAGAGAATATCGTATTCTCATTAAATGACTTAATCTATATTAAAATCTATTGACTTGGCAGTTTTACTATGCTCTTAACTTTTTAAAATGAAATAATCAAAAGATGATAAACCAGACTTCTTTTTTTTAAACACTTTCATTACACATTTCCACCTTAGAAAAATAGTTTTGGCAATCAGTGTTCATATTTGGGATAAAGAATGCTTGACAGGCTGAATACTATCGACTGTCCATTGGTAACAAATCAATAAATACTTAAGAAAGGTCTGTTTACAAGGAAATTTCAAAAAATTCACATGGAAAATTTTCATATTTAATCCCAAACCAGAGATTGATTTCACACACACAAAAAATAATATGGACAGAGTCCTATTTGGAAAGGGTTTCAAATATTGAATGAAGGAAAAGCTTAAAATGTTTACTTTTAAGTTTTATATATATATGTGTGTGTGTGTGTGTGTGTGTGTGTGTGTGTGTGTGTGTGTGTGTGTGTGTGTGTGTGTAAACATTTTGTCCAGGTGATCATTAATATTTGGGTCAGAAGAGAATGTTACATATAAGCATAGAAGTAACCAAATAACCAAACTGAAAGGATGTGAGGATATTTGATAAAATGGTAATAACTGCACACTGATCCAGACCTTCAATTAGAAAAATTCACTCCCATTTCATGTTTTTTTTTTGCAGAAAGATACAATAATTCTCAAGAATACTTTCAGTACCAAAAATCCATAGTATGCAAAGCAGAACCTGTACATGAAGTCTCTCACTCCTTAATGAATTTTCCAAAATAAACATTTTCTCCCTCACTGGTGATGCAGGCTTTCTAAAAAGTAGTAAAAAAACCGCACCTATGCAAGAAGGGTCTTCTTTGATAGGTGCCAATTCTTAGAATACATATGGTAAACAGAGGGGCATACTGATGCCACAACCTCTTAGGCTTTAAGTACTAAACTCCTGCTTTCTTACATCCAAGGACAAGAGTTGTTCACTCTGCCTTCTCTAGCGTATTTTACGAGGTGAGCCCCAAACATCAGCTTTTTTATTGCTTTTATCTTAGTGAGGTGCCAAATTTTAGCCATTATTGAAGCTATGCCATTTGCTTACTTAATTCAGAAATTGTGCCTGTTATTGTATACACAGCCAAGAAACTGAAAAAACATTTAAGACCATACATTAAGACAAAACATTTATGTAGAGCCGGTCAAATCATCTACCTTTTTTACCCATAGAAAAGTGCTTGCGGATTTAGTTAGACATCATGACTGCATTTTCATTGTATCGATCTTTAGCTGTCTATAATCAGGTGAGTAATCCATATAACTACCCAGTAACCCTGTAGGCTCTTGAAGCGGGTGATCAGGTGAATCATATATCCCCATGATAGAAAGGATGAGTTGCCAGCTGGAGTGCCTATCTCTCTTCTCTGACAGTAGCAAAAGTTTGTACACTTACCCTAAAATAAGTGACTAATTTTAGATGGATTAAACAAGACAGGAAAAATCCATTCTCATAGCAGAAAATACGAGTATAGCCCTATGAATAAAATTAACATGTCTTTTTTTATATCTGAAGTCCTGGCTTCAGTTTCTTTTTTTTTTCTTTTTTTTTTTTTTTAAACAGATCATCCATTATATGGACTAGTCAGATGACTAGTCAGACAGGTCAATGCAGCCATTCACAAATAGTCAGTCATCTTGAGCCAGGAAGCTATGGATGCTAGGAAGACTTTCAAAGACTTTCATGAGCTAAAGGTAAAGCTACTAAAATTGCTTTCTATATCAATTACAATTTTAAAAGCAAAAACATTGGAATTCAATTTCACTGATTAGACTAATACCCTGTCTTCATATTTGATTATTTCACAGAATTATTGAAGAAATTATTTGAATAGTAAGCATCAAAATAACTGCATAAACATCTGGGTTCATTTAAAACTCCTACAGACCTTGAAATCTTCAGTTTATATTCCACTATGTGTATAGAAGGAAATAGACGATATGGTAGAACATTCAAAAAAATTGAATCTAGGCTTTGGAGGACAAGAAGAATGAGAAGAAAACAATACTAAAAGAGGGCCAATATCAAAAGAGAGAATGTCCATTGCCAAGACTCAAACCTCAAGTTTACAATCTTGGGCATGAAATGCATAGAGTACGAATTTCCTATAGCTTCAAAAAAAAATACATACATTGATTTTTATATAATTTTATTTGTAAATTCAGTAAATTTTTTATTAAAATGATCTTTATTTATTCTTCTAGGAATAAAAAAAAATAGAAGTGATTGTGACAAATATTTGTTATTTTCCCAACTTGCTACAGGATGGCATACAAGTACAGATAAATGCTATGATATAATACAGTAAACTGAATTTCTATCCAGATTGCTGTTAAGGGCAATTACTATGCTGAGCATTTGTACTATGCAGTAATGACTATTCTCCACTTCTCCATTTTATTTTATTCATAGACAAAATATTTTTTGAAACAATTTATTGAAATATTAGCAGGAATTGCACAGGTATGTTGAACAGTTTTTGAAACAACTGTCAATCTGGACTATGGGGTAATAATCATAGTATCACAGGATGCTAAAGGTTGGAAGGGACCTTAGAGGTCATCTAGTCCAACCCCTCTGCAAATGCAGGGTCACCTAGAGGACATGGCACAGGGCTGCAGCCAAGTGGGTTTTAAAGACCTCCAAAGAAGGAGACTCCACAACATCTCTGGGCAGCCTGTGCCAGGGCTCTGTCACCCTCACAGTGAGGAAATGCTTCCTTAAGTTCCTGTGGAACTTCTG
>JAUBOD010000391.1:129379-185155 GCA_032353885.1 Nothura maculosa | reverse complement strand
TGCTAAGATTTGATTGCCTTTCCACACAGATGCAGAGTAATTCAGTTGTGCTTTTTGTGCCACATGAAATATGATATAGAAGGGCATACCTTGTCCTACCGAGTAAAAGAACAAGCTACAGGGAAGAGTTTTGGCATCTCTTGAAATGGAAATGAGAAGTCAGGCCCTAACATTCAGCATTTTGTGTAGCCAGCTGTTCATAGGCACCTAACATCTTACCTCCACGTTTGGACTTACCCAGAGAGTCCTACCCTCCTAATGAATTCCTACCCAATGAATTTCTAAATTTTAGTTTTGGAATACAAGCACTTTCTAAAAATTAAGTATTGCAGTAGTGTCTTTTAATGCTGTTTGTGGACTTCTTGTGCCTACTGCCCTACTGCAATTTGACAAAAATCTATGAAATGTTACAGTGTAGGAATTTGGATCTTACTGCATCTATCACTATGTGGTTTCTCTCTTCAGTCCCCTTGAGTAGGTTCTAGTAGTGGATATGTAGTATATCAGAGAGATCTAATTCATCTGTTGCTACCATTCTATCCTAGAACAAGCCTTAAATTTATAGAAAGAAGCCTGAAATACAAAAACATTGAGAATTATAAGTATTTTAATGTTTTAAAATACAAATGATCATCATATGACAGTTAAGGCTGTTAAGTATGTGAAAACTATGCTGTATGCATTCAGAGAGTAGTACGGAATTTGACTTAAATACCTTGGTTTTAATGACAAGCATATGCAAAATCCGTTTAAAGACACACCACTGCATTATTCACACAAGAAATCACATCCTGAGTCACTACAGAAAGCCTACATACAGTTTCTATACTGCTGTCAGACCACAGAATTCATATTTATAAGGACTATTGAATTCTGTCACTTGCTGTAGGTATTGTGGTATGGCAGCTGTGTTCTGCCAATTTGACAATGAGTCATGTGAACTAAGATCTATTTTTAAGCCTGACATCCTAAGTAGAACATCTCATTAAAATAGCAGTGAATTTCTTCATTTCTTGAATTTGGAGTCAGGTCCTTAAAAAGAGTCACTTCTAAGTCCAACTGTCCTCAAATGTGAAAGGGGAAAAATGAATGAGATGATACTTATAAAGATCTTTGCACCTTAGGGGTGAAAATTCTACGTATTAGTTGCATCTTGACTAAGTTCACTTAAAAATGACAGGATTAAGTGTTGTATTTTCTGAGACAGGAAACAATGAGGTTTCATTTCTCTGGTAAGATAAAATTTTATGTTTTATGCATATTCATAATACTTAGAAGAAAAATGGTTCTATTTTAGATCTAAGTATGCTAGAAATTTTAATTGGTCTAGAAAATACTCCATGCTTCAGAATACTTGCAAAGTGTTACATTTGCCAAAATTTATATTCACAAAAATCACAGAACCTGAATCAGTGCCACAGTAGTGACAAAAACTCCATAAGCAAAAATATCTATGTTAGCATTATCTAAGAGACCACATGATAGGACTTCACCACATGATAGGATTTCAAAATATGTTCCAACATTAAAATATTGAGTCCTATATTCTGCAAGTTACTCTGCAACTGACAATATATGCAGACTGATTTCTTAGCATATCTTAGATTAAAAAGCTTCAGTGTTCCTCAGATATTTGAAGTTTACTGCCCAGCCAGCCAAATGTGTGTTTTATTATGTACTGCCATATTTTGCAGCAGAATAAGCACAAAATTATTACATACATGATAATTATTCTGCATAGAATTCATCTAAAGATCTATCTATAACTAAGGCTAAGAAAATGAGACATTAATAAAGATTGTGAAGTACTTTCTGTGAAATAATTCAAAAATATAATCTATCAGAATAATTACATATTTTACTCCAGATGGACTTTATTGTAAAACCTGTATGTCAGGAATTGAGACAGACCTAAACTGAGCATATCTTGTATAATATTTTGTGTTTCCTTTTCTTTTTCAATCTAAAGTAAGCAGTGTTATCTCCTACTGCTAATCAAAACAAACTTTGCAATTATAACATCTTGATATTCTTGATATTAAGTGTTTGAAAGCTTCTAGTGCTGGTGAATGTTGTGGGCTCTTTTTGCTGTTAATTTCAAGCACTGAACTGAATATAAACTGACATTACTAATATAATCAGAAATAACTGTATAAAAAAAAGTTAATATATTTTCCCCTCATGCTTTAGGCAAAATAATGTCTCCTCACCAAATCAGATAATTTGTGTTGTAATTTATAGTTCTGCATTGCCCTCCCTTTATATAAACTCTATATAGAATAGCATGGTAGTCTTCCTTCAGCATAGAGATACTTATGCAAAGACATATACACAACTCCTTAAAATGTTGAGGAAAGAAACTTTTTGAAAAGTACTTTTTGTGAAGCTTGTGAAAGCCAGTAACTTCAGAGAACATTCATTAATAGCACTCTGGGACATAGTTCCATATTCCACAGTATAACGGACACACTTATGCGTCGCGCAGAAAGAAATTAGCCAGTTGTAAAGGCTGGACTTTTCAAAATTACACAGTTTCAAGTAGTTCCTCAGTTGTGCCAAAATTTACGGTTTGCTAAGTCTATTTGCAGACTCTCATATTTGAGCAGTTGGGATGATGGCCTCCTTTTCAAATATATTTAAACAAATAAAGATGAGCTGAAACATTACAGGGTCTTTGCCTCTGTCAGCCCACTTCCTAGTTCTGATAGAGCAGTCAAGCAATTTAAGGGAATTTCTATGACTATCTGTCGGACAGAACTTCTGCCATGTTTATTGTTACCTACAGCTGAGCTTCATGATAGTTATTTGGATTGATGCTACCTTAGGTGCCCTACCAGGTCTAAAGCTCCTAAATTAGTCTCTAAAATTGAACTTATTTTAGGTTTCTAAAATAACACAATGTACCTGGAATGAATACTCTGTCTTCTACTCCGTTCTTAGTAGAATTTACAAAAGCACCTGAGATAAATATCTCAGTGTGGTTTAAAAGAAATGAAAGCTGCTGAATTAATACAGCTCCTGTGAAAATCACTTTTGACACTACCAGAATTTTTTGGTGCCTAAGCACTTTTGAAAACTAGTGTTCAGATGACTTTTCAAGAACCCTCAAGTGATGTAACACAAAAGTCCTTGTGCTTACTGAACTTGCAACATTATATCCTTGCACTTACTTAATGTAGAGAGATTTTTCATAGAACTGTCAACTGAAAAAATACCTCTCAATTCTAATTACATTTATGTGAGATTAGTGTATAAAAGTGTGCTTAAAAATAAATTTTCTGATTAACTTTCAAGCAACCTTTGAAAAAATCTCTTACTGAAACAAAACAAATATTCTAAGTAAGTCAAAAAATATCATTCAAGCTTTCCAGATTTAAATTTGAAATGGTCCTAATGAAGGTCAAAAAAAGTTAAGGTCATTTTCACAGCAGGGGGAGTTTCCTATGCTTGGCTTGAGCAATGTTAAAAAAGGTCTGTGTTAAAAATATGACTGATGTTGATCATATGATTCAAGACTTGATGATTTATTCTAACCTTTCAAAAACAAATCAGCTCAGTATGTGGGTTAAATCACACTTCTACACCTTTTTTTATTCTTCAGGCTCTGGGTCTCACTGCTCCACAGTATGGTGACTAGAATTTTTTACCAATTTCCTGTATGTGAAAATTGCCTAGTTGGTACAATATCTAAAATATCATTTAAAAGATATTTGGGCTTTTGAGCTACTTAGTGATTGTAAAAAAAAAAAAAAAAAAAAAAAAAAAAAGCCGAAGTAATTTTTTTTAGGATCTGACAGATGCACAAAAGAAAAAATACTTAGATTTAGAATTTAAAATTTATCTATATTTTTGCCCTATATTACAGAATAAAACAGACCTGAAATAATAGCTTTTTCTAAAAATGCAGGACCTATGGTTAGGAAAATTGGATGCTATGCTTTCACTAGTTTCTTTTGTTTCCTGGGCCAGTCCTATTTCTTTACCACAGGATTTCACCCAAAGAAAAGAAATGCTATGTAAGTCTGGTAGGTCTCCCAGAAGAGAATCAGAATTCTCTGGCCTTAAACCTCTTCATGGGTTGGGTATACTATTAAATCCAAAGTGTTTAAAACTTAAAATGAGTAAAAGTGGTTTATTTTCTTTCTATCTAATCCACATAAAATTAATTTATGTCTTTTTCAGATACTCTTACAATTTAGCAATTAGAAATGTAGAAAGGAACCAAACTCTTGTTTCTCTGCACATCTCAAAATCCCTCTCTCTTTACAAGACTTCCTGAGTTTTCCACACAACCATTAAAGACAGTACTTGAAGTTAATGTTATTTCTTTTTACCCTGCTCTTCAGTCCTCTATTACAAACAGGGATTTTTTTAGCCTTACCTTGTCAATCCATTCATTCATTCATTCAGTGAAAATGTTAGTCATCAAGGTCTACAAACAAACAAACAAACAAACACCTGTACTTGTCCCTTAAATGGTGCACAACAGAAAGATCTTTAATATTATGCAGCTGAATCTGTTTACCTAATGGTTTATAGGACAGGATAATTCAGTATGCTGAGTCATTGGCTGTAGAAATACAGATTCCTCAGACTGCCTCATC
Source organism: Nothura maculosa (assembly GCA_032353885.1). Taxonomy (NCBI): domain Eukaryota; kingdom Metazoa; phylum Chordata; class Aves; order Tinamiformes; family Tinamidae; genus Nothura; species Nothura maculosa. Next base: position 180,551 of record JAUBOD010000391.1, on the reverse strand, counting down.
TGAAAGAGTTGTGGATTCTCCTTTCAAAATAAATGGATTCTGTTGCTGTGACAAGTGGAGTTTAAACCCTTTATTAAATGTGTGAACAGAAAGAACCAACATATGTGGAGAAAGATGTTATTAGATAAGCATAGTTATATGCATCCTCCATAGGTTGTGCGATAGCACAGGGATAGAGTAGGAGTTAGAACAGGCCTGGAAATATGATTTCAGTGTAGGAAAAAAGATACATAAGATTCATAAGAAGAGCAAAGGAAGGGAAAAAAAGTAGGCACCAGTATTTCTATATTATTTCAAGATGCTAGGTGATGTCTAGATAGAAAGGAATACTAGTAGGGGAAGCTTTTGTTCAGCAAAGAAGGATGTCATGAATTGCCTAAAAACCGCAGACATCACCAAGTTATTTCATCCGAAGTTATTAAGCAAACTAGGTTTCTTTATATAAATAATTTGCATGTTTATAATTCTGTAAATATGAGACTCTTTATGTGATATGGTATGATGTGACCACGCACTACTGGGAATTATGTCATTGCTAGTTTAAAAGATTTATTGGGATTAAACCCTGCATAGCTTTATATGTTTAATTTGTGTATTTTTCTCTTCTCTTCAAGAAATAAAATATCCTCAGAGGTAATATAGATAATTGAATTTCTATTCTGAACCAACATAAACTTGAAATTTCAAGCATAATTTCACAAGTAGGAAAGATTTTTTTTAACTCTTATTGTTTAAAGAATATCTTCAGTGATTCTGTTGGGTTAAACAAGTAAATATAAATATTTAATTTAAATATTTAATGCTATTTCAAAAATATAAAAGAAAAAGAAAGCCATATCAATTCCTATTAAAACAATTGCAACTATTTTTAATTTACCATCATAAGCTGATGCATTCTCCAAGAATACCCACAAAATATGATCATTGGATTTAATTTAGGATCCTAATTCTACTGGAAGATATTATACAGTGTTGCTTAGTCAGCTAACTATTTAGCACCCGAGAATGTGAGACATCATGAAAGAATGTTATATCATTTGCAATTTGTCAGTTGTCCCAGTTAGTTTTGCCCCAGAATAAGTAAAGGAAATTCACTTCATCATCATGGATCAGATAAACAGCATACTAGATGATAAATATTGATCTGATTGAATTTGGAAGTTAGCAAGATATATCAGACTAAGTAATGATGTCAGCTATGTTACCATATTGTTTTCTTCAGTTATTCCAAAAACATAAACATTCAGCTATCATCCAGGGATAAAAACACACTTAGGCATTGCTCACACTCTTAAAATATTTGACTTTTTTTTTCAGTAAATGGAAAGCACACAAGAACAAAAAAAAAAATTCAAACAGAATTAATATCTTAATGCATGCATTAGAGAAAGGTTAGAAGGCAATAAGTCTAACTAAATGCTGACAGGAGCTTCAAAAGTTATATACCAAAGAAAAATAAATAGTTGTTTCAATTTTCACTATTATTAAATAAAAAAACAGATTTCCAAAACTTTCCCTTCAGAAATATTACTTCAAAATATATGATAGCCAAAACCAAATTATTTCTAAATAGAAGAGGAGCATTGGAAAATTAATTGGCAGTAGCTATTAGTAAAGCCTTCTCAGATAAACATTTGAACTGTTACATTGGAAATGATACGCACAGCTACTTAATATTTTTTCCCATCTGTGCATTGACATCACACAGTCAAAACAAATGTAACAGATAAAGGAAGACTGAAAATAATAAATAACAATTATTTTTAAAATATCAGAATACTAGCTATTATTATCTATTTAGCTTGGAGAAAACTGAGAAGGAGTCTTATCAATATGTATAAGTACCTTAGAGGAGAATGTAAAGAGGATGGGGCCAAACTTTTCTCAGTGGTGGTCAGTGATAGGACAAGAGAGATACAAATTGAAGCACAGGAAGTTTCACCTCCAAACAAGGAAGAAATTTTTTATTGTTAGGGTAACAGAGCACTGAAACAGCCTAGGCAAAGAGGTGCTGGATTCTCCTTTCCTGGAGATTCTCAAAATCCACCTGAATGCAGCCATGTGGTCTAGGTGTCCCTGCTTGAGTAGTGGAGTTGGGCTAGATGATCTGTAGAGGTCCTTTCCAACCTCAACCATTCTGTGATTCTGTGTGATTCTGATTCTGAAACAGGGAGGAAGAGGCTTACTTTATTTAAGATCATGTGAAATAGTTTGCCTGAAACCTTTTCAAATATATCAAGAACCAATTTCTGTATCTCCTGAGGATTAAAAATGGCACTAAATTTGTAATATTTTTTACAGAGATTTCACAAAAGTAAAACGCAATCTAATATCTTATTCACATTCCTATTACTACATGTAATATGCATTAATGTGCTTTTAATATGCCTTAGAGTTTCTCAGAAAAATATTCCTTTCCTTCTCACTTCTTTTCTTTGCATAATAGCTAATATTCTTTTTAATATTCACAAACTAAGAAGAGTTTTATTTTCCAGACAGGCAGTAGAATGCTGAAACTCTAATCCCATTATCAGATACACATCTAAAACCTTTCAGTCATAACATTCTTTCTTTACCTTTTTCATCTTAAACTCTCTTATACTTTCAGTTTATTTCTATTAAATATTTCTGTTTATTTCTGTTAACCTCTCAAATATGGAATTCATAAAATATTAATTTTGATAATTTTTTTTTTAAATCTTGGACAGTATAAATACACTAGGTTTTCTTCATGTTCACAGCTGTGTGAAAAGGAGTGTTCAAAATAACCAGCACTGAGCTATAGAATAACCATGTCAAATTATCCTATCCTTCTGTGAAATACTCTTATAGAGTGAAATATATTGATGAGCAAAAAGAACTGTGAAGTCTGTCTGTTGCTTATACTCTCCTTGGAGAGGATTCATCTGACAAAATGTAGATAACTATAACCTAGTAACCCTAAAGAATCTTTGTAAGTGAAAAAAAAAGGACTTTTCCAGACTGTAGGTCTTCTCATTCTAAAGTAGACATCTGACATGAACAGCTTATTTTTTAAAGAGTCTGTTTCTCTCTATCACTTCTAAAGAAAGGTTCAATGAAATCCCACTCTTGAACTCTAAAAAGTCAGATGGCCATTGTAATATCATCAAAAAGTCAGCACATAGCAACACTGTGTAGAAAGTTTTAATCTTGTTGGTTAAAGCTGCCTACAAGAGTACTGAGTATATTATTCTTAGAGCAACCTGTCATTTTAATCTTTTATTAGTTGCTTGTTTTTCTGGAGAGTTACTTGGAATGTAAAGCAAGTGCTTAATATTCTCTGGTTTCTAGCAAAAACAACTACAAAATTTCTAAATTGAGAAGCTATTTTGCACTATTCGAGAAAAGCAATATTCTCCTTTTGAAGTCATTTTTTAAGATAGTTCATTGGGTTCATAGTGATTGCAAACATTGTGATAAAGGACAGATTTCTTTTTTTCATTCTAAAGGATCAGTTCTTAGTAGAAACTCACTCTGCTCATTTCTGTTCTCCTCCTGCAGAAAAAAAATGTCTTTCTTGAAAAAAAGAGGAAATTAAAATGAAAAAGGATTCTTTTTTGAAATTATTTTTGATGAATTTTAATATTAATCTACTCCACAGACAAAGTGCAAGAATCATCATTTGGATTCTGAGCTACTGATAGTGCTAACAGAATTTCTTTATATTCTTCAACATTTTTTGCTTTGGGTGTCACAAATATATACCATCTGGTATGCCAGCTGCCTATTTTTCTTTTTACACATACAGCAAGTGTGGGTGGAAAGGCTCCAAAATTGCAGACATTATCCTTTTTCTGCTTATCATCGTCATCATAATCTCCTTAGTATTTTAATATATCATTTTGTGCCTCCGTGGTCTCTAAGGTCTGTCAACATGCTACAAACTAGAGTTGTATTTCTTTTTTAGTACGTTGTCTGTGTGGTTTAAAGGGGCTGGAAATCTGGAATATAGCCTATTGTGGTTTAGTTGTTCCTTAGTTCCAATATTATTACTGTGACTGTTTTTATTTTAACTTTAACTTTTAACTTTATGTTAACTTAAATTTGAATACTGTATTTATCTACCTATCTGTATTTAGCAAGGTTTAATCTCGCAATTCAAAACAATATAAAGACAGCTGAAAAGCATAATAAGTCTAAACCAAGGATATTATGTCCATATTTCATTTTTCTTTCAGAGTTTTGCCAGAACTCAAAGATATGTCTCATATTGAGGTTTTAATAGAGTAATAATTTATTACATCTTAACTGTGGTATATAAAATTTCTGTCTGCCTGAGAAAAATAGAAAATATAATCATAAGTCAAAAGTGAATCTCCTGTTTATATCAGCAAGCTACTGCTTATACACATATTTTCTTAGTTTAAAGAGAATACCTGTGTTCTAGTCAATCATTTTCAATGCTTCTTCAGGCTGTATATCAAAGTTCTTTCATGAAAGTCTTAAGAAAACATCATTTCTCTCTGCAGCATTTTGTCAACTTTCCCTCTCAAGTGCATATCAGGAAAAAGTAGATCCACATAGCATCTTATTCCTCCACTAGTTATTCCTCTAGGTAGACTAAACCTTTGACTAAACAGGTTGTCAGATTTAAGAGGGACGACTTGAACTGGGAATCTGAAGAGTGTATTCACAGGTGACTCTATTATATTTTTAACCGCGGAACATATATCTTGCAGGAAGTATTAATGTGGGAAGAACTAAAGCAGTGCCACTTTAGTTGTTCCATCAGTAAATCTACCCTATCTTTAGAGGAACAACATATGCACACACATCCAAAGCAAAATATAAGTTAATCAACCTTATTAATAACATCAGAGTAATTGTACTCATAAAGCAAAATACACTAGGATTTTTTTCTCTGCTTGTATATTTGCAGTCTTGTTAAACCTACTCTGCTTACCAGAACAAAATAAGTAGGTTCTGAAGATACTGCCTTGTAGAAAAGTTGATCTGAAACTAATCTTTAATCTTTGTTATGCCTATATATTTACATTTATAACTTATTTATAACTTTATAACAAATTTCAGAGGTTATCAAAGTGTGGAGCAATCTTTGTGTATTAATGATTCACAGAAATACACAAAGAAACAATGAAAAAATGAGTCACACAATATGTATCTTGTTGGTAAATAACTGGTCTTTAATATAGTCCTATTCTGATAATAATATAGTCTTATATAATATATAATTTTATATATATATATATATATATATATATAATATAGTCACATTCTGAGAGAGGCTGTGAAAATTTTCACATGTGATAATTGTCAGAAGAGTTTTTTGTGGAGGTACAGACATAGTGTGGCTATCAAGGAATTGTTATGGTTGAAAATATGTATAAATTTCCTACTTTTTCCTACCTAACTTACATTGGAATTGTAGTGTGTATATATGTTGTAACAAATCTCAATCTGTCAGAAAGTTTTAGAATAATGGTTCATGTTTCAATAAACTTTAAAGTATGAAAAATTTTTAGTATTAAAAAAATGATCAAGCTCCTTGCACAGTAGTTCTACATCTGGATCTTTAAGATAAAGAGAGTTTTAAAAACATTTTTTTCTAAGCAGAGCTTCTTAATATCTAAGAGATATTAGTGAAAAAATATATATAGCAGTCTTCTGTATGAGGCATAGGAAGGAAAACATTAAATGACACGTCACAATTCATCCACCTACCTATTAATGGTTAAAGAAAATGAGTATTTAATTCTCTTCTCACAGTGAGTTCAGTGAGTCCTACTTTGTTGCTTAATTTCATCACTTAATAATCACACTTTAATTTCATCAGCATCATGTCTTTTATTATGTTATTACTAAAAATTAACCTTGAAAATGTCATATAAAGCTATCTCACATCAAAAGAATTCTATTATAACTCTTCATTAACTGCTTCATCTTCTTATTCTTTTTATTCTACTTCTCAATTAGTAAGAGCACAAACAATTCTCTCCTGGAATAGAACCAAGATAATATGATTAGTTCGTAACCATAGCCAAGTCCCATATGTGAAATACACCAAACAGCAAAGCTCTTAATTAATAGCATCCCCAATGGCCTGACTTTATTCTGCTTTTCTTGATTCATTAAAGTTTAATTAAAGGTAAGAAAAGTACCAAACACATTAAAAAATACAGACTGTAATCTTAATTTCATAGCAGTGAATCTATTTTTTTGGATTATTTCTATATGCAGTAGCTGGGATCAAAAGGACATTTAATTTATTTGCTACATTATTTTCAAAGATGTTGACATATCACAGATGAAAATAACACTAAGCAAGATTCTCCAACATAACACTTCCAAAATTAGCCATCTTCTGTACCTATATTTAGTGTCTTCCTCCTGGCAGTTCCCTATGTGAGAAGATCAAAACAATAGTTATATAGGTAGCTCAGAGGATACCAGACAAAAATTGGAAAAACTGATAAAATAAATTGTCCCAACTTTGGTTCTATTCAATATAGTAATTATGAGCCTCGGTGAAGGAATACAGTACATTTCTGAAATAAATCTGGTAGGGAATTCAAGATACACCGACTAATTAAAAAATGTCTTGGTTCTTTGGAAAAATGTACAAAATAAATTTGTAAAATTTCATTTCAAACATTCTATAAAAAAGAGAGTGAAATTAGAAGTAATTTATGACACAATAGCCCAGTAGAAAAATTAATTATCACAAAAAATACTTGGACCAAGATCAGTAGATTATTTTCTTTAATGGAAAAAAAGATATATATAAAGGAAAGAACAAGAAGGGAGGGTTGAAATGAATGAAATCCAGTCCAGGAAAAAAATTGATAGAAAAATAAATAAATAAAATGAGAGAAGAGTAAATAGTTACTTTACAAATCTTCATTTCTGCTTTTCATGATGCCCAGAAGCAGCAACCATAAGTAAGGCATCCACTGATTCAGTTACTGTAAATCATACAGAGTTATATCATTAACTAGCCCACCCACCTAATTTATTAGTATTAGAGAAAAAATAAAATTCTCTGCTATTTGGGGCATAATATATGACATATAGACCATATAGGAAAACAATATTTGATATCAATCTACTTTGAATCTTAGTTTACTCTAGAAAAACAACAACAACATCAACAAAAAAACCTGTCCTCCAAATCTGACTACAAGATCTTTATCATTGAGTATTTGAGCACTAAATAGTGCAAAGTTCTTGGACCAGCCTTGGACCAGCCAAAGGTGGACACCAGCCAAATGTGTACACTAGCCAAAGGTGTAGCAAGTCCTCTCTTAAGAAGAAACAGGAGAATTGGAAAGTGAATGTAATCTAGGAAAGGACTGACTGATGACACACACAAAAAAAAAAGAGCTAAAATGCTATCATGGAGAGATAAGCCCAAAAAAACCCAAAACTGTAGATATGATAATACTTCATTTTGCAGAGAAAAGTGGTGTCCTTTCAATTAAATTTTGCATAAAATTTTGTGATATTTTTACATTTACCTGTACGTGGAAGAAACTCTTGTAATGGAATCAAGAATGGTTAGATCTGTGCAAGATAAGAATTTTTGCATGTTTTTTGCAATAAGTTCCACTATGTAAGCAGCAAGTTTTAATGACAGTGACAGTTAGCTTCCCGCACTTTCAACCTGTGATGATATATTTTTCCCATAAGTGAATAATACTCAAAAAAAACCCACATTGTAAGCAATTTACAGAACTCTTAAAAATAGCCTTTACTGCAGTCATGTCAGATAAACTATTTTCTTGCAAATGTGAAGTGAAAGAGAATCAATCACATGATTCTTATGGCTTAGTTTATTCCAGACTACTGAATACTGCTAACACATTTTTTTGTAACTTAGACATTTGGGACCTATATGAGGAAACTAATAACTTATTATATCAAGGAGTGTTCTACAGAGATAATTAGCAGTGATAAAAAGCTAGCAATTCTGACTGAGAAAAAAAATGATCAGCTCATGAATTATTTGCTTCTTTATGACTTATCCCAACCCTAGAAGTTTTTTTTAATATTACAATGAGTTTTATTAAGAATTAATGGATGTGGTAATTAATTTCCACAATGGTTGCAGAGACCCTGAAGATGACTGTTAAAATGCAGCACTGAATGGAAAAAAAAATGTGAAGCGTTTGCTAAAATAAGAAATTTCTGCTCTTTTATATAGAGAGAATTATTAGAGTTTCATTTCCATCACTTTTTCCTCTGTCACATTAATATAAAGTTGTTTTAATGGAAGACTGGAGTTCCTACATAACAGATTTCCGGGTTTTTTTTAGATAGATGTCCAAAAGCTTTTAGAGTTTCAGATCAATTTATTATGAGAACAAGTAGATGCTCCACATCACCTGTGTCCAAGAGAAAGAGGGGGAGTTTTAATTTGAAGTCTGATAAATAAATAGCTTTAAAGAAGCACAAAGAACATTGTGACATAAAACTTGACAAAAAAAATCAACCTTATAAATGTTAAATCATTTAAAATTCTTCAGCAGCTAACACTTGGCCTTGTGACAAAAAGTTACTTTTGCAGGCCATCCTAAGAACAATATGCATTCTTTTTAGTACTACTTGAACTTCCTGCTGTAAGACAATTCTTCTATAATCTTAGAAAGCTTTTAATATTTTTTAAATGAAATCAGAGAATACTTAGGCTAGTGAGCCTGAAAAAAACATGCCTCTAAGGAGGAATGAAAGTATTTTATTTCTGTTTCCTTGAGGCTTGATCTATAAAACAAATATGATGCTATTCCCATGCGACAGAAAGATACTGAAAAAAAAACAAAACTGTGAAGTACTAAGTTGTGCATTCCCTACAAAAATATATGAAATTGCATTTGTTTTGTCCAGAAGATTTATTTTTATTTTTTAATTTGCAAATGTTGAACACTGTTTGAAAGGAATTTCACAAAACAAACTACACAACATTGAATTGCATAATTGCAAACAATAAATGTAGCAAACTAAAATTGCTTAAGCCGTTGAAATTAATTCTGGAATTTCTAAGTGCTTGGCCCTCAGTATAATATTACTGTTATTTTATTATGTAATAATAAAAATTCTACTCTTATTTTCTTATCATTTTATTTATTTATGTATTTTTATTTTCTCATGTTTATTTTAAATAGAATTTTCTTTCATTTTAATGAAAGGTTCTAGCATTTCTCAGAGTTGAGATATCAACTCTGATATCAAATTCCCAGATCATTCTTCCTTATACAAATTTATGTTAAGTACTTTTTAAATGTTTATCATCTTGACTTTTAAAATATCCTGATTTAATTCATGAAATGATTGTCTCTGTAGTTGAAACATGAAAAGAATATATTATAGAGAATATTATAGGTCTTCTACAGCTGTTTTTCAGAATAGATCTTCTGTAAGGGAGAATGTAGTTACTTTAATAACTTCCATTGAGAAGCATTGCTGTATTAAAGATTTACATTTTAAAGCACTTGACATCTCTTCAAATTGCTAATGTCCTTCTCTGCCTTGTTTAGGTTCATGCTTAATCTCCTTGTACAGAAAAAAAAACAAGAAAGTCAGTATGGCAATACTGAAAAAAGTTCAGAGAAATAGAGGACATCACAGAGGTTCTGACGCCGTTTTTTCGTAGATATGTATAAATTTATTGAGAACATGCCCTCCTGGATAGATGAAAGTTACAGATTCTATGAATGTTCCTTAATTAGATTAAGTGTTATAAGTGTTCCATAATTAGTTTATTACTACTATCCTCTTGAAATAGATAAAAATTAGGACTTTATATTATTAGCATTGTAGCATCCAAATGAACTCTAGAAATAAGAATGATAGAGGGAAAATTCATTGATAAGAAAACCTAAACCATTGTAGCAAATGACCCTCAGACAAAATCTACCCTGACAAAAATATTATTTTGATAGTATAGTTTTTAGTAGTCTTTGAAATGAAATGAGCAACAAAAGAAATACATGGAATCTTTTTGTCTGTCATAACTACATTCATGATGACGGCTTTTACTCTCACTGCTGATAGCCATGTTAGCTAATGGGGATTTTTGGACTAAGAACTGATAAAAACTGATCTATAAAACTTTTAATTTTGGAATCAATTTCACAATTTACATCTAATCTTCTAATCTTTTTTTAATTCTCTTAAAGTAACCTTTGGGGAAGATCATTTTAATTATGTATTCATGGTGGTTTGGATTGCTCTCTTCTTTGATTTTGCTGATATAAAAATAGCAAATATACGGGGTTTCTTTTTGTTTATTTCTTTTTGTCCTTTTTTTTCAGTCATGAGATGTCAAATTCTTATGAATATATAGAGTTACAAATCATGTCAAGTACACAGGAAATTATTCTAAGGTTTCTAACAGATAACATAAATACAATCAGAATGGTAAAATGTAAATTCTATATCTAGTCACTGTCGTGATTTCACTATTCTTTGTTCATTCAGATTTAGCTATAACATCCCTTCACAGGACAAATTGGAAAGTAAGAAAAAGAATTATTTTTATTAAATATAATCTTGTTTAAAGCAGCAGAATTTATAAGAGGGAAGTGAGTCTGAGTGAAGAGGTAAAAATTTACTCCCAAACGATTTAGCATATAATTAAGGTAAATATGCTTGTTTTTATTTATTTTATTTTTTTCCATATCACAGTGGTCAATATCGAGGTTATTCTGCTCATGTATGGCAGAAAAGCTTACTTTCTTTCTATTTTTTCCTGGCTTCCAACTTTTTTTCTCTTTGTCGATAAAACTGATTGTGATAATGTGCTAATAGTTGTTTTACCTTCTAAATGATGAAATATCTGTTCATGGTACAGCCACAGCCATTTTGCAGAACCACTAAATAGCTAAATTCATTCTGACAGCTGACAACGCAAGACAGCCTGGAAGTGATTCTGCAGGAATGGAGCAGCAAATGAATAGGGTAAAAGAATGAAAAAGCCAGGATAAATAAGGTGAACAATGGAAGTTAAAGTAAGCAGGAATATACCGACATGTTTTTTTGGAGCTATTTAAATCCAAGAAGGGAGAGAAAGAGAGAACCTAACTTCAAAAAAGAAAAAAGGTTATGAATTTGTACTAGGAATCTAGTCTTTATAGCTCAGTGTAAAAGAGAGATTTTCACTGGAGCACCAGAAGAATAAAGCTTCACTTACAACTTATGTTCATCTGACATATTGTTGCTTTGTTTAACTTACGTGCTTGGCACTGACATTTGTCTACTGATGAATGAGATGCATCACAGCAGAGGACTTCAACAAGAGTGTAATATTCAACAAGAGTGTACACTTCAACAAGAGTGTAAGTAAATTTATACCAATTTAGCTCCTGGACAAGACCACTGTTGAAGATCAGACATGTCAGTAATGACACCAGGAAAGAAGAGAAAGAACAAAAACCCTCCGTTGGGCAGATTTGTTGAGGCTAGCTGAACCATCAAGCTTCTGCTCTGAGAAAAACCTCTGGTGAGGTTTTTCTCCCTTTTCTTCTGTCTTCCTCTTTCCTAGCTAAAACATAAGCAAGTTACAGAAAGTAATCTTCCAGTTTAAGTAATTTTCTTTTTTGACTTAAAGTTAGGCACTCTGACCTTACACACACACACACATATATATATATACATTTTGTGGTTATATAGGTTTATTTATGAGACCACTTGGGCAGTGATGAATTTGCAGTTTCATACTTAGCTGCAAAAGTCCCATGTCACTCTGTTTCAATTCACCTGCTGAGTTCAATCAGCCATTTAGTAATAAATCTTTAAAGCCATGTAAGGGACATGTGTGCACGAATCAAATTATTTATTAACAATATATCTCAGCAAAATGCATGTGCAGTCTGAAGACCTCCTGCCCATCACTTTAAAAATAAACTCCCTGGGGCTAAACCCAAAGAAATTGATTGAGTGCACTAATGTATTCTCATGCATTCCTCTTGATGGCAAGTTTATCTCATGCATGAAAGAGTTTTCAGGGCAGTGCACATTTTTTTTTTTTTAATTGCTTCACTTAAAGGTGTTGAACTAAGAGTTTCCAGCTATCCCTAAGCATTTTCAAAAAAGCAACCCCCTTTGCAAATATTTCTGAAAAAGACACAGTGTCAGTAGTGAAACTATCATTGTGTCATATATCCTGCTTGAATAAGTTAGAATTATTTGGTTTCTTTTCAAAAGAACTTATCACATCTTGGCCCACACAATAACTGGGTAAAGATGAAAGGGAATATTGTAGAAGGTTGCCATAAGATGTTTTGTCTCCTTCTGTTTTAATGCATCTCCCAGTCTAGTTAACCATTTTGAACTCATTTCCATCCAGTGTGTTTTCCATGGATTTTCTCCATTATCATTTGGATCTTTCACCTTGTTCTTTTCTCCATGTTAACCATGTCTTCTGTCTCTAATCTCTAATTTTCTATGGTATCTCTCTCCATTTGTCCTCTGTGAGAATGAAAAATAAGGATGAAATTACAGATACAAGAATGTTAATCCTGAATATTCTTTAAATTAATTAATCCAGGAATCTGGATAACCTATTTTGTACTTAGTAAAAAGTATTCTAAGTTAAATGTGAATAAATGTTACCTGATACTTAGGTAGTACCTAATACTTGGTTAGCTACATTTAATCAAATAAAAAGTTTTAAGAATGAGATATCTTTATAATGTAACCTCCTACAGAGTTCATATGAACATAAGTATTGTTTGGTATTGTGCTACAGAAATGGGTACATACAAATAAAAGTATGTTAAAATTTCCCCAAATAATAACTACAAGAAAGTACTAAGCCAACTCTATTAACTTGGCTGTTTCTGAACTGTAAAACCTTGACAAGCACTTTAAGTGAATTTTTCAAGGTAAGACATTGTAAATGACATTGTGCATGTACTAATATAACAAATGTGATTCAATTTTCATGTAAACTTATTCTGACAATTTCCTTATGTGATTTACATATGCAGTTTATCTTAAACTGGTTACCCTGAAGCAAACATAGTGTATCATACCCTATAATTTTATTAGCGAAGAGATCACAAAGATCATCCAACTGATAAGTAGGTCATCCAACTTATAGTAGAATGCCCTTGAAGCATTACTTTTAGAGATCAGTTATTTTGCTTATATAATATATGTATTTTTTTAATCCTTCTGCAGTATAACATAAGGATAGCTTAGAAACTATCTCATTTTAGATGACAATATAAAGATGATAATCTTTGTTCCTGGGCAGCAAAGGCTTTAAATATATTTGACTCCGTGTTACAAATATCAGTATTGATAGCATAGCATGGGGAAATAATAATGGATCTGCAATATTTACAAGAAATAATAGAACCCTGATAGTACAGATTTTAGCTCCTGTAATTGCTTGTCCATGATTTGAGAAAGCTGGTTGTCTGTGGAAGAAATTGATAAACTGCAAAACTGCAGGTCGGCCGTTAAGCTATCAAGATTTTCATTAAAAAAAAACAACCAATTAAGCCTCTTTTTTTTGTCAAAGTCAGTTTCAGTAGATGTAGAAAAAAATGAGATATCTGATTTTTTGTGCCTTTGCCTTAAAATTTGATTTTAAAAATTAAAATTATTCAATTTTCAGAAGGAACAATATTTGGGACCAAGGGAGGAGAGAAGATTGGGATTCTCCTCAAAGATGGTGTTTGAGTTTCTATCCTCCACAGCTTTCTTTTTCTCATGGTCAATTACGAACATTTCTCCTTAGATTTTCAGAGAGTCAGCCAGAATCCTCAAAGCTCTTATCTCTGGTTTTCAATCACTGGTTAGTATTAAGTTCTTTTTAATTATTTTTTCTCTTTTTTAAAGTAAGTATCAAGTAGAAATATTAGTTAGTGCAAGTCTGCTGCATATTGCTTCCTCCTGTGGAATCTAAAAAAATATTTTCATAATCCTTTAATGGAAGCAGAGGCCTTAGGTAAGGCAGCTTCCTTCCTCAACAAGATACCCTGATCATTTTTAAACCTCCTGTACTATGCAATTTAGCTGCAGCATTTAGAGATTCTCCTAATGTGCATACTGTTTCATCTCCATTGTTTCAGATTGATTTTAAAATCTTTTAGATTCATTGTAAGTTAAGGTCTCAGGCATTTATGGATATGAATGTGTCAGCTGTGCAATTTATATTGTTCCAGTTCATAGTCCTTTCAGGGATTTCACCACCTAAACTGCATTTCTATTAGTATTTCTTGGAATTCCAGTATCTTTATTTGCAGAAATATAAATGATTAATGTGTTATAAAAAAAGCAAATAAACATCCACAACAAAATATATGTAAAAAAATGTACCTCAGTTTTCATCTCATCAAATTCAGCAAGCAGTTCTAATATTTCTTAAAGCCATAACAAAAGCCCTTTGAAAGTTGAAAGAATTCAGTATGTCTTGAAATATGGTAGTAACACACTAGAGAATCTAATTAAGTATGTGCTTAGGTCCATATGATTCAACTTACATGTATAAATTGCTCAGATAACTATTTGCTTATGATGAAGGTATATGTTTCCAGTGAAGTTTTATACATGGATACAAGTAGATTTGTCAACCCCATAAATGGCTTTCATGTGTTTTTTGTTGTTGTTGTTTTCGTTTTTGTTTCAGTTTGGCATTGAATTGACAGGGAAAGTACTCCCACAGTGTCACAAAATTGGCATTTGGAAATTAGCTTCTTTAATTATATATTGTTTGTATCAATTTATTTTATGAAAGTTGTTTATCACTTCATCACTAAGTACATACTATAAATTCAAAGGATTGCATCACTATGCTAATCACAGGCTGGCCTAAGAAAAGATCTATTAAAAATCTACACTCATGCTATCTTCAAAAACAAAATGAAAAGCATAATGTGAGCCTGGTCCAGGAAAACACCAGAGCAAGTGACATTCAGCTGATCAAATGTAGCATGTCTTCTTTCAATGAAAATATGTAATAACTGTCTCAAGTAGAATTGTAGAAATATACATTGGAAGAGTTTCTGGAGGTCATATAATCTAACTTCCTCCTCAAAATAAAATTACTGCCCTTGTTAGACCTGGTCAGTCTTGGCTATTTTTAGAAATAAAAATCCTTGCAACCTTCCTGTGAAAAGAATTCCAATATTGCCCTACAATCCTGATGAATAAGTATTTCCTCACATCCAAACTGAATCTTCCAACCCACGACTTGTGACCATTGCCCCTTGTTTTACCAGCTGCCATTACTGAGAAGAGTTGGCTGCAATGTCTGCACAAATATCCTTAAGTAGTTTTGAGGCTATTATCCTCTCCTCTTTGCAATCTAAGTAAGCTCAACTCCTTCACACTTAGTTCCTAACATGAGTAATATCTGTGGCTATTTGATTCCAGGTACAGATTTTTTCGTGTCTCTCTGTGTGAGGGTGTGTCCTTTAACCCATCCCACCTTCACTCTGAAGTTCTCTCTCCTCCTCAACTTGACCCCACTGTAAACAGGATGTAGATAGGGGCTAACTGGACATACATCAACTAAGACCCATCAAGCATGCAAATAATGACTAAGCCAACCAATTAGGAAATCAATCAGCCAACCATTTCCCACCCTCATCAGAGCCCTTTGAGCCCACCTGCATTGTAGTAGGCTATACTGCAACATCTCAACTTGAGCAGGGATGCCTCTCAAGGTTACTCCCTAAGTCTGAGAGATTTCTTATGCATGATTAATGATTAATAGCATGCTAAACTTTGCAGACTTTTGGGAAATTATACTAACTTCTTTCTCTGATGGATTACTCACATAGCTCCCTTAGAGATAAGCCATTGACCAAGTCTAGGACTAAGACCAAATCCAGACAGACTCAGACTCATCACAGGAGGAGATTGAAAAGGAAAGAGATCCATTCTGAGCCTTATGACTCAACATGAGGAGAATTCTGTCCTCCATGCCGCTGGCTGAATCTTGCCACTAAATCTCATTAAATCACTGTCTAGTTACCACTTAACTTTATTGTGTCTCTATTTGACCTCAATAAAATATTGCTACTTCTCTTGCAGGTGAATTGCATCACTCCTTGCTCATCCATGACACCATGAGACCAGCCTCAGCCACATAGCTGTCTGTAAGTAATAAGTCCAAATAAAAGTGAGGTGAATTCCATAGTTCAACAGCTTTTCAGTGAAATGAGCTTAAATAAAAATCATTTCAGTAAACATAATTTCAAAATTTTTGAGTCCCTTTATTGCAGTTGATCTTAAACTACTGCTACCAGATAAACTCACTTCATCATATTAAAAAAGAAAGAAAATATAATTTCTCCAGGCAATATTGTGGAAGAATTGTTTGAAAAGGAGAAACTTAGAGAAAAACTAAGGCCTAACAGAAGTTTTGGAATTACAGAAACTTGCTTGGGATGATACACAGATGCCACTTCTAGGATGCTTGGTATGCACGGCCTCTGCTCCTCCATAGTTCCCTGGGCAACACAATCTGCCCTTCTTGCAGCTGCAAAGAGGAGTAATGGAGAGTAAAATGGAGTGAAGACAGTGAGGTCAAACTGTGTTGCACTCCCTGTGCCATACCACTTGATAGGTTGCACAATAGCTGCCCAATGGGGGATATATAATGAGATGTCTGGTGTTGACCCAGCAAGGGTGGCAAATCATTGCTTTTGCATGAACTTTGCTTCAACTTTGCTCATTATAAGCTCATTATAATGCCAAGGCACCTCTCCATCCCCAAAATGACCAGTCTGCAAGGTACGACCACCCCTCATTAAGCATGAGACCTAGATTTTAAGTCTATACCTTTAAATAAAAGTGAGATTTTTTTTGACCAATTAGTAACAAAAGTAAGTATGACTACAGTTACTCAGGTTGTACCTGAATGAAAGAAAAGAAATAAAAGGTGAACTACGAATAAAAGAAGTTGGAGGAGAGAAGATTCCATCGTAACTCTTGGAATAGTTGATGAGCTGGCCCCCTTTCTTGCTCTCATGTCAGGATACCATCTGAGGAGACTCAAGACTGAGAGCCCTCTCTCATCTTCTAGGGTCATAGAATTTCCTGCTCCGACATCTGAAACCTGCTCTGTAAATGTTGCATTGCAATAAATCATGCTAATCATGAACCCAACTACTTATCTGAAAGGTGATCGAACCTGTTGTCGACGGACTCTTCATGAATCCGATAATGCCAGAGTCAAAGTTATAGTTGATCAGACTATTTGGGAACTCGATTCCTTCCTAGGAAAGCGATTTGAGCTATGATCTACAGACTGTTTGTGAATCTGATAATATAAATCCCAATACAGCTTTCAAACTGCAACAAATATTTAGAAACTTTTAGATCCAGTCCCTCAATTTACATTGAAATCTTATTGTTCTCAACCTTTAATAGCAACAGAGTGAACACTAAGAATCAGAGTTTTCGTATTCTTAACAGCTGCTACTGAACAATAAGTGTCTAAACAGATCCCATCATCAGCAAAACAGGACCTGCCTCTTTCAGGTAATATTCATGAATATTACCTTAAACTGTCTCTTAAAAGTCAAAGATATTTTGAATTATTTCATTTCCTGGAATCAATTTTAAAAAATTCGCAAATGTGAAATGAATAAACCAAAGCTGATATATGCTATGTTACTAGAGGCATTCCAAGACAGAAGAAATCTTGGGTGACCAACAACGTTTGATTTCTATTGTGGAAAATATGTTTTGCCTTTACTATGTTTTCTCAATAAGTAAATACTAAATGAGATAAAAATGCTATGCATTACAAATTCTGAAAAAGCTCACTGTAGTTAACACTGGGAACACTTAAGAATTTTACCTTAGTGGTTGTTTAGTGATTATCGTGGTAATACTTTGTGGTAGTACTTAATGGTATAATTACTGCTTAGTCTGGATTATTATGATAATAAAATAGATATGCTAATTGCTGCTTTTGTAGGCTGAATATTATAGCAAAATTGCAGGAGGTTAGGAATGTTCAGAATAATTAAAAGTAAACCTATCACTATCTAATTATATTCCATAAAAATATTAATATATGCATTTTATGTTGTTATAAATTCTGTATTACAATATATGTAAGAAAAAGTCAATCATGTTTTCTGGCTTCATATATATCCTTTTGTATCCAAACAGCTGTCTTGCAACAAGAAATCAAATATTTAAATGAGAACTAAATTTTAGAAAACCATAGAAACTCAATCTTGTCCACAATGTGAAACACAGATATTCCTGTTGACGAAAAATAAGATGTAGATTACTCATGTAACAGACAGACTATAGTATTTTCCAGGACCTCATCTTATAGGGGTTCCATGCCATTTAAATTTCCTTGGTGTACAATCTTCCCAAAACAAAATTTAATTTTGAGGTGTGGTAGTACTCATTATCTATTCAAACATCCTTTTATTTTTTTCCTAAGAAAATATTGGAACTCACAACTGTCTCCTTGTGAATTTCAAATATAATTGAACAAAATAAATCTTAAGACAGAAATACACACAGAATAGCTGCTTTAATATTGTTCCAAACTCATCCTCATCCTAATATATTTCTCTCATCCTAATATATTTCAGATAGGATGATGACATAAATCTTTAAGAAAACAATGCCATGATAATAAAAATCTTGAAGAAAACCATTTGCTTTGAGGAAGGATTAAGAGAACTATTTCCTATCTTCTAGTTTTTGACATCTAGAAGCAAAAAATTTTAGGGAAACACATAGTTTAACCCTAAGTCCCTATATTTTTCTTGATTTGTGATGCAATTGAATAATTATGATCAGAAGAATAATCTTACATTTTGAATCTAATTTTTCTTACACTAGTTAAATATATATATTCTGCAAAACAGCTATGCATAATACTTTACTTATCAATACTTTTTAGAACACCTACACTATGCATTTCCTTATCTTGGAAATGAATGGATTTTTTCCTACAAAAATTAGAGGTATTAGTGTTTTCTCAAACACTTTTGTGGGAACTTATCATGGCTTTTAGTGCTTAATAAAGTAGAGAGCTTAGCTTAAGTAGATATTTGTAGTATAGCATAGGACATAGAACATAGGGCATGGGGTTCAGAAAATCTCACGATGTCACGGGAAATTAGGAGCATAATTAGCTTACTGATAGCCCCATGCCGACTAATTGGGCAGTAGGTAAGCTTCCGCACCTTACTGGAGTATAGATACAGATCGAATGACGCAATGAACGCCATTTTGCTGCATTCTTATATTGGTGTCTGTGCTCTATGGCCCTGGGGCAGGTCAGTCCAGCTAGTGAACGAGGCTTGCTGAACCCCTTTGGCAACACACTTTGGAGGTTTTTGTGAAACAGTAAGAAAAAAAGTGGGTTGATCAAATTAAAAAAATGTTCAAGTTAAGAAAATTGTTCCTTAGCAGATAAATATCCATGAAATGCAATAATAGAGACATGAAAAGTCTGGAGTACTTATGACATGTATTGAACATTATCCCTCTCTGGGAGAATAGCCAAAAATTCTATTCTATAGAATCAATAGATTTCAAGAAAATGATCAATAGGTTTTGGTCCTTACCTGTAATTCTAATTCTTGACATGAAACTTATGTCTTAATAATTCTAACAGCAAGTATTAGCCTATCACAAAAACATAAAGCATTACTATCAAAGACTATTTTGTGAAAAATGCCATTCTTTTTAATTATAATTTATTTTTCTTTCTTTTTTAACATTGTGTTATATTACTATGAATGAAATATATCAAGACAGAAGTTTAAGAATATATAAAGGCAGAAAAAGAGACTGGAGAGTTAACTGGAGTAAGACAACACTTTGGAGAGGTACTTGTACATGTTACAGAGAGGAGTCCATCTGGAATGGAGCAAGGCAAACAATGTGAAAACTTCAGTGTGTATTATTATGGTTTGAAAATCATTATGGATACATCTACATAAACACTTATAGTTACTTAAATATATTTTACAACAATGCTTTAAACTAGGTAGCTGATGTAAAAAATAAATAAATAAATAATATTTTTGAGATATCCCAGACTAAACATCAGACAAGTTATCTGAAGTACACAGTGACTGAAAACACTTGAAGAGAAGGATATTGCACTTCTAGCACTTATCTACAGCCATAAGCTTCTAAAGTGGAGTGAGTGTGAAGCTGTGAAGAAAAGCAATTGCATTCTCAGTAGGCTACCACAGTGCATTTTCAGAACTTTCTAATTGAAGACATGCTTCATTTGCCTTGGCTATAAAAGAAGTCACATTTACTCATGATTATCTCTGAAAATGACCTCATAAAAGTAGTTTTGCAACTCCCCCCCTAAAAAGAATTCTCTTTACATTTTGAAAGTATTTTCAATTTTGTCAACTTATACATTTACTTTTTGGATTATCTATCAAATAACAAGAGAGATAAACTCCATTAAGCTCAGTAATTTAAAACTGTTTTGACTGCAGGTATATTATTTATATTAGCAATATTTTTCATATTTAAATGAAAATGTCAGATAATAAAGCTCTCAAATTCAAAAACAATGATAATTCAGTGAATGACACATTATTCATATCCAATGCATGCTATGGATATTGACAATGAGACAATGAAAGCTTTTAATAAGCTAATGAGAAGCTTTTAGGAAAGAGACAAACCAATTCAAGTATTGTGTTACATATAATATATTCATTTAACCACCAATTAACTGATTAATTAATGCTACTTGAATATGATTACTTTCAGAGCACTTCTTATTCTACAGCCTAAGCTGACCTAACATTGCACCTAAAATAGTCATACATAGACATACATCACATATGGATTTATGGTTCAGTCAGAAAATAAAGACTTATGTATTATTTATGCTTTATTTTGGCTAAGTAGACTAGGAGAAAATAGATGTTGATATATTAAAAGAGTTATTAAAAAAAAAGAGTTCTTCAAAAAATGTGTGTTGCCATTTTGCATAATTAAACTGCTGGGAGAGTATAGAAGGAGAAAATAAGGGTGTTTTGGTTAATCAATTTAAACAAGTCTGCTTTCAGTTTCACATGAGCATTACAGTGTGAAAGACCTTTCTAGTCAGAACTCTAGTCTAGTTATTACAAGAGAGAGACTGATTTTGTCTAATATTATATTTCTACCAAACTTAGCTAATCAGATAAACACTGTAATTGTCAGTGGTGGAAAACAGTAACTTCTACAATGTTGCTCACCATATGTAAAGATAGGTATATAAAAATGTACAAGGGTATTCTTACCTAAGATAAGTATTGCTTTCCACTGACAGTGAAGTTACATTTGAGGTCTACCTGACATGCAGGTATTTTCATGGTACTTATCAATTCCATGGACAAAAAGTATTATCTACTATATGCACCCTCACTGATCTCTGTAGGTATGCAGATACCTTCCTCAACCAAGCACCACTGAGAAAAGCTTTCAGCAGGGACATTAACTCAGCTGGAAGGCTTTCAGGGAAGGATTTTGCCTTTTACACATGGTTGTCAGTCAGTTCATCCAGAGTGAAACACTGCAAAGCTCTCACAGAGGCTTGGTTTGCTTCCAAATGCTGAAGCAAAACTATTGCAAATTTCATGACATTTCACTTGTAGCAATTTTTCACACTTCATGCTGGGGAAAGCTTCAACTTTTTTCCCTGACTTGGAACAGATACAAATAATGAAATATCTGGAATTTTCATCTAGATGGAGGAAATCCTCCTTCCTTTGCACTCATGATCTGTACAAGTCCTGAAAATGGATCCTCATTCAGTAAAGAGGGTGCATCTTCCTGATATAATACAGTTGCAATTGTATTTATTGCAATTACGAATTAGAATTCAAGTTTATTTTATCAACTATACAAAATACTAATTTAACTGGCAATTAAATCTACTTGAATGTGATGGCTATCTTTGGAGAACTTACAGGCAAAGTTTCTTTTACCTTTTTTTATCCTTTTTCTGAGCCCCCAAGAGGGAGAGGAAATAAATGAGAGTTCCAATATTATTCTGTTTTTGCTAGAATACAAGCAAACATGATATATACAATATTATACTAGGGAATTATTCGTCATTCATAACATCATTCTGAGAGGTTTAATCTATAGAGGTTAAAATCATATTATACTTCTTGGGACTTTACTTGATTATTTCATGATTTTTTTCTGAAACAAGACATATATAAATAAATATACCAGCAGTTTAACCAGTTTTCATTATTTGCTATTTTTTTCTTCTGAAGAAATCTGCTCTTTATCTTTCCAAGGATTTACTTCTTGGCTAAAGAAATCTCATATATATTCTATACATAGTGTATAGGTTGCTCAAAGAATTATGATTACATTACATTTAATATATGATTATATATGTACATTTTGCATTTCTACAAGGTTTTCCATTTTTTTTTGAGCTGGATGAAGTGAGACAAAGAACTTAAAAATTGGAGGCACCCTAATCTGCAGGTTTATTTTGCTGGCAGTTTTATTAAGTTAATCAGTTCATGAAGTTTATGGGCACTTTTCCTTATTTATCTAATTATGGGTATCCAACAGGACAACATATGCAATTTAATGGTGCAATTTGCAGAAGTAACAAAAAAGCAGGATCCCTGCTGAAGATTTAAAGAAGGAGTGTACCTATTTTCTGCTTCTATTACTTCATATAATAGCTTCCCAGATGAGACAGCATCATTATATAAACAAAATGTTGATGATGCATGACTTACTTATACCAACTGCTTGTGAATTGAAAGCAGATGTGGACAGTGGGAGGTTGTCCGTCTCTACATCCAATACAAATAACTGAAAAGCATCAGACAACTAGGCATATTTAACAGTGTGTCTCATTAATAGTTAGAAATGGTCTCATTTGAAACAGCCAAAACAAAAGACACCCTAACAAAAAAAAAATTGCGTCAAATATACAATGTAATGTATATTATACATATAATGAAAATAAGTAAAGCTCAGTGGCATCACTTTAGTCATGTATGTTGCAATTTATCTAAAGAATTTCTGGCTTTACAATAGAATTAAGTACAAATAGAATTTGATACAGTAACACTTGAATGGCAAGTGTTACTGCCATTGCACTATATTAAATAGTAGACTGAAAGATATTTACTAAAGAAGTGGTGCATGATATGCCACTATTATTTTTAAGAATAGTCTTGATTGATTATTCTTAAATATTTCAGGAAAGGGAAAGCAAACAGATTTGCTTCTACTAGCCCAAGTCAGTCCATTTCCCATTGCTCACAATTTCATTAGGGGATGTTTCCATCTTCAGTTACCCTCAATCATGAGTAGTCTGATTAATATAATTGTTATTTACTTTCCCAGATGCACTGCATTTCTCTCTTACAGATATTGACTTTATTTACTACTCTTCAGGAGTGTGTTAAAACAAAGTTTTTTATAACAGGAAGATACTTTAAGAGAGTTCCATAACTCTATTTCATCAATTCATTTTGTATCTAAACAAAATAATTTTCCTACTGTTCTCAATTTACAAGACTTCTTTATCAAAGTTAGGTGCTAAATACCCTCAATTAATGACAAATGTTTTTGATATTCCTTGGCTATAACTGATCCAAGTTTGTAGTCTGAATACTGCAGTAAATCTTATTGGTCTTCTGAGAAGAGAGCTGCTTGAAATCACTTTCAGTATACTTCGGTAACATTTAACTGTCTGTAATTCCATTATTTATCCAGCTTTCAATAAGTTTTTGGATATACTACTAACTGTTTCTTAATCTTTCTTTTCTTGCTTACTTCAGATTAAAGCTCCTTTTGGCCTAGGCATTCTAGCAGTCTTCAGTGGGTGACACCATTCATCCTAACTTGATTCTCACTTTCCTTGTTTATTTTTAGTTTCTCTCTTTGTTTTTTTTTTTCTGCAATATGGAACTTACCCACCTCTGCTAACTTTAAAAACTTATACAACATTTTTCCATCAGATGATTTACATTTGAATAAATTAATAAGATAATTTGGTGGAATCTCTAGAAGTTCAGTCAATAACATATACTCCCAAAAAAATGGGAAAAAAATTGATTATGCTAATCTTCAAAGACGTTCTATTTTCATACTCTATCTCTGGTTTTCTTTACAAATATTACTTGCACTATGATCTCTCTACTTCCCTAAACAGGTTTCATCACAATCATTTTACAAAAATCCTCAAGCTCTGAATAAGAATATTCTATTCTATCATCTCACTACTGTACCTAGGAATATTGCCCTAAGCCTCAATGGGAACAGATCGAGTGGGAGCATATCAAGGCTCAAAAAGTTTTAATAAAATTCATATTACATCAAAGTTGTGATTTAAAAAAAAACTCTTGAATTCGGTGAGCACCATTATCAAACACTGTCATTATGTAGGAACTTTGTCAAGGACTTAAATGGAGAAAGGATTTCATTCATGTATTTTTTCAGTACAACATAAAATCAACACAGTGACTTTCACAAATTTAATAGTGTGATTTCTTTAATGCTATGACAACACTTTATATGTCATAATTTTGTCTTTTAAATGAAATCTAATACACTCTAACGACTTTGTATCTGACCACTGTTGTCATCATCTCAAATTAAAAGGGCACTTGTTTCTGTGACAATCAGTGATTTAAATAAATACATGATTGTGCATCTGTTTTTGTACATTGTTGCATTTAATTATACTTAAGACATATAAAGAATTTCCCCTTGGTCTTTTTTTTTCTTTGATATTCCTTGGAATTTCTTTTGTTAAACATCAAGCTTCTTATAGATTGTGCAGCATAGAGTGCAGATGGATCTTTCTATGGTGTTCATAGTCTTTTTGTTTATTTTCTTACCTGACTTTTAGGTAAGGTGTTAATCTCTTCTCAGTGTCTGTCCTCACCTCTTAGCGAAGAGGAGGGATGAATGGGAAGATGAGCAGATGCTTCTTGCTCCTTACTCTGAATAGCTGGGGTAGGATGTGAGGGGTGAGGGAATATAATAGTAAAATGGTATTACAGGCTTACCTTAACACACTTATGCAACATGCCAGCAAATGGTCTATTCACACCTACTTTTTTCTCCAGTATTCAGACTAACCAGTTTTTCAGCAACTCAGTTGTCTCAAAATACACCCAAATACTTATTGTAATAGTGATTTTTAGAGCTATTTATGGCATAGTCATATTAATTATTTTATAATTCAGAGTAATTAATAGTACTAATTTCTGCCATATTATGAAAATAAGGGAGCTAACCAAAATAATATTGTTTAAATAAGAAGCATTGTGCAGTACAAAACGGCTTATCCTTATGAAATGAAATCTCTTACTGCAAAAGTTCTTCAGAACTTTTCAAAAAGAACAGTTAACAAACTACATCAAGCCTGCAGCTATTTTTCAGGTCTTTTATTTAATTATGTTTTATCTGTCAGCAAACTGCTTCTCAATATAATTCTTTTTTTCTGAAAGAAAGCCCTCCAGAAATCAAAGCAGCTTATCTCCATCACTGTGACTTATACACTTATCTTCATCTTACAGAAATGTGTGACGTGTCATTGGTGCCTCTGTAAATGACAATTGAATCTTTATATTTCCAGTGCATAGCAGACTAAAGGGATTAAATATATCTAAAGTTTCTGCTGTCTCTGGCATTTAATATAGGTGTGACCGTACTGACTCATATAAATCATAATTACTGATACACGTGAACCAGATCAATTTCTAAGTATTGGTCATGTGTCATTTTGGTTTCCTGTGTTATCTTGCAATCAGAGCTCTTGAAAATATCTTAAATATGCATTTAATATTTACACTGCATCTAATGAAGTCTATATATTTCCTGAATATATATCCTTTTTTAGCTTTTGTTTAATATGTTTTTCAAAAAAGTATATTATAAGCTTGTTGATGACAATATACATATTGTTGATTTATAATTATGTGATGTATGTGATTAAATAGTATTAAATCCCTAATATGTTTTGATATGTAAAGTTTGCCCTTAGATAAACATTCTTAACAAAAAATTGCATTTCTATATAACTGCTATATCATACAAATCTGAATTTTAGATACAGGAGCAATTCCAACTTTACCTTTGAAAATCATGGTTGGAAAAAGCTAATTGAACTTCAGCTACTAATTTAAATGGAGAATGTAACCACTGCTTTTAGAGTTGCTGAAAGATTTCCCTATACTCAATATTACTGCTGAGAAACTATTAAAAAGGCAAAAAACCAAAGTCACAAGTAGTTAATAATATATTTCATATTCCATCTGTAATTGCCATAGCTGAATAACAATAGATAATACATTTTAGTGAGAATATCTTTTAAGAAACACATAAATAATGTAAGAACTAAAATTCTGGTTTTAAAGGATAGTGAATTTAGATATGCACGGGTTCTGCAGGTAGCATGTATAGCTATGAAGTACATTACAAGTTATTTGAACAAGTTTATTAATAAGTAATGCTTTCAAAATGAAAGTTTATTTTAAAATATTTGTTTATTTCTACATTCTGCTTGAAGCTAGGCTGAGGTGACTTTAAGGGTTTCACAGAATCACAGAATGGTTGAGGTTGGAAGGGACCCCTAGGGATGATCTAGTCCAAACTCCCTGCTCTAGCAGGAACACCTAGAACACATGGCACAGGGTGGCATTCAGGCGAGTTTTGGAGACCTCCAGACAAAGAATCTCCACATCTCCCAGGGCAGCCTATCCCAGGTCTCTGGCCTCACCGATGTTCTTCCTCACATGCAGATTAAACTTCCTGTGCTTCAATTTGCACCCTTTACCCCTTGTCCTATCACAGGCCACCACTGAGAAGAGTATGGCCCCATCCTCCCGATATTCTCCCCTCAGGTACTTATTCATATTGATCAGATCTCCTCTTAACCTTCTCTTCTCCACGCTAAACACGCCCAGCTCACTTAGTCTTTCCTCATAAGATAGATGTTCTAGTCCCTTAATCATCTTTGTAGCTTTATGCTAGATACTCTCTAGAAGCTCCACATCCCTCTTGTACCAGGGAATCCAGAACTGCACATAATATTCCAAGTGCGGCTTCACCAGAGCTGAGGAGAGAGGCAGGATTCCCTCTCTCAACTTGCTGGACCCAATTCTGCTTTAGAGATAAAGAAGCTAACTGCAACCAGACAAGGACAGAGATTTGGGACTATTTTTCCCTATGCTCTACAACTATTCATCTGGCAACTAGCCAGGTAAAAAGCGGTGGGGTAGAAATTGATGTTCCCCTCCCTCCTGCTGGCCACACTCCTCCTGATACAGGCCAGGATCCCATTGGCCTTATTGGCCACGAGGGGACTGCTGACTCATGGTTAACTTCATGTCAACCAGGACCCCCAACACTCTCTCTGTGAAGCCGCTCTCCAGCACCTCAAACCCTAATCTGTACTGATGCCTGGGGTTATTCATCCCCATGTGCAGGCCCCTTGTTGAGCCTCAGGAGGTTTCTCTCTGCCCAATTCTCCAGCCTGTCCAGGTCCCTCTGAATGGCAGCACAGCCCTCCGGAGTGGCAGCCATTCCACCCAGCTTGGGATCATCCACAAACTTGCTCAGGGTGCACTTAGTGCCCTCGTTCAATTCTTTGATGAACAAGTTGAACAGTGCTGGACCCAGTACTGACCCCTGGGGGGCACCACTGGCTACAGGTCTCCAACTGGACTCAGCCCCATTTATCACCACGCTTTGAGCTCTACCATCCAGACAGTTCTCAATCTACCTCACTGTGCACTGGTTCGGTCCACATTTCTGGAGCTTTCTTATGAGAATGTTATGGGGGACATCATTGTCAAAAGCCTTGCTGAAGTCAAGGTAAACAACATCCATGGCTTTCCCACCATCCATCTGGCTAGCCATTCTATCTGATTCCTCAAAGTATTTGGCAAAATAAACTTTATATATAAAATTTGCACTTATAAGAATGTGCTCTGGGATAAGTGAATGAAAAAATACTTGGAAAAAGTATACAATTACAATAAACTAAACTCTCCCTTTTCTTTTTTTCTTTTTTTTTTTCCTGTGTATTGTTCCCCATAAATGAATCATTGTAGATAGATGTGCGTTAAAGAACTATCCAAAGTTTCCTGGGTAAAGATTCAACATGAATGACTTAAATTGCATGAGAAGACATTTTTGGATTCCATTTTGCATTTGTAGCAATGTTGAGTTCCATTGCACTGTGCGTGTAGGTAACTCTGAATTAATTTCCGAAATGCAATAATTCATTAATTTTAAATTAGAGCAGCTGTGTGGTGATAGGTCCGTGGAAAGCCAAGGGATACATTTTTTTCTCAGCTTGATGATGCTTTTTTTCTGGGGTTTGGGAAGTTTTGAGGGTTTTTGTTTGTTGGTTTGTTTTAATAGCTGTTGAGATGCATAACACCATAGACAATAAAGGCATAACTTACTTGACCATTCTTAGGAAGGAATAACACAGTAATATTTTTAAAGATAGTCACCATATCCACTGCAGAATTATTTTTGGTAAAAACTGTAGAGGACATTAGATTGCTCCTTTAGGAAGGATTTGTTAGATTCTTTGCACTGCTGAAATAGTGCAAAGGGGAAGTGATTGCAAGTATATTCCTAGTATAAGATTGACTCAGTACATGCTTTTACAGCAGTATGAACATATAATAACTTCAAAAGGAATAACAGATACTATACTTCAAACTATCTTTATGAATTATTAAAAACAAGGATATGTTTCACAGTTTTAGTGATACTGTGATAGAAATAGTTTCTTTTCATTTTAATATTGGCATTTGCTATTTGATTTTTTGTAGGAATTCCACAAAATATTCAAGAATTTTAAATATTTTTTAATCTAAGATTCCTTTACTTTTGTTGTTTAAAGCTCATATTCAATAAGCAACATATACATATAACACTGGCATATCAGAAGTGCTCTGACTCTAGACTTTGGTAGCAAATAGCTAGTCAGTAAGATATCAAATGAAAAGAACTATTTCTGAGAGAGAAAACTAAGACACTCTATATTGCAACCTGAAAAAGAAAAGATATTTGAAATAAATTTATTATACCTATTGGGAATCTAAAATCTTAATTTTAAATCAGGTAATCTTGCTAAAATTTAAAGCTTATTCACCACTATTGATGTACCAGCTAGGACTCTATTGCACTTAGAGTAGGGACAAAGTATACAGTTCTTGTCTCTCACTTAATAATAGCATGACACTGCGTTGGATGTCACAATATTCTGATTAAAAACCTACATAAGCTGTGAATTCTGAAAAATCCTCAATACATCTGGTCTTTTTTCCAGATTACAAATTACATTATATTATATGCTATATCCTTTCAACCACTAGACAAACCAGTATAGCTTGAAATATAGTGCTCTCTACTCACACTTTATTTTTAAGCTGGCAAACTTCCAAAGGCTGTACTTATTAATAATAATGCCTATTTAATAAGAGTTCTAGTCTTGATAAATTAATGTGTTGGGACTTCATTCTTTTTCATCATAACCCAAACTCAGACGCCCTGCATCCCTTCTTTTCTAGCAGCACAGCAAAGGAGTCAGTGGTTCCTTCAAGCTCAGAAGTCTCAGTACTCCCTCTCTTGCCTTGTATCTGCCCAGCCCAAATATTTTCAAGTCATTATATGATTTTGCAGAAATCCAGATTTACAGATGTCTTCTATTAAGGAGCTAGCCATCAGACAGGGAGTTAAGTATCCCTAAATCTTATCTTCAGGCAATCTGGGTGCTTGCTTTAGGGCAAGAATGCATTACTGTGCAGTCTAATTATGTCAAGTTTAATAAATTTACTCTAGAATGCTAATCATAGCAAAGCCATAGTGGCTCCCCATAGAACTATGAGCTGAGACTTTGGAGGAAGCTTACTACTCCAAAGTAGAGGCTTTCTGCTAGACTGTGTGTGTCAGTTTACATTTCTTGGAGCTATTTTTTTTTAATTGCTTGTAGATTGTAGCTGTGTTTTTTTTTAAAAAAAAGGTTTTCATATCCATGCAGGCAAAGAAAAGCAAAGATTTTGATTTTCACTTAAGCTTAAGCAGGAAATGTTTTCCAAGCCACATTGAGATCTTAAATTTTCTTGTACTACTTTAAAATGAGTGCAAAAGCCTTTTTTTCTTATAAAAAGGTAGAACCAAAAGAAAAGTAAATATTAGATGCAGCTCATAGAATTAATTACACTGCCGGACTGTGGAAACATAGATTTCTAGATCTGAAATAAATAGTGCTGGAAGGCACCTCTAAAGTTTGTATAATTCTATGCAAGTTCTTTCATCTAAACAGGTCAATTATACCTTTCTCATAGAGAAACTGCCTGACAAAGGTTTGTCTAAAATGTCCTGAAAAAAAACTAATCTCCATAGGCTCATTACAGGTTTTAAATAGTTTCACTATCACCTTTCTTTTTTTTTTTTCCTGAAATTAATTTTAAATGAGCTTTGCTACAGTTTATATTGGATTATCACATCTTTCCTTCAACTGTTCAGCCCTAAGTCTTTCAATCTTTTTCTATTTTCTAGACTTCACATCACCCTTGTTGCATTCATGATGCCTCTCTCCTAACCTTTAACATAAACATGCTTTTTGCCTGGCCCGGACAAGGAATCTAATTTTTCATTCAGACAAGTACATTAACCAAAAATATTTTGATTGCACTGAGGCAGATCTTTGTAATTTCTCTTAATAATATTTCATCTGAGGAAATAAATAATCATTGTAAAGTCAATTAAATGATCTCTGTATCTACATGCAACCAGAATTTAAAAAAAAAATCTTAAGTTTTCTAAATCTCTTTATAGTATTAAGATTTTTTCAATATAATCCTGAAACAGATTTTCTGTTTGTATTTTTCAGATCTGTAGATAAGAAGAGTAGGAATACATATAAACTTCTAGCTTTCACTCACAAATGACATTAACATTTGAGCAGAGAAGCAGAGAATCACAGTTGCTATTTTGCAGTAAAGATTAATCTAAAAGAATCTATTTTTTTAAAGTCTCAAGTCAGCAAGGAGTGTTATTTCTCTAAGTAGAGATGAATATGTTGAATCACATACTATGTGCATGAAGTGTGCGTCATCACTGTGCATGCTATATGCATCATCACTGTCACTTCTCAGTATGACGGCCTGACAGTATTTCCCAATAACCACTCTTATGTCTTCCAGGAGGGGAAAAAAAAAAAAAAAAGGTTAATCTCTAGTAGTAGTCCTTAATAAAGAGAAACAGAAAACAGATGTATAACTATTTTCAAAACTGCCTTAATTATTACATGAGTACTACAATATTTTTGCTGAACTTGTTGGTTTATTACAAATTAGTAGCAGGACATACCATAAAAAAGATTTATATAACCCTTTTGTGCAACAGTTTTTTATTAGCAGTTTTATGGGCTTCCTGCAGTCATCAATGAAACATTACAGAACGTCACAAAAATACCTACAATAATCCATCTCTATAATTCATTTGACCTATCTCAACATATTCTCATAATTTGGCATTTCTTGTTACTGTTCTGCCCTGTTTGCTATCTGCCATTCCTTGTGTTCTTCAGAAAAAAAAATTCTAGAATATGAGACTTAATATCTAGCAGTGTTGCTATGGTAATTTAATAAGGACTAAAATGGGTAATAATACCAAATTTATTCATACTGAAGTAGGAATATTT
This sequence comes from Nothura maculosa, assembly GCA_032353885.1. Classification (NCBI taxonomy): domain Eukaryota; kingdom Metazoa; phylum Chordata; class Aves; order Tinamiformes; family Tinamidae; genus Nothura; species Nothura maculosa. The sequence continues at coordinate 148,903 of JAUBOD010000391.1, read as the reverse complement.
TCAATTTGATAACTATCCAATAAGGTCTGATTTTATTGCAGCTATTCACCTGCATTATTTAGAGAAATGACTATAAAATTAAGTCATTACATGCCCTTAAAAATTAGTACTTGGAGGTAGAAAATTTAATCATATTCATAAGTACTTTAGGAAATGCACATCCTATGTTTTACTTCACTGGAAAAAAAGAAAGGAGGAACTAGTAATAAATACCTTCAAGGAAGAATTTTAAAAAGGACTTTTTTTTTTTTTTTTTTTTACATTATCTTCAGGAGCCTATTTGACTTAAAATGCTTTAACACTTCCAAAAACAAATATATGAATCACATCATAGCAGTAACAGAAATAGCTGAAAGAACAGTTTCATGAAGAGGAAGAAGTTGGAATACTTCTGTAGACTATGTTACAAAAAGTCCAATCACTCTGAAAAACAGTCCTTCTTGTTCTGCTTTTTATGTAATTTGAGGCAAAATAATTGGCAGTTTACAAGGAAATATATTTTCTCCATTTTGCCTTTTGTGCAAATACCCACACTGCACACAAATGGCAATATGCTAGCAAATGCATTTTTAAAATGTTCTATTATAAGAACCAAAGGTTTTATACAGGAAGAATGGTATTTTCTTCAGAACTTTCATATATTAATAGCAGGAAAAGAAAGCAAAAATTCCACAAAAATATAGGGATATTTTCACAGTTTATATGTCTTGTCAGTGTGTATCAGTCTCAAATACAATAAAGAACTAATTGCAATTCAAGAAGTTAGTTGGAGAGAGTTTGTTCTAGAACGACAATATTTGTTAGTGAAACTTACAAAACATATATTTTGCTCCTCCTTTTCTTTCACAACTTGTAAAGGAGATATTTTAAATTGGATAGGAGAGTATAAGATTTTCTTAAAGCCTAAGGCAACTCAGAAAATTGCTTACCTTCATTTGCTTGTTTACATGCATGTAGTTTTTCGGTCTATAGTTCCGCCAAGTAAATATTTTAAATAATTCAGGAAATTTAAGAAATAGAGTGTTATTAAAAATAATGAATGTTAACTTCATATCGACAATTTTGTACTTCATTTTTTTTCTAATTTGGTATAGAATTAAAAAAAAATCTTGTTTTCTCTAAAGTATTTTTGTTGTTGTTTTAAAGTGACTGATTGCACCACTTTATATAATCTCTCTATGCTATGAAGAACCTTCCTGATATCTTTGAATATCAGTAATTTTTTTAAGGATTCCCAACTTTCCCAACTGAGCAAGCTGCATATCTTTTCACAATTCTGAAGAAGGGTTAGTAACCAAGCTTTCTTTGCTTTCACAGTAAGTCTGTCTGTTCATAACCTTGATTTTCCAGAACTCGCAATGTCTGCAAAACATACAGACAACTTTTGAAGATCTTAGTAGAAATTACATTTGCCACTACCAAAATTTTTCATTTAATCTAGTTGTCTTTCTCATCTTCCTATGGAATCTGAAGAAACAGGCAGGTATAAAAATTAGTAGATTACATTGCTATCTTGATCTGTAAGTCAAAATTTGGACATGCTTCTTTGTGATCTGGTGAAATGACCTCTAGATTCAAAAATTTTATATTCTACTTTTAGTTTTGGTTCGTCTTCTATTGTTCAGTGAATGAAAAAAATAGTTCAATTTATCTTATGCCTTAGATTGATCCTGAAATTACAGAAGCATAATATATTCTTACCTTCTTTGTAGCACATATCAAATAATACTGACCATATCAGGAAAGTACAGCTTAGAAGAAGCATAGAAATTATTGGAATACAGTTCAAAGCAGATGCAGAATATTTGTAGGGTGCGGAATATTTGTAGGGTGCATCCAAAAAGATAAAAGAATAAGAATTTTTTTTTAATATCAAAAATAAACCTAAACAACTCCTCAAGGACCTCTTATAAATATAACAAAATACACCTTTATCTATCTGAAAAACAAAGGTATTTATTTATTTATTCTTCATGTTGTTTCCTGATCCTACAGTGCAAACCATTGTACTTGGAGGTATTATACCATTTGCTTACTGATGATCATTGTTGGTCATAAACTACAGACTGACTTACAGTTATTTTTGCAGCTGGCTTACATTTTCTCTGGTAGTACAGCACATAAAGTTATAATTATAGCTCTTGCCAACTTGCAGAACATCCTACAAATTTATCCTCTAGTATCCTCCTTTAATATTCAGAAATTGTGTAAATTATATATCTTCCAGTCTTGTTTGAAAGAGTATTCAGTGGCATACTATTCATCGGGAAGCTCTGGGTATTTGTAATATTTATACTTAAAACTTCTCTGGAGGAAATACATGCACTGTAAACGGCACAAAACTCACCAATATCATTTTAGTTATAGCAGTAGGAACAGATGTAAAACTATAATTGGCATCCAGTTTTCTTTATAGCAATTCTCTAAAGAAAATATCTTGTGTAAAAATATTATGCCTTGCAAGACTATCATTATTCTGTATAAATAAACCATTCTGCTTCAAACCTATCCGTCTAATATGAACCCTTTTGCCAGATTAATTCAAATCAGACAAAAATTACCTGAATGTACCCATGTAAACAAGGAAGCCTCATGAGATCACATTATGGGGAAAATTCACATACCCTTTTTAGGAAGCAAGTACTTTCAGAAGTGTCATGTATGTATCTTGGGGAGCGATTAGAAGTCTGTGTAAAGTTGCACATATCTCTTTGGGATCTTAGAGATATGGTGGGATAGATCAACATGTTTTACTTTTGTATGGATGTCTGCTATAGACTGCCTGATCAGGAAGATGTAGATAAGACCTTTTCAGACAGCTGGAATAATTCTCACATTCAAAGGCTTCATGAAGGACTTGAACAATCTGATATCTGTTGGAAAGACAGCACATCAGGGCAAAAGCAATCCAGAATGTTTCTGGAGTGCATCAATGACAATTTTCTGAAACACAGGATTGAAAAGTCCACTCTGCTGGACCTTATATTTACAAACAAGGAAGATTGAGGAACTAGTTGAGGGTACCAAGATCGGCCAGTGGAACTTTGGTTATAGTGTTATAGTGACTGATAGGTGATAGAGTTCAGTATCGTAAGGGGAGGAACAGTGCAAAATCCAGGACCATAACCATGGATTTCAGGAGAGTATACTTTGGCCTCTTCAAGGATCCGCGTGGAAGAATCTTGTGGAATACAGACACTAGAGAGAAGTACAGAAATCCAGAAAAGGATTGTTTCCTGTAAGATAAAGAACTGTCCATAAGATCAGACACAGAATTATTAGCTTACTTAATATAAATTAAAAGTTACCTGGACTAAAATATGTATGATTTCTGTTACAGAAAGCTAAGGTTGCAAGATTTGCATTTGCATTTAAAGATTTGCATTTAAAATTTATCCTTTATTTGAACATATTATACATGCTTTTACAACTCCTAAGATAAAAGTCCAAACAAAGTTACAAAGCTAATCAATTGAAAACATTGAGATCTCAAATATTTTAAGAAATCTACATTTCGTGTTAGGGTTTTCCAGGGTTTTCTTGTTAGTTTTGTCACAAACAGAATTTTCATTCAAAACAGTGTGGATCCCAAATAGAAAACTAAAAATTGAATTTAATTTCCTTCAAAAAAAAAGCAGGAACACAGAAATTTGTCAAAAACACTAATTTATTTAGCAGCTGCATTTGTTACTAGCTCCTATACATAGATGTACCTTTGATGTCATATGATTTCTAGCTTCCTCAAAGAAGACAGTACAAAAGCTAATTTCAGACTGACCTAATAGAAATAATTTTCCCTGAAGGTCTTTTTTTATTCAACAAGCTTAGAAAACAGTCACAAGCATGAAACATGAATATTCAGTGTTGATTTAAAGAACAAATTTACTTATTTTATCACAAATTAGAGTTTACTTATAATTGTTTCATCTTGACACACTCATAAGACCTACGTGTAAATGGAAACACATGCACAAATATATGCTCTTAAAGTGTGTTTTTACTAAGACCACTTACACATTGGCACAGAAGTAGAAAGAATATCCTTGGGACTGGGTGAATGAATAATAAAAAGCCTTGAATGCTATATCCGACACATAAAGCATAAAAGTTCCAAAAGACTGTTGTTCTCACAGTATCATTGATCTAAAGGTATAGCATACTGATCCTCATGTGTTCCACTCAAAAGTAAATAATTAGCTACCCATTTTTTTCTCCAATGATGTGGTAAAGCAACTCTTACAGGTCACCCAAAATTTAAATTAAGCATTGCCACCAGTTCAATATATTTGTATAAAACTAAATAAGTAGTCCTTGTTCTCAAACACTATTGAAAATTCCATTCTAAATGCATAACTCCTAGGTTTCTTTGTTCTCTGAGAAACTATGAATGTCGTCTCCAGAACTGTCAATTAATTGCTCTTTCTCTTGGTGTCATCGATACAGTGCCACACACATGACAATATATATATGCATATACTTACATGTATGTAAGAGGCACTGTGAAATCACCTTAGGTCCTGCTGAACAAATATTCCCTCTTTTAAAACTGTGTTCCCTTTGTTTTGATATTATTGTTTCTTTCAGTAATAGTTAAATATTTTTTTTTATTTGTATGTATTTATATATATAAAAAAGTTACCTATTCCGAAGTGTCCCAGAATTACAAGAAAATGGCAATGTCCTTAGTTTTTTTAGAGGTTAAAGGAGCAAATTTGTCATTCTTTTTCTAAAATGAAATGGGAATCTTCTTCAAAATTCCACCACCAAAATATTTCACAATAGCTCCATGATAGTAAAAATGCAAAGATAGATAAACATGATATAGCCTTTGAGTAAAACAAAGAAATACTCTTTTTTTTATCTCTATCTCTCCAGCATAACAAAAGGACACATAGAAGAATGAGGAATCTTTGGAGTGCCTGAAAATTGGAAGGCTTATGTGTATTGGAAGGCTCCTTACATGTATGTGACATCTGTGCCAGCAAACGTCCTATGAAAAAAAGTAAACTTGACCTTAGGAGGAATATATCACAGAGCAATCAGCACATGAATGTGACTGTACAGCAGCTCCAAGGAGAAAAATCCTCTGCAAAAAATTTCACTCTAGAGTACCTCAAAGTCTTCACTGGATTTTAATATGGAACAAGAAGGAGAAAAAAAAAAAATAAAACACTACTTCCTCTAGAGTGCTTTTAGCCAAAAAAATGCTGTATCTGCCAAGCTCAATGGTTTCTCTGTCATTTAGTATGCATTTTGGGACTGTGTTAATATCCAGAATAAACCAATTATGTCTTGTTGACGTAAATATATATATTATACAGAGAGACTTTATTCTATATACAGTTTAGTGTATATTGTACTATATTATATTTAGTTTAATATAGACTAAATATATAGCCTATATTATAGACTTTACACTGAAATGAAATGTATGAAATGAAATGAATCTTCAGTGAAATTCACTGAAATGAATCTTCTTTATGTTGTTCACTATTATTGATTGATTCATCTTTCAATATCTACTCCGTTACAGGGGAAACATGATTCAATAATTTTTGTATCAATTAAGTCTGCATTTGAGAGTTGGTTTCTTGCAAACACATTTTTATATTAAAAAGAAACATTTTTTTGTGGATGTTCAGAGTGGTTTCCTTCATTTAACTTTCACAGTTATTGTCATTACAAGAATATAGTTCTATTGTGAGGTAATGCCAGCCTGTCAAATGTTCAATATTTTTCGCTAGGCTTTTGATTCAAGTGTTTGAACTGTAAGAGCTGAATAGAACTTCAAAATTTACATGATAAAACATTCAAATAAATGACATCATATGAATTTACATGACTGCAAATTATAACCTCATCTATCTCTTAGAAGTATGATGCTATTATCAAAATTTTAATCATGACTGATCCCTAGTCAGAGCAGCCTGAACCCGTCTGACTCAGAGCTGTCTAATTATGTTTTTGTGGTCTTTGATCTAAATTTCCTCATTTCAGCTAGGACAAGGACAGAACTTTGCTTCTGAAGGCCAATTGGCTTCCAGCTACACTTTTAAAGATATATATACTTCTATTTAATCATTTGTCATAATCTGGAACACAAAGATTCAAAGAACTGATGATATTAAACCAATATAAATGAATCTGAAATTTCCAAAGATTTTTAATGTTTTATTCATGTATAAATGTGCTAAACTACCACTTGTTCAATTCACTAAAATGCTGTCAAAAATCTAGCAAAATCAGGTAGCATTTTTTTTACCTCATTGATGTGAATTACCTTTTTAAGAACTTTTCCATTTTTAATGGTTCCATTATTTTGCTAGTGAGAGCATAAAGTCACCTTCTATCTGAACATAAACATTTCAATTGATTCACATTAAGATTTAAAGCTTTTTGCTACTGATATTTATATATATGTATGTTCATCATTTTCAGGAATATCATTACCTGCTTTTCATCATCTTAAATATAATTTTTTTTCTATACTCTTAGAAGAAGTGATCATTTACTATAAGAATGTCCTTTTGAACATTGTTCTCTGTTTTTCTTCCAAATTACATTTACTCCTAGGTCATTTCCATTTTTTCTCGCAAAAGGTCACGTTTATTGTTTTGATAATCTTAAACCATACAAGACTATATGTTTGCATTCTGCATAATAGACATTATCTTGAGTGCAGCTGCCATAATTTAAAGTTCTTCTAATCTTTGTTAAATCTTTTACACTTTTGCGTCTTTCAAAATTCTTGTTTCATTTGTATAATTAACCACTGGTAATACTCATATTTCTTACCCAGTATTTGAAAAGGTTATCAGTAAAGAACAAAATTCTGTTCTTGCTTATTCCCCCCCAAAAAAAAAAAATTCCTCTTTTAATTTGCCAAAATGTCTCAGCACATGTCCATACATTTGTGTACATTTGTTCCAATCATAGCTTCCCATCCAATTTAATGACAGAAGTGAACATAAATTTTGGGAGCTCTAAGGGATATTTTTTTTCTATTGCTTATATTGACCCTCTAATTGCTAGAGGAAAAAATATATCCTGCATTCATTTAGGAAAGTGAGCAAGGAAGGAAGGAAGGAAGGAAGGAAGGAAAGAAGGAAGGAAGGAAGGAAGAGAAAGAAAAAGAAAACTCAAAATCATTTTTAATAGGAATTGTTATTCCTCATAAATCTCTTCTTATGCACTCCAAGCCTGCTATTATTCATCTGCTTGGTCAATATGTTCTACTGTAGCATCTAAGAAGCTGTCATTTCAGATCATGAGTGGTTTCTCAAATGTTGTATACACAAATATCATATTTTTTTTTAATATTGCCATTCAATATTGCCAATATTGCCATTCTAGTTCTTCCATGCAGTATTAAGATAGTGGATCACAGTTTGATTGTTGATGGTGTTTTAATCATTTTTCATTACATTTTACTTTTATTGTACCTTGCTAACGTACTTGTAAAAATCTAGTCATTGATCACGAATGATTTCTACTTGTTAACCTTAGAAAATGATTCCCCTTACAAAAATAATATATTTTTGTAATTCAGACACAGATATATTTTTGAAGATCATGTCCTCAAAGGAAAAAAAAAGAAAAAAGAAAAGAGAAAAAAAAATAAAAGAGAAAAAAAGAATAAAAGAAAAAAAGGAAAAGGAAAAGAGAAAGAAAAAGAAAAAACAGGAAAAGATAAAAGATAAAAGAAAAAAAGACTGGATTACTAGGAGACAGTCATACTACAGGAGTTTATTTTTCCTTTTTTTGTAAGATAATTAAAACATAAATACATAAATACATCAATCCCTGTGGAAGAATTGCTTGAAAAGGATAAATTTAGAGAAAAACTAAGGCCTAACAGAAGTTTTGGAATTACAGAAACTTGCCTGGGGTGATACACAGTTGCCAGTTGGTATGCATGGACTCTGCTCCTCCATGATGCCATAGGAAGCACAATCTACTCTCCTTGCAGCGGCAAAGAGGGATAGTGGATGGTAGAGTGGAGCGAAGGCACTGGGGCCAAACTCTGCTGTACTCCCTGTGCTGTACCACTGATAGGTTACACAATAGCTGCCAAATGGGAAATCTATAATGAGATGTCCGGTACTGAGCCAGCAAGAATGGCTAATCATTCCTTCTGTGTGAACTTTGCTTAAACTTTGCTCATTGTAGCCTCTCCACATCTCCATCCCAAATGTTACTGGCCTCTGAGGTATAACCACATTCGTACATGCTTCATTGAGAATGCACTCTAGATTTTCCATTGACTATACCTTTAAATGAAAGAGAGAAGCTTTTTCACCAGTCAATAACAATAGCAAGTATTACTATAGTCACTCAAGCTCCACTTCAGGAAAAAGAATGAAAGGTGTGTTACGGAAGAGACTCTGAACTCAGAGGGAAGATTGCATGTTAATTTTTGGATCAGTTGACAGGCTGATGCCCCTTTCCTCTCATCAAGTTGGAACACTGAGGCCTGAAGAGACTTGAGACAGAGAGTCCTCTCTCATCTTCTGGGATGAATGATCATTGCATGTTTGTACATTACAGCTAGTTAAAAATCTCATGCTGTAGTAGAGAATTTCCTGCACTGATATTCGAAACTTGCTTTGTAAATGTTGCATTGGAATAAATCACACTATTCATGAACTCAACTACTTGTTTGGAAGGTGATAGAACCTGGTGTTGACAGACTCTTCCTGAATCCAATACTGCCAGCATTGAGCCTATAGCTGGTTATAGTATTTGTGAACTCGATTTCCTCCTAGGAACGCAATCAAACTTATGGTCAAGAGACTGTTCATGAATCTGATACTGCCAGCGTTGGACATATAGCTAACATAGTATTTGATATCTCCTTCCTGCCATCAACCACTTTCAAAGAATCCCTCAAACAAATCTTCTGCCTGTTTGGAGGACAGAAAACCAACAAATAGTAAGAAACATGAAGTTCATGCCAGATAACTCCTGTTCTTTGTTAAACTAGGTATCTTTGATGGACAAAAATAATGCTGTGAGCAGTGAGATCAATGAAGTTTGTAGTACATAAATTTTGAAGTTATGAATAATTTAACTTTAAATGGAGTACTGAAGAGAGAATTTAGCTGCTAAAATTGTAGTGAAGACCATATTCAGATTTTTGTATTTGTTTTTTGTCTCTTTTTTTTTGGTATAGCTAATTGTTTAATATTTTACATCTTACATAGATCATGATAATGGAAAAGAAAATACAAAGCACCCCAAAGCAAAAAGGAGAGTGGAAACCTGGTGTCCAATTTTATGAAAAGAAAGTAGGTTTGTTAGTTACAAGACTAATATTAAACATTTGTCTCAGTTAGATACTCCATGTTATTGTGAATCAGTATTTTGGATCAGATGACATGTAAGATGCAACCACTGATTCAACTTTTCCTGTATTTCAGTAATAATGATGCTCTGTTGTGCAGACTTTGTGGTGCCCCAAGTGGTTTGATGTAATGTGTAGCTTTTATTTCTGTAAAGATACTAAAAAGGTCACTCCAACCTACTTAGGTAATATGTTAATGAAATCTGCAAAATGTCAAGCACTTGAGATTTCTGTATCTCAGCCAAGTTTGATCAAAACTCACTCCCATGCTCAAAATGTATTACAAGAAATAAAGTATAAATAAAACCACCTGAAAATAAAAGAGGCAACAAGTGAAGAGGTAGAAAGGGTAGAAGGAGTGGTAAAGAGAGATTTTGTGGCCTAATGTGAAATAACAAAGATGAAATATGTTGCAGTTTGAAAGAGAGGCCAATTTGGTAAGAGATGAATATTCCCATGTTCCAGCTGATCCTCAGAGGTTAGATGGTCTGGAGGTGTCTGGAATCATCCCTTTATGGAGATATCAAATACCCTGTGGTAGCTATAGGCCGAACTCTGACAGCATCAGATTCACAAAAACTGTGTCAACTGTAGGTCCGATTGCCTTCAGAAAAAGTAGTCAAGTTCATGAGGTGGATTGAGAACTGGCTGGATGGCAGAGCTCAGAGGGTAGTGATAAACGAGGTTGAGCCCAGTTGGAGGCCTGTGGCCAGTGGTGCCCCCACAGGGTCAGTACTGGACCAGATGCTGTTCAACCTGTTCATCAAAGAATTGGACAAGGGCACTAAGTGCACCCTGAGCAAGTTTGTGGATGATCCCAAGCTGGGTGGAGTGGCCGACACTCCGGAGGGCTGTGCTGCCATCCAGAGGGACCTGGACAGGCTGGAGAGTTGGGCAGAGAGGAACCTCATGAAGTTCAAAAGGACAAATGCAGGGTCCTGCACGTGGGGAGGAATAACCTCAGGCATCGGTACAGATTAGGGGTTGACCTGTTGGAGAGTAGCTCCACGGAGAGGGAACTGGGAGTCCTGGTTGACAAGTTAATCATAAGCCGGCAGGGTGCCATCGTGGCCAAGAAGGCCAATGGATTTGCATCTACATCAGGAGGAGTGTTGCCAGCAGGTCGAGGAAGGGGATCTTGCCCCTCTACTCAGCTCTGGTGAAGCCATACCTGGAATATTGTGTGCAGTTCTGGGCTCCCCAGTATAAGAGGGATGTGAAGCTTCTAGAGAGGGTCCAATGGAGGGCAACCAAGATGATTAAGGGAATGGAATATCTCTCGTATGAGGAGAGATTGAGTGAGTAAGGCCTGTTTTCTCTGGAGAAGAGAAGGCTGAGAGGGGATCTTATTAACATGTATCAAGGGAGATTGTAGGGAGAAGGGAGCCAAGCTCTTCTCAGTGGTGGCCAGTGATAGGACAAGAGGTGTAAATTGAAACACAGGAAGTTCCCTCTGCATGTGAGGAAGAACTTTGTTCCTGTGAGGGTGAGAGAGCTCTGGAACAGGCTGCCCAGGGAGATTGTGGAGTCTCCTTCTCTGAAGGTCTTCCAAACCCACCTGGATGCCACTCTGTGCTCTAAATGTCCCTGCTGGAGCATGGGGTTTGGACTAGGTCATCCCTAGAGGTCCCTTTCAACCTTAAGCATTCTGTGATTATGTGATAAAGAATAGGGCTTATTCAAATGCAACATTTACCAAACAAATTTCAGATATCAGTAGAAGAAATTTTCTACCACAGCATGGGATTTTTAGCGAGCTCTAAATGTACATATGTGCAATCATCACTTTCCCAGGAAAATGGGAAAGGATTCTCATCCTCAAGTAGTTTCCTTGGGCAACTTCTTGACCTGAGAGGAGGAAAAAGATTCTGCCCTTCAGTTGATCCAGAAGTTACAATGGAATCTTCCTTCCAACTCTCCCCTCCTCAGTCACCTTTTATACTTTTACCTTTAGGTGGAGTTTGACTGACTATAGTCATACTTCCTATTGTCCATTCATAAAAAAAAGTTTCTTGCTTTCATTTAAAAGCACAATCAATCAAAAATCTAGAGCATATTCTCAAAAAGGAGTAGTCATACCGCCAAGGCTGGTAACTTTTGGGTTGGAGGTGTGTTTTATCATTATGATGAGCTTAAAATGAGCAAAGTGCAAGCAAAGTTCACCCAAAAGGAGTGATTTTCCACCCTTGCTTGCTCAGCATTAGACACTTGATCATATATCTCCTATTGGACAGCCATTGTGCGGCTTATCAGCAGCACAGCAAAGTGAGTAAAGCAGAGTTTGGACACAGGTCTTCATTCCACGCCACTTTCTGATACACCTTTTCGCAGATGCTAGGTGGGCAGACTGTGCTGCCTAGGGAACCATGGAGGAGCAGAGTCCACGTATACCACACATCCTGGAAGTAGCAACTGTGTATGACCCCAAGTAAGCTTCTGTAATGCCAAAACTTCAGTTAAGTGCTAGTTTTTCTCTAGAGGTCCTAATTTCTCCTTTTTAAACAATTCTTCCACATATGGCTTTTCTGATTTGCTCATGTTGTAAGAAAAGTTTTCATCATTTCATTATCCTCCTTTAGTTAATCTTCTCTGATCTTTTCGGAGCTTTCAGAATATAAATACTATAACACCTAGAATTCAATTTATCAGTGTTTATTTGGATGCAGAAGTATTACAAGATCAATCTTAATTCATAAAACAAAGAAATATAATCTCCTCAATTCATGGAAAAGAGTCTTACTTACTCAAGGAATAGCTGGTCAAATTACAATTACTACCCTTCAAGATATTTCAAACACTTTTAAAAAGCACAAGGTGAATGAGTCATAGACCAGACTTTTCCCAAGAAATGGCTATGTCATTAGAGTATTATTATTCCTTATTATTACTCAAGTTTTTATATCACTGTTACATAAATAACCAAACTAAAGGTTATTACTAAATATAATATATAATATATAATATAAATTTTTTTCCTAGTGTTATAAGCAATACCTCGTTTAGCTGGAAAGTAAAATATGTATTTGAAACAAGTAATCAATTTAAAGATTTTATTCTGCCAAAGTGAACCTATATTTTGGATATTTTCCCAACATATTGACATGAGTGTGTCAATGTCCATGAAACAGCACTATTTGGTATAACTGCTTTTTACAGACCTCAAAAGCTTCGATTCAAAGCTGAATACATCAAAAGAATCCTGATGGCTTTGAGGGGCATTTTTTTTCCAAGTAGTATAAACTTTTAATAGTCTTTTTTTTAAAAAAAATCTTTTTTAATGTATGCTATTACTGCAAGCTTTGGCATTTCTTAGGCAATCTTAGCAATTTCTTATCTTTGCTTGATATACCTAGGTTTTCTTCTTTTCCAAAGATAAACAAAAAAAGAGAATATGATTCCTTGGCATTTAAACACTATGTTTTGTATTTCCTAGATAATGCAAATTTCTAATAACTCTGGTTAAAATCTTTTTTATATAGTTTGAAAATTAATTGTTATTCATATCTTTTTTCAAGAACTGGGAAAACTGTTTATCTATTTGTTTTAAAGCTTTCCAAAGACGTTTCAGAGTAATTAGGAAAAAAAAAGCTTTTTTTTCTTTTTTTTTTTTTTTTTTTCTGGATATTGTCATTGCTTCTTCTATTAGACATGCTATATTCTTAATATTTCTTTAGGTAAAACTAAAAATGTCTATTTATCCAAGATTTATTTTGCTTAAATAATTCTAGTTAATGAATGAGTATATCATAACATTACAAGTATTGCATTTGTTAATGAATACAATCTTATTTTATGATCAGTTAAAGCCAGCTATGTTCAAAAATGAATGTATATACATATATACTTATAACGTTCATGTGTGCATGTGTGTGCATGTATATACACACTCTCTCATATATGTAAATGGAAGACAGTAAGCTACTTATTATCATTACCTTTTTACAGTGGTAGGACTCACATTGCTATCTGGGTAGACAAGTGGGTAAGCCAACAGTGGCCAAGTGGTTGATGCTTTAGCATAGCTAAAAGCTTTAAGCTAAAGCCTGACTCCACAATCATTCCTGTAGCAAGCATGCTTCCATGACATGGAAGTAAGCTCCTCTAGCTAACAAGTTCTAGTACCTAACTCTTGTTCAAACCTCTTCATATCAAGTTGATTTACTTATTTTATCTGTAGATCAATGTGATTATCTCCATTTCACACTGAGCTACAAGAACATTTTTAATTACAGATATTCAAGGTATACTTAAGCTATAGCCTATATCCAGGAAGGACCTCTTCAGTGCCAGCAATATTATTTCACAAGAAAGGTAAAGCAACTAGAACTCATATGAAATTGTTACTAAGCATAGTTTTTGATCCAAATCAAACAGCATTTTTAATCTATTAACAAAAAGACCAAATTGCTCTACAATTGTAGCACTAAGTAGTACTTGGGTGCAGATTGGCTAAAATCAGTAATGAAACGTAATATAATCCTAGGCATTAGGAACAATTTGAGATCTGATAACAGCTTCTCAATTAAGACTAGGAATTTAGAGGTAGCTGCTTTGTGAGGAATCATTTGTTTCCTAGTTCTTGAAAAAAGAAGTGGAAGAAATCTTTCAGAAGACAGAAAACTTTAACTGCAAACCAGGAGGTCTAAATTACAACTTTTATAGTTGGAGCAAAAGGTTTAATAGCTCTTCTTTGCTTGTCTTTGAGTGTATAAGCCATGTTACAGAAAAAGGATATGATAGGGTCTGAATACATCTCATTTTTCAGAAGAGATGACAAATTTGTAGATAAATATATTCACTGGACGTATTGTTATGCTCAGGCACACAGACGTCTAGGTACGTAAGATTGTTTAGGTCTGAACTAGAAGAAGCAGAGGCCAAACAAGTAAAAGAAATACTATAGCTTATCACTTTTTTTGTCTTATCTTTTTTCCCTGCTAATGTCCACTCTATTTCACAGGTATCAAATATGTTTTCTTTCAGGGAGGCCTACTGTAGAGGTAACATAGTCCAGATCTTTATTTCTAACATTTTGGTATCTGCTGCTCTTATTTCAGATATGAAAAAAAGATTGTGTGTGATTATTAAAAAGTAACAATTTCTGTTGTTCTAATTGAAAAGAATTACTTTTAGCAGCAAATCCTGTTCTGCCTAAATCTTTAGACCATCAACACACAGCTACAAACTTTTCTTGTTGATATTCTTGTTGTTTATACGTCAGTGAGGCAATGAAAACTGCCTCACAAATGACATGCAGCTCTAAAAAATTTGGCTTCCTTTAACCTTCCAACTTCTTTTCACATTTATTTTTCCCTTTCCATAACTTCAAAGAAGCAAAAAAATATTTCAAGTTGTGCTGTTACTGTAAGTTTTATTTGGATATTTTTAAAAGGCTAAAAAGCTATAGGAATAGCAGAATAAAGTTTTACGAAGTAGCCTAAGAAGTCAAAGGAAATGAGTACATTATGAGTATCAAATACAGAGCAAAGTCAAACCACCTGTTTCATCTGTGCTTGATGCTCATCTCAAATTAGAGCAATCTTTTTTCTACTCAAGCATATTGAAAAAATGTTGAACTTTGACCTTATACAAGTTATCATATTATCCAATGCAATCCCAAAGTATGAATTTGTCTTTAATATTTACATAACCAGTATGTAATAAGCGAGGATTTTTAATTTGATAGTACATAAATGATTACATTTGTATTGTACATATCTTTAGGAAATGTTATTTATACAAAGATATAGGATGGATTAATAAGTCCTCAAGTTCTTGAAATAAAAATACTTGACAGGCTTGCCAGCATAACAAACTTTAGTAAACAACTGTAGTTAATGTAAAAAAAGATGTGCAAAGTCCCCTAGCAATGTTTATTCTTTAATTGTGAACTTAAAACTGTACAGTCTGATTTCAGTGACAGACAAATGATGATCATGGATCATGATATTTTTATTGTGTGTGTCTTACAATTTAATAAAAATATTGTTTCAGAATCTGCACATTAATATTTCACCACTGACTTTATTAGCCAGTTTTCCTGGACCCCTTTTCCTTCTAGGATCCTGATCCAGGGACTTCCTCCAAAGAGCTCCCTGAAGAAGTCAAAATGGGCTCTCTTGAAGTTTAAGGTTGTTGTCTATTATTGGAGTCAAATGTTTTGGTCTTTCTTTTTTAATCATAGGCACCAAGAATATATTGAAAATCCTTCTGTTACTGCCATTGTGGAAGGATGGGGCCAACCTTTCAAATCCTGAACAAAGTCGTCTGGGAAATTCAGGTAAATTGTGTATCTCTCTCACTCTCATTCTCTCTTAGCCTCTTAGGACTATGATTTTCTTATTCTTTTCAGTATGTCAACTATTGCAACCATTCCTTTACCATCTGTTTTGTATGGACAGAAAGACAAATGTTCATGTCATAGATATGGCTTAAATCAGAATCTGAAAAAGATTTTATCATCCAAGTCTTTTTATCAAAAACTTTTTTTTTGTCAGACAAATTAAGTGGGAGGTGTCTGATAAAATATATGTATTTATTTATATATCTCTATCTATGTCTATATATATATGCACACATATAGCTTCTATATACAACTGAGTTAATCCTAGGCTTCCTTTATAACTAAAGGGAAAATAAGCAATTTTAACACATGAATCACCGCATGTAATTGTCTAAAATAGGTCAGATGAATCATGACCTAAAAATGCCTATTCTACTCATTACCTGTAAAGCTGTCTAGCATTGCTAATTCAGATGTAGATGACTAAGTTGTTAGATTAATGCA
Source organism: Nothura maculosa (assembly GCA_032353885.1). Lineage (NCBI taxonomy): Eukaryota > Metazoa > Chordata > Aves > Tinamiformes > Tinamidae > Nothura > Nothura maculosa. The sequence goes on along the minus strand of JAUBOD010000391.1, from coordinate 132,773 downwards.
GTCGATCTTTAAAATGTAAATTTTTAAATATGTATGAATAGTTGTTTATATGCCTACCTTTCATCCACAATCCCAGATGAAGACATCAGTTCTCCAGCATTTACTGACTTGCAAATCAAAAGCAAGTTCCTTTCAAACCATTGATTCACCTACGAAGTGGCATTTCACCCCTCATAACTACCTGTTGAGAACAAGTGATGTAGAAGATAATTCACTTTGCATTATATTGGTACCAGAGAAAAACAAACAGGCATTTAAATTTAGCAAAATCTGTATATATCACTTGTATACATAAGTTTTATAATGTTCTTTTATAATGTAGCTAGATTTAATAATGTTAGCACTCTTTATTATGTACTATATTGAAGTCTGTAATCCCCACTATTTTTTAGGATCAGTTTATTATATGAAAATCTAAAACTGCATTAAATGTGCATCCAAAGAATATTCCCCAAATTACTCTAGATTAACTAAATATAGAGCAAGAGGAAGTGGCCTTAGGTTGTGCCAGGGGAGGTTCAGGTTAGACATTAGGAAGAACTTCTGCATGGAAATAGTATTCAAGCATTGGAACAGGCTGTCCAGGGAAGTGGTGGAATCACCCTCTCTGGCAATGTTCGAGAAAAGTGTAGATGAGGCACTTAGGGACATAACTTAGCAGACATGGTGTCAATTGGACTTGATGGGTTTACAATTGGACTTGATGATCTTGAAGGCTTTTTCTAAACATAACAATTCTATGGTTCTGTAAAAAGTGCATATTTTTACAGTGTAGGCAAAATATCAATCAGTTCAGTTTCCATGATATTCTATACTTTTGTATTGCCATCCAATATCTCACATAAGAAGTCCTGCAAATGTTCAATATAGGAATGACTGAAAAAGAATCACTGGAATGCTTTATGTTCCTTTTTTTAAATTCAAAGAATGCCTGTTATGCACAGAATTATGACTTATACCAGACAGGAATGGACTGAAGGGCTTCAAAGAGTAGAATCTTACAGCCATAGACCTAGAAAAAAATTCCATCAAAAGGAGCGTCTAGCTTCTGGGAGCTTCATGCTGCCAACCATTAAAAATTAACTTCAAGGCTTGTAAGTGCTGTGTATAAATGAATATTGCTCTATGGGATTTTTTGATCCATTTTCCACAGAGGACAAGTAAAGGACATGAAAAAGTCATTACCAATCCTAAGATTTCAACTTCATTTCATTCATAGCTGTAATCCACCTGCTTCTTATCTGCTTATGCATCACTTGTGTGTTACTTACTTCAGTCACTTTGAGGAGTAACTGCTTTATTACAGCATTCTTATGCTAACTCGTGAGAAATATGATGTTTTTTAATTTGAGAAAAAGCTTATTAGTATGCATTTTTTTGCACTCTGTGCCTTTGTTAGCCACAGTAAAGAATTACCTACTGAAGCAGAAAACTAAAGCAATCTTGTTTTGTTTACTAAAAAAATCATATTAGATTAGGCCAAAAGGCCTAAGTAAAAAGATTTTATTCAGTAATAAGGTCAGTTCATTAAATGATACACTGCTTTGTTCTGTACCAGTGTTGCACGTTGATTTAATATAAATTAATAGTGCTTGCTACTTAAACACATGCTTCTATGAAGCTTGGAATGTAGTGTTTTCTATACTGCAAATATAACACACAAACAAAAAAAAATACTACTTTGCTAAAACAGCTCACCTGTGCAAGTCTAAGTATCTCTGAATTATTAGATGCCATCTTGTGAATTCCACAGGAGGAAAAGAAAAGAGATAATATTGGTTATATCCATCTTGTGACATAATATCAGCTAATATATAGTATTTGCAGAACTTACTCTCATTTTTACTCTCTGTTCAACTTGAATAGCTTAAAACATGATGGAAAACAGTTCACTGATTTTGAAAACAAGTTTGAATTGAACATTTTCATACCTTTTTTTCATATACTTTGAAGAAAATCATGATCACTGCATATGCATGGATAGCAGCACATTCAGGTCTTTTTCCTATAGAACTAATCTGAATCAACCAAGACTTATTTTCACCTGTACCTGAGAAATGCCAAGCTTGGTGCATGACCTGGGTGTGGAAGGTGTTGAAATCTAGGGCCCTGTTCTCAGCTCAACTACTGATTAGCTCTAAAAACTGAAATATACTTCTCAACTTTTATCGAGTAACATTTCACACAGTGAGTTTCAGTTGCCCCCGCTGGTCTGCCACACACTAGTCTGACACATTTTTTTGTGAAGACCTATTTTCATCATGTTCTTTGTAAAAGTGGTTTGAAAGAAGCATATAGGATACTTTAAATATAAAATTGTATAGATAGTAGTAGATATGTCAGAAAAACCTATTACAATGACTATACAAAATGAGTTACAGTCATAAGAATTCTTTTAGTAAAGTTTAATTGTAATAGTATTTTGTAAAGGACAAATGTTAAAACATATTTTCTTGATGTGATATTTATAAAAAAGAACATATAAAATTTATAGGCAACTTGAAGCATTTACTGGCTCGTATGTCTTCAACAAGCAGAAATAAACAGAAAGAAACCTTGAACTCTCAGGCTGAGCTTGGATTCACAGGTATTCCAGGCTCCCCGAAACAGATACAAGGGCTGTCATGAACAGCTACTCTTATTATTTTGAATAGAATCCTGATCTGTGTCAAAAGTCATATATACTCTGACAATAATTATATACAGAGATAGCACAAGCCAGTGGAAGTCTGCTCTGACAGTGGCATACATCATAGAATTTAATGAAACAAATATAAATCAGACACACAGCAAGAGAAGTGATAAATGGGTAAGTGTCTGATAAGATCAGTCTACAGGCTTGTTCTATCCTCTACTGTACCTCAGTCCAGAATAAATAAAATGATTTTTGTCTACAAAATTATTGATTACTGAATACTAAAATGCCATTTCTGAGGGAAAACAGAAGGGCAACTATGCGTGCTCTCACAGTTTAATTTCACTGATGATAATTATATTTCCATTGTACAGATTCCTAACTTAAATAGAAATGTTTCTTTATTTAGCCCTGCATGAAATTTAGACCTTACACATACCATAATAAACTATTTTCAGTACTATAATATGAACAATGAACTTGCCTGGACTTTCTTCCCTCAGATTTAGTCATATAAAAATCAAGTATGTGGCTAGGCTCTTTCTCCAGCAATACAGGAACAGTAAGATTGAAGTGAAAATTGAATGAGGCAAATTATTCTCTTCAACTGCTTATTTACCTTCATATATAAAATCTTGCAGGACAAGAAAATGAAATGAGTTTACTGCTCAAGGAAAGAGGAAAGAGGGGACCTTATTAACATGTATAAATACATGAAGGGGGACTGTAGGGAAGAGGGGGCCAAGCTTTTTTCGGTGG
>JAUBOD010000391.1:84831-127543 GCA_032353885.1 Nothura maculosa | reverse complement strand
CCTGGATAAGGGGTCGGGTCTGCAGATGGGCGCCTCCGTGCCCTGCAGCAGCGAGTCACCTACAACAATCACTCGCCGCTTCTTCCGAGTGCTCCTCTTTTCCTTAGGAGGAGCAGCCTGAGGGCGCGGAGCTGACACTCTCTCTGCAGACTGCCCCCTCGATGAGTCTTGATTGGTGTCCCAATATAATAATGCAACAGGCTACTGAAAACAGTGATTTCAATAAGAGAATCAGAGATTTGAGGTAAAAAGTTGCTTGCAAATGAACCAAGCTCAACAAATTACTCCAAGACATTTACAGATTTATGGCCAAAATAACTTTTAGTCTAATGAGAAAGGCATAACACTATATCCTATTCCAGGATAAAATTGGATGATCTGTATGGAAAAAGAAAGTAAGCTATGTTATTCTCACTAAAATACTTCAAAGAAGAAACTTATCCCTTATAAAACCTGACGGCAGAACAAGACAGATCCAGTTTGAGCACATATAGAAGTAACTTATGTGGCTACTAAGTCATGTTGCATAGTTTCTAGGTGGCTAAAAATATAAGCCAGATGGAAGGAAAAACAGAGACAAGAAATGGAAGGAGAACCGACAATGAGTTAGCCAAAACTCCATACATACACTCATTAATAGCCATTTACTTAACCTACACATTTACTTAATCTACACTTAATCTTGCTCTTTTTTTCCCCTTATTTCTCTCTTCCTGGACTTAGAGAATTAAAACCACAATATTTTTATACCTAACAGATGATAACATATTGTATCTTAAAGTTTTATAAGTTTTATCCATTATCTTTAAAATCTATTCATGTTCAGTGCCTATATATACACATGTAAATGAATATGTATTCACAGTGTCTATGAAAGCCCAAAATAACTTTCTTATTGTTTTGTTAAGAAAAGCAGTCAATATATCTTTATTGCTCAAACAAAGTAGAAGTGCTAGAAGGAGAATATTAATTTTAAGCAGATTCTTGTATTTTCTCCCTCTTGCGTAGTTACATAACATCAACTTCTTGTGAATATGAATGTGAAAAAATTCAGAAAAATTGTGGAAAAAAATGTTGTACATGACCACCAAGATAGTATTAAAGTGAAAGATTGTGTATTATGTTTTATAAAAGTGAAGGATTGTGTGTTATGCTTTAAAAATATAAATTAGATATTTACATTTCTTACATATTTCTAGGCAAAACTGGTCTAGAAATGTAATGAAACTCCTTGGCTTGGAATAGTCCATTAATTTATATTCCAGACAGTTTATGCTATATTTGAGAATGATGACACAGTTCTCTCTCCATTCATGTCCTAGATTGAAGTGTAAATTTATTTTGATTGAATCTGCTTTCTCTGGATAACATGAATTACCCCTGCAGAACCTATTGTCAGAACATAGTATAACCATTAACATAATCCTAGAATAATCAGAGACAACCATACTCTGTTGCATTAAAATAAAATCTAATGAATTCAATGTTATTGCATTATTACAATGACTAACTGCAAGAGAAAAGGAAAAGACTTCTGATTTTTTGAATACTGCAAATAGTGTTTTCTTCCTAGGCTTTCTAGAATTGAAGAGAATAGACTTCTTACAACATATCCTATTTTTATTTTAAAAATTAACAAATAAAAAGAATTACAAACATGTGGTAGTGGTATTTTCTACAATTATGTCTTCTGTGCTTTTCCACTTTCCTAACTTTTCTGTGAAAACATACTTGTATGATGCAATGTTACATTGTTAGCTTTTTTATGAAAACTTTATTAATAAATTGTCCTTTCCCTTCAGTCAGCACACATTTGCAGTGATCAAAGTCTTTTTAATCATGATGTTGTAAATAAATGAATAAATAAAAGACAGAAAAAAAAATCCAGGCAGGTGCACTTGTCACTATGCTAAGTCAATCCAAGAATTTAATGGCTTAAACCTTAAACTGCCCTTACTCACAGCAGGAAAAAAAAAAAAAAAAAAAAAAAAAGATTGTTACATAGAATTTTCAAATTTATCAGTCTAAAACCTCCTTTTAGAGCATTCCAACTTATCTATATTCCATTAATTACACAAACACATAGAACTGTGTGTTATCTACAATCTGAACAGACTAGGACCAGTTAGAAGAGGTAACATTCTGATCTATCTTAGTACATTCACTTCAGCATCCCTAAGAATAAGAAACAATTGACATTATTATTGTTATTATTCTCAAATACTATTTCCTTGGTCTTAAAACTGTCAGCTGTTTTTACATTCATTATGTTTGACACAATAAAAATATTAATAAATATATTTTTAAGAGGAAAATGCAAATAAAATCACTTATATCACTTCAGATTCAGACACATGTTCCAGTTTTTGAGTAACAAAAAGTACAAAATATTTTGCTTTTATTTTTACATGAATTATAGTATATTTGAGAGCAGCAGTTTCTGATATTTCAATGCCATTGGTTGCACTGTTGGATGTCTGACAGTATTTGGAGACAGTTAAATCCCAACTTGTATTTCAGTTCATCAAGAAATTCAAATGTTCACCCTCCATGGGGATTTGTTCCCTTGAAAACAATCTCCCCACAACAAGTTGTTGAAAGGTAGCTTTTAAAATTAACGCTATGGAATTTCACACTGCACCAGTTAAAAGCAGAGAGATTTTACTTGTGAAAGAAAATTTAACATTTTTTACAGATATTTTCAACTTTATAGATTAGATTTCTTGTTTTTTTTAATGGTAATCATGCTTCCTCCAAAATATTAAAAATATTATAGATCGATGTAATGTCCAGGAAGATTCAGAGTACATTGCTGTATTAACCTGAATATAATCACAAGAGAAAAAGTTGTGTATTCACCCATTTCTGACATGTAGCATCAGAAATGAACAAAAAGTTAACATTATGAAAATGGGGAGGTGGATAATTTCATAACTATTTCCTACTTTCATGCCTTATCCTCAGAACAGATACATTTTGTCCTCTGTTCTGATCTCACTATAATATACTCTTACAGTTATTATGAGAATTGATTAATTCTGTGCCAAATTATTCTACTCATTTTACAAGGGGATCTGTTATTAAAGAAATGAAATAAAACTATGTGAAAATAAATTATGTGTTAAAATTGCCATTAAAAAAAAAAGGTTTAATACAAAGGGAAAATCATCCTGACATTAAAATGTTAAGACTGTAAAAGAACTTAGTGATCTTTATCCATCAGGCATGAGGAAATCTAAGACAAGAGAAATAGTACAAATAAGTCATTTGTCTAACTCTTCTGAAGATAATATATATATCATTGCAGTCCTTTCAAGTATTGTTCTCAAAACTCTTTTCATCTTTCCCAGCACCTACCTATGTTTCCATGTTTGTGCACTGTGAGTTAGAAATGAAAAGTAAAAGGAAACAGATTCTTTGTCCACACTTACAACAATATTGATCATATTTCATAAGATTTGCTACTTTGTTGTTCACATAGTTTATTCTCATTATAACTTTCATTTATATTTCCTTAGATAGTCAGCTAAATATGACTTGCAACAATATGACCTCTTTAGGCTGAGAATTACCGTGTTGACTCACTATGAATGTGGCAAAGTAGACATGAACTACATAACGTTCATTTCAGAAGAACAAGGATAGGACTTATATGACTGCATGCTTTCACTAATTAAACGTCTCTGTACAATGTTGGGCAAGCCACAGCTCAGTGCCCACTTTGAGCAACAAAGAAGACCCAGTTTTCAAAACTCTCAAAAAAATGAATAACTATGAATTAATTTGATCTAGAAAGGTAGCAAGATTGAGTATGATTTCAATACAGTGATTCCCTTACATGGCATAAGAAATGCCTACCCCACTTCAGCAGGAAGAATGATTCTTACAGAAATTAGATATCTATTAAAACGGAAGTCAGCTACTGGGCACAAAATTGAGCCTAGGTCTCAGCCCCAGGTTTATGCTATGCCATTAGGTAATCCCAGATGTAGCAGCTTCATGAGAAAATGAAAGACACATTTAGTACCATATTCTGAGATAATGAAAAAAAAATTAATCACTCTTGTACTATTTAATCCAATAACAGGAAAAAATTTGTGAAGTACTTATTCACATGTTGAAATATTGGAATGTTTTGACATGGCATACTAATAAAAGGCAAATTAAGAAACACACTAGACTTTTATTATTATTATCCTTTTTTAAAAATTATTTTTTTAGATATTTTCCCTTGAAAGGGAAGTTTAAAATTTTGGATGTTTTTACCTATAGAAAACATTCAAGTATTAAAATGTCTTGATCTATAGAATGGCAAATATCAATTCTTCTGGAAATTTCTACACATTTTGCAAAGTTGCTACTGATGCAGAACCTCATATCAGCATATATGGTTGCTGAATATTCATTTTAGTGTTCCCATGACAGTAAGATTAATGTCTTCAAAATAATAAAGTTTTTTTTAAAATAAAAGGTTTTTATTGTAATGATGCCATGGAAATTGATAATAAAACCAATGATTCAAAACTGAAGGTGGCTCTTGCAAGATGGGAATATATATATGTATACATATTTCCATTCAGAATTTATTTTGACTGATAAAAAATATAAGCATACCAATTTAATTCACTGTTTTATACAGTTGAAAGAATTTGTCAATTCTTTACAGATATTAAGGTTAAAATTCATTTCACATTATTTTGAATGTCTGAAGTCACAGTCATTTAGCTTAATCTCCCAATGTCACTTACCATCACGTCTGCTTCTCCTGCATCAACAAGGCTTGAAAAGGTTTGATATTCTTGATATTATATTGATAACAATGAACAAATGTTATTGTTTTGACATTATTTATCCTTGAAAAATCAGTACTAGTTACTGCATTACCTTTTTGTTGACCTCTTGACTGCTTCCATTATTTTTCCCATTGCACAATAAGAGTTGCCTGCCTTCCTTATATACTTTCTTCTAAGGTATGCATTAGATTTTATTTCTAGTCTTCTAGAAACTTTTGCCAATGGTCCATAGGTTTCCAAATATAATAACTCTCATTACCCTTGTGTAAACGTCATCAAACATAGCATATCTGAAAATATCTAGTTTATGTAAACACTGTCTACACTGTTATATCTCTGTTTTATCTGTCTGTCCTTGATACTACTAGACAGCCAAACACAGCTACTTATTTTGCAAAGATTTAATTCAAGTAAATAAATAAATAAATGCTGCCTTCTCAGCATCAGCTTTCCTTCTCATCTATGCAGCAGAAAAACTTGTCTACTATTTCTGGAGATATTCGTTAGGAAGACATTTCTATATTTCCATGCTATATATTTGTCTTGTTTTAACTCATGAGACTTGACCAACTTTAAGGACTTCTCTTACACTTAGTCATTTAATCCAATTTAGATTTTCAATGGTTACATTTGAAGCCATAGGAGATCTCATGATTCAGCCCAGCTCATCTCTCATGACTATCCTAGCTTGCTACTATTTGAAATTGTATGCACTGGACACAACAATGTGCATGAGTTCACAAATTATATTTTTCTGAAATCTTTATTTTCCTGTTCTTACTTTGTAAGAGATATGACAGGTATAGATGATCATTGCCATATCAGCTGTCTTTTATTTAAACATTCTCAATGACAAAATAATACCTAAAGAGAAACATTGTTGAGACTGCATTCTTATGTTGACTTCACATGATCGAGCCTCAGTGACAAGCTATTAAGGGCAAGATCCAAGGTCTGCATGCTACAGCTGGAATACTAAAGTGATCCTTCTGTCTTCTGTGGCATGTGTCACAGAGGCACACTGCATGCAAGGAAAACAAGTCAAACATGAAATTTCAAATCTTCCAGAATCTCTCATTTTTATCTGTAATTCCATAACAAGCACATTTTCTTTTGTATTTTACAATAAATTTTCTCTATGAAAATACAAATGTCTGCTACTAAGTATGATTGAGTTTTTTTATCTGAAAAATAAAATAGTAAAAAGATTTTTTTAAAACTTGAAATAGTAGCTCTTTTTTGCATTTGAAATAATCTTCCAGTCAGAAATGGTATTTTTAGCATACTTTGGATTTTCAAACTGGAAAAAGACTGATAAAAAATGAGATGCATATTGTTGAAAGTTGGGATTTGCACGAAAATTACAAGAAAAAATGTTTTAATCATTTCATATATCCAAGAAGAAAAAAATCTAACTCAAGCCTAACACATATCCCTCCACTTTTTTTCACCAAAGAAAAAAAGTTTTTTTTCACTTTTTTTCTTCTGCTTTTTACTCAAAAATAATGTATAAAATTAGGAAATAATTTTCCCACAAGCCAGTCTCACAAAGGATGTCCCTTACAATATTATCAGAAACAAGTTGAATCATTGTCTAAGTGTATGAAAAGACTAATCTCAGTGAAGGCACTGGAAATTTCTATCAACCATATCTAAATTCAAAAGATGAATACAAGGTAGATACTGACAGAAAAGATCACCCTTGAGGATATTTAGAAGAAAATCTATCATCTGTAAAGCTGAAGTGATAACAGCCATTAGCTACCAGGAACTTATCTTAAGTTCCACTATACTTACCACTATCTTAAAAGAAACTGTGTAGTAATTTTGGGCTGCTTTGTATGTTCAACCCAAGTTAGCACACAGCCATATTTCCAAGCTTGGGAACAACCAGCAAAATTCCAACAGAGAGCTATGCACAGGCACGCAAATGCAAAAAAAAAACCTCTGTATTACATTTACACATCAATTAAAAAAAAGTCTGAAATTTTGGTATATTTGTTGCACGTTGTTTTAAAACCTTGTTATGCTGCTACTATGCTTCACTCTGAAGATGGAAAAAAAGCAAAATATTTAAGTAAGGTTTATATATTTCTAGTGTGACTGCATCCCATTGTCCCCAGGGTAAGAGACATCTCTAATTATGGGGACTGAAGACATCCTGCTTCTGTCTTTCACGATTGGGAAGAGAAGAACTACCTAATGAGCCAAATTCTTAGAGCTCCCTGGAGAAAAATCAGCAATGGCAAGAAATGAATATCCCGAAAAGGCTTTTAACAGCTAACTTGGGAATTGGATGTGTTTCTAACTTCTGGCTACACCAGACAGGCTCAACTTATTGTCATCTCATCATGCATCAACATGCATTTTAGAAAAGCATTTTGGAATATCAATATAGATATAATATATAATATTAATATAGGTAAATTAATATAGATTATATTTTTATTAAAACAGATATGCCTGGAATATCATAAACCTCTTAGGTTTCATCAATATTTGGATGACAATGAAATAGATAGGATATATAAAGAATGCCTATTAACTCCTAGAAAGCTGAAGAACTTTGAATGTAATTTACATACACTGATAATCAGATGAAAAAAAATCCAGGATAGAATATATGTTTATAAGGTTTGCCAATATCAAGGAATTTCTAAGTATCTTAGTTATGATGGAGAAATTTATAAACTTATATATATGCCGAATGTATGCTATATATGCTATATATATATATAAAGAGAGAGAGAGAGAGAGAGAGAATCATAGAATGCTTAAGGTTGGAAGGGAGGTCATCTTAAAGGGAGGTGATCTTAGAGGTCATCTAGTCCAACCCCCCTGCAAATGCCGGATCACCTAGAGCATGTGGCACAGGACTCCATCCAAGTGAATTTTAAAGAATATAATATATATATATAACAATATAATATATGTATATTCATACATATGCTATATATATACATGCTGAATTTATATATGCTGAAAATCTTACTAGAATATCATGATTACCTAAAGTAATAATATTTTGAAACATAAGAAAGGAGAAGACAAAAATAAAATACACCCTTGTTCCAGGTATATATTTTCAAATCTTCAAAGTGCTGTGGATTTGTATACGTTATTAGAGATGTGTGTATAGTAAGGGGAAAAAATGAAAGCTATCAGCTGCCAAAAACCATCATTCCTTAATCTGTGTCACTTAAAATTACATATATGGAAGGAAAACAAGTCAAAATTGTGATTTTCTACTTTTTTTTTAATTGATTTTTTTTTTAAAGTAAAGTAAGTAGTTTATGCTTACGCTTTGTTAAACTAAGCTACATGCCATAACTTAATGGCATATAGCTATCTGAAAGAACTACAAAAAAGGAGTTATATTTACATAATTTTATTGAAAATGCAAATGTAAAATTCGATTTTAAAAATTATTGGATTTGCTGATACTAAATGCTGAAATTTCACCCAAGAAGGGATCATCATTCTCTGCATGTATATGGAAAGACAGAAGAAACTATCTGAAATGACTGAGAAAAAAAATCTTTAAAATTTGGTTTAAATCATCATTACCAATTTCAAAAATCATTCACCTACTGAGTCATAATCAAAGGAATTTCATCCTAAATCAGAGGCAGCAGGAATATCACAAAAGGAATCCATATTTCCCCGTCTCTTTTAGTGTCAGAAAGACAACAACACTGCGTTATTTATCTGTGAATACTGGTGTAGGACTTTGTTATTTTTGTTTATTTTTTGGAATGTGTTCAGATTAATAATATAGTAAAAAGCAGAATATATTATTGCAACAAAGTAAGAAGTTTCAACCAATTCCATTGTCAAAGACATAGGTCACCTTAGTCAGAATATACATGCTGCCCTAGAATACACCTAGAATCACTTTACCTACTATAACGACGTGTGACGTTGCAATTTAGGTAAACCAAAATTGCAAGAAGCAAAGATAGTTCTTCTGTGTAGAAATCCAGATGTATTTCCTCCTTGAGGATAAGCAAGAAAAGTAGAATATAATAAATAGCATTTCATTCAGAGAAGCAATAAGATGACGACAACCAATTATGAATGTTGCAAATATGTATTTAAAAGAATAAAAAACCTGACAAGCTGAGTCTGAGTAGATTTAAAAAAGCCATCAGCACATTTATACAGACACTGACACTATTTGGTCACTCAACTTTCTGAGAACTACAGATACAGTCTATGAGTCTACAGATGAGTGTAGACTCATAATATGTGAGCATCAGGTAAGCATTAGTTGTGAATGATAACTTGTAACTTAAGGCTATGCCTCCTGTATAATATGCCTGGTCTTTTCAAAAACTTTTTCGTGTGATGCATAGGAAATTAGATTTAATAAATATTTGTGCAAGTCTGTTTTACTTGAAAGCTTAACAGAAGATTTAACTATAAAAATCTATAGCTTATATGAATGGAAACTTACAGAAATCTATAACTATGTCCTTTCCTTTCCTTTCCTTTCCTTTCCTTTCCTTTCCTTTCCTTTCCTTTCCTTTCCTTTCCTTTCCTTTCCTTTCCTTCTTTTTTTCAGATATAATCTTAACCTAGAATTTCAGATTTTGTGATCTTTAAAAAAAATCAATAAATATATCGATTAGCTGCATTTCATCATTTCATCTTCCTAAGATGACTTCAAAAGATAGATCATTTTCATGACGATTATTTTAATGTCAGTCATGATTATTAGATACAAAGAAAAAAAAAACACAAAATTTATTTTATAAATTGAAGGTGGGTAAGTATGAAGACATTGTTAGTTTTCATTTTATTATATTCTCTTGAATGCTTAACTTTGCTATTCTTTTTCACAGTAAATTTTCGAAAGAACCATATTTCGACTGGGCGGTGACATAGTTCGACTGGGCAGTGACGTAGTTTGAATGAGTGGTGAGAAATCTCATGAAGTTCAACAAGGGCAAGTGCAAGGTCCTGCACTTGGAGAGGAATAACCCTGGACACCAGTACAGATTAGGGGTTGACCTGCTGGAGAGCAGTCCCACAGAGAGGGACGTGGGAGTCCTAGCTGACACCAAGTTAACCATGAGTCAGCAGTGTGCCCTCATGGCCAAGAAGGCAAATGGGATCCTGGCCTGCATCAGGAGAAGTGTAGCCAACAGGTCAAAGGAGGTGTCAGTGGAGAACAACAAAGATAACCGAGGGACTGGAACATCTCTTGTATGAGGAGAGACTGAGTTAGGCCTGTTAACCTTGGAGAAGAGAAGGCTGAGAACGGACATGATTAACATGTACAAGTACATGAAGGGAGAATGTAGTGAGGAAGGGGCCAAGCTCTTCTCAGTGGTGACTAAGGGTGACAGGACAAAGGGTAGTGGTGTAAGCTGCAACATAGGAAGTTCCATCTCCATATGAGGAGGAACTTCTTTACTGTGAGGATGACAGAGCCCTGGAACAGGCTGCCCAGGGAGGTTGTGGAGTCTCCTTCTCTAGAGGTCTTCCACATCTGCCTGAGTTGCATCCTGCGCACTCTAGGTGTGCCTGCTTGAGCAGGAAGGTTGGAGTAGATGATCTCTAGAGGTCCTTTCCAACCTTAACCATTCTGTGATTCTAGGATTCTGTGATTTAGGTGGAGCTTGAGTGACTCTAGCCATACATAGTTATCGCTATTCATTGGTTTAAAAAGACCCTGAAGTAAACTGAAAATCTAGTGAGCATGCTCAGTGAAGAGTGGTCATTTCTTGGAATTGAGTAACTTTTGGAATGGGGTTGTGTATTGATATTATAACGGGATTAGAATGAGAAGTCTGAGCAAAGTCCATGGAAAGGACTGATCTGCCGCCATTGTTGTTGCAGCACCAGACATCTTGTCACACTCTGTGGCTTATCAGCTGCAGGACAGCAGTAAGACCAGGTTGTCTCCTCTTCAGGGAGTATAACAACATTTGGCCACAGTATCTTCATTCTTCTCCACCCTCCATTCACTCATCAACTGCATAGCACCATCAGATAACTACCTTTGCAGGGAGGCCAACAAAATTTGATTGTAGTGTCTCCATTCTGCCCCAATCTTTTGTAACTCCTTTACTTTTACCCTTATTAGTGTGTGCTATGAGAATTGAGAAGTAGATTCCGTACATACCAACCATTCCAGAAGTGGTAACTGTCTCCCATTTCAAGCAAGCATCTATAATGCCATAACTTCTGTTAGGCCCTTGTTTTTCTCTTATTTCCCCTTTCTGGAGCAATTCTCTCACATATTCCCATTGCCAATCTCTATAATAAGCTCACCATCATAACCCTGGACATCCCCAGTCACCAGGAAAGCATTGAATTTTGTTCAATTTTTACACTCTGTGTTTGGTTGAGCCACATATACATTTCCTACATGCTGGTCTGAGTAACTCAAGAAAATATTCACATTCTTCTTGTTAACTCAGGAACAGAAGCATTTGAACAGTACTCAGCCATGATCATCTCCTCTTTTTCCATTGTAGGATCTTATTAGTCAGTCATAATGTAGTACTAGACTATCTGAATGAAAACATTTTATTTGTTTGTAACTAAAGAGATCTTGATCTGTGAATAGAATAAACAAACTTACCCTCAGAATGTCCTGTAGTCCTGTACTTGGGGAAAAGTAAATTTCTCATAGAGTACAAGGAGCACAATGCATAATTCACGACGACTGCATGTCTCCTTAAGAAACAAGTAAGAATGTATTCCTAGTTTCAGCATGTCTTCTCCAAAAATAAAATCAGGGAGATAGCTACAGGGAGATAATCAAAGAAGCAGCCCAGAATTATAATGATGTGGAACTACTGTTTTCTCTGTCACTGATAGGGCTAAAGCCTCAAGCAAACAAAGTGGAAAGTGTCAGGATTTATATATTAGCAATACATTAATCCCAAACAATTTGCAAATCAAAAGCTGCTCACAAAAAGCATCTATAAATAATTTAGAGACTAAAAAAAATAAAATCTCAATTTGGGAAGGGACAGGTCATGATAGAAATAATTTTATTTTTTAACAATCCAGGTTTAATTTGTTACAGAAAGCAGAGTTTTAATCTACCAAGATTTATAAGAATTTAGGACACACAATACTTTCTGTAGAGCTGTGCTAACTAATAATGAATGACTTAGAAAATATGATAGTGAAATTTATTTTTAAATATCTCCTAACTTATGTAAGAAACATTATAAACTAGCTCCAGTTGATGATGGAGAGTCTATATTCTATACCTTTACAACAGCTCTCACAACTCAGTAATAAGGCCTTATGGAGCTAAAGGAAAGTTACATCATGGACAGCCATTGAAGCTAGGTTTCTCTCCCCCACATTTTAAGTTACACTTGCATTTTTATTTTCAAGTACTAAGCTTCCATGAATTTTTCCTCTCATTTTTTTTGTTTTATTCTTATACCATCATATTTTTCTGTCTATATATGTTTATATACATAAATTCACACAGTAAAAATAACTCTATTGCCAAAAAAATGAAAGAACATTTTTTTCTTTAATGCTGTATTGAAGCTGTTGATATAAAATTGTATAAGTTACGACATAACTTCACAATGTTAACTGCTGAAGTTTAGAGGAAAAAAAAATCTGCTGAGATAACATATTATTCAAAGACATGTAAGCTTTTATCCACAACAATGCTTTGAAAGATAAGACGGAAAGTATTTTTATTTGAAATCCAGCTAATTTTGTTACATCAGACGAAGTCTGATCCGCTGAGAATTTTCTGTCTGAAGGAATGACCTTTATTACCACTGTGAAAATGAGGTGACATACCAAAAAGGAAGATAATCACTACAATCTGAGATAGAAAGGAATTGTTTTAAGAGAGTACACATAGAACTGATGTCCTGTATACAGTTTAAATGAATTATGTAATCTGCAGTCACCTCAGAAAATTATGACTATAGACCATATATGTTATAGACTTTTGAATAATCTGAATTTTATTTGAATTGGTTACATAATTATATTATGCTTAAAGGAATATAAGGCAAAACAGCAATTCCATATTCTTATAGATGACTTCTTTCTGGAGGGAAAAAAAAAGAAGCCTGTCATTAGTTCATCAGTATGATAGTCTTAGAACAAGAGCCTGCTAATTTATTTTCTCTCTGGTCCTTTCTAGGATACACAGATGTGATTTGAGCATTATCTATATGCTGTAGATTGTGTATCCAAATACTGACTTTAGGAAATAGTCTATGCTCTCTCCTTAGAAGAGTATGCTCCACCTCAAAGCTATAAGAATTTCATACATAAATGTCTGAATATTTCAATAATTTAGAATAACACTGGAAAATTCTCTCTTTTTATGAAGCTGGCCAAGTAATGAAAAGTAATTAATGAAGTAATGAAAAAGTAAGTAATGAAGTACTTAAAAACAAACAATTTAGATTGCATTTCAAGTTTCAGGTCAGTTCTTGTTTTCCAGAAAAGATATGGGTTGGTATTATATAGAGTACAGGAATCTTAATTACATTTACTTTTAAACCAAAATTTCATTAAGCGACTTTAAAACAGCGCTCTTGAGAGCAATATGTTAAGATTCAGATAATACTAGAGAATCTTCCCCAAGAATTCTTAGCATACCATTTTGTCCACTTTCTCAGTGATATCATTTTCCCTATACCTTGGACACTCCACATAAGGAGCTACGAAGATTGCATTTGAAAACTCAATTCCATGACAGTTTTATTAACTATAGGAAAGCACTTTTGTATGGAAATTACTAGTTCACTGGAAATTACCAGGAGTTCACTGATTTTAACAGAACACAAGGATCTGATGTATGCAAAACAGACATTTATTTCAGAAATATTCAAACCTCAATTGAAAAGCATATTCATTGTTTCAGGTATGCACAAGATTATGCTGACAATTTTGTAATCTAATATATATTATGCAGTTGCATAGCAAATGCATTTTGTCTGTGCTGTGTTTAAAAATAGTTGAAGTAATTAATTATCTGTTTCAGTTCACTTTGCTTTCTATTGAAGATATCTCATGCTGTTTTATAGTACTTTATAAAGTCTAATCCATTAGACAATGTGATAAAATCTAAACATAATATATACTGACTACATGCCCTCCTTTGGTTCCAAAACCAATTTATATGTAGATGATACTCATTTTAAATCTCCTCCAAAAAAAAAATAGTTTAGAGTTTCAAACACTACAAACTATTATTTCTGAAAACTATCATCTAATACACAAACTCTTTTCATTGTGCCATTCAGATAAAACAAAAAAAAGCTTAGTAAGTAAAGCTTTTTTTTTCAACATGCAAACAAAAAAATCTTAGAATGTTCAGTTGTCTATTTAAAAAGAAAAGGAAAAAAATGTTTGGAAGGTTGGAACTCATTCTGAAACATCATTGCCAGCTGTCGCTAGCACATATGTGGATCTATACTGAGAAACTTTCTGGAAAACCATATATAATTCTCAAAATTCTCATCATTTTCCTGTTCCTTTTTACCTAAATTTTGAGTGTGTACATAAGTTTCCTAAGTTAATTAAAGTAAAAATAAAAACAACACAATTAAAATCACAATTTTTTTTAAGTAATATTATTCTAGTAAGAAAAGAGGATAACAAGGAAGTTTGAGTTTTAGATATCATGGAGTTTCAGAAGGAAAAAATAAAAAAAAATAAACTTATTTACAGGACAGAAAAACTGCTAGGCACAAAGACATATGATAAAATTATACTCTATTATTTGGATTAATATAGATTTATGACAAGTTGAAAGCTTTGCAAAGAGTAAGTTTTAAATACTAAAGTTAATTTCTATTATGCTCTAAGTTATTAATTTGCTGCTGTCTTTTAATTTCTAAGAAAAATTGATCTTATATGAAAAATCAAACAGTAAATATTGCAAATTTGCCAGTGGATGGTTTTGACTGTGGAACTCACTATCAAAAAAAAGGTCAGATATCTTGACTCCATATTTAATATCCTGGAATCCTTTATAATGTTCTGTAACAGACTACGTTTTAGGAGAGAGTCTTTACATGACAATTTCTTCACCTGCCCCTCAAAAGTCCTCCCCTACAGTCTGAATTAGGGAACTATAAATGAATAAATAAGATAAAAGAGAGAGGAGAGATTAAACTTAACAGATGTTGCTCTACATTCAGAGTGAGATGATAGTAAAAGAGAGAAAATAATTTTGATCTATAAAATACCAATTTTACATACAAAAGGATTTTAGAAATTTGAAAACAGTATAACGTAGACATCGTAATTAAAACTAGACATTCATTTTGTGTAATATTATATATTGAAGTCTGAATTATAATCCTCATTCTGCAATACTTGTACAGTTTGAATCTAACAGTGCTATCTTCAGAGGCATATGTTCTCTCCAGAAAAGAGCTAGCTTTGTGCTTTTAAGCTTAGGAATATTACCTTATATGTAAATATATAGGAATCACACTTATAACATTTCAACAAATACATTCAAAACTAAAGATGCCTATTACATGTCTACAGTGTCAGAAGAGACTGACAGTCCCATGGTATTGGTACTGTTCTTTGCAGAGCAATTCATATATTTAGATGGTCTGCAGATTTCATTGCCTGGTGAAGGCTACAGATCAATGCATACTACCTTCTTATATCAATAAGTTCTTAAAAAAGTTTATGAATGCCTACATATATCCTCAGTATCGATTTTAAATAGGAAAAAAATAAAATAATGGAATGGAAACTATACTTATAACTATATTTTTTAATTTTTTTTTTAGTTCTATATATAAAATGCTTTATTTACATTTTTGTAAGTACGAACAAAATAACTGCAGGTTATTCCTGTGTCCATCATTTATATCTAATTTTCCATGACTTTTTAATAGTTACAGTTCCTCACAAGATTATGAACAGAATGAAAAATCATTGAATAATTTAAGCCATGAAGCTGCTGCAGCTTCATGTCAGTAACAGGTGGTGGTAAAGTTATGAGGCCAGATTGTCAGCTTCTATAGCTATTAGAATAGCTCATCTGATGACAGTGAGTTTGTGATCCAAGTTCCTCAGATACAATTTTAGGTCTCATATGAGCAGTTTGGAAAATAACTCTGACACTGAGCTAACTTTGTCTTCTTATATGCTTCCTTTTTTTTTTCAAGCAAAGCCACCAATTCGGACTCATTCTAACAGAGAAGTAGTTTGCCTATTTAAAAATAGTGGAGTGCTTGTGAACTTCTTGTCCAGACTCTCTTGTTTTGTCTACTCTTCAGCCATATCTTTTACTTCCACAGGTCTGCAATGCTTGTGCATGGAAACAGCTCTGTTTCTTTCAAATCTGACTCCTAGAAGCTTTTATTCATGTTTCCTAGTGCTTATATTGAAAAAGAAAGTGAACACTCTACCTACATCACTCATGATTTTATAGACCATAGTAGCCTCTTTTCCAAGTGTCTGTAGGTTTTGTCTGTCTGGTTGGTTGGCTGTTGTTTGTTTTTTGACATGAAGTTATACCTTGACGTTAGACAAATGATTAATCTCGCAGAATTGCTTATTCTGTCAGAATTGATTATTCTACTTTTCCTGTATACCACTTTTAACATGATTTTTCAGAGAATACTATGTAAATAATACCTATTTCACACACACTAGATCAGAAACCTTCCTATTGTCTGAATAAAGATTTTTTTAGGAGAAATGTTAACAGCAGGGTGAGGGAGATGACCTTCTCCCTCTAGTTAGCTCTAGTGAGACCACACCTGAAAAATTGTGTGCAGTTCTGGGGTCTTCCATGCAAGAGGGATATGGAAATTCTACAGAGGCGAGTGTAGAGCAACAAAGATGATTGTGGATTAAGGGACTGGAGCATCTATTGTATGAGGAAAGGCTAAAGTGAGTTAGAATTGTTTAGCCTGGAGAAGACTGAGAGGGGATCTGATCAAATGTATTGAGAGAATATACGTACCTGAGATATATATACTTCAATATATACCTGAAAGGGGGCTATAAAGATGATGGGGACAAACTATTCTCAGTAACAGAATGGGGAGGAATGGGTATAAGCTGAAATATAGGAAGTTTCATCTCCATATGAGCAAGAATTTTACTGTTAAGGTGAACAGTGCAGTGGAACAGTGCAGTGCAGTGGAAGGTGCTGTGGAACAGGCTGCCCAAAGACACGGTGGAGTCTCCTTTTCTGTAATCTTCAAAACCTGGCTGGAGGTGTTTGAACAGAGTAGTTGGACTAGATGATCTCCAGAGGTTCATCTCAGCCATTTTGTGATTCTGTGTTTTTTCCTTTCAAATCTTATTCCAGTTTCTTACAATTATAAAGGGAAAATCACCTTTTATACCACTGATGACTTACTTCAAACAGTTTGATGAATTTAAATTCTGTCTTTAGATTAGGCTCTTACTTCACAGAAGAGTAGCAAAACTTGAAAGAAAATCTCCACATTAGAGGAAGAAAAATGGTGAACTTTATTATGACAGATTACAACACAAACTATGAGCAATTCAAATTGAGAAGAGGAAAAAAGTGCTCACACACTAACCACTACTAGAACTTTTATTGACAGATGATAGAAAATGATTCTGTGAAAATTATATTTCTAATAAGCAAAAAGACATGTGAAAAGTAAACATCAGGTTTTTGTTTGGAACATACGTGTACCAGAGGTATCACCTGGACAATCTCTTTGATTATTTTGAGTACTTACTACTAAAGTGTACTCTGCAATATTCTTATACTTTGTCTCTCTTTTGGAAGAAAAACTCACACATTTTAAATAACATAGACACAATTTTATAGTTCTACAGCTATAACATAATCAAATCTTAACACTCAGTAGAGTATATTTTCACCTGTACAGTCTTACATAAAGGTGAATTTAATAACCTCTAGTATGAGGGAAAGAAAAAGAGAGCTAACACTAGCTATCCTAGTTCTTCTCAGAACTCTGAGGTCAAGTTAGGTGAGATGAAAGATGAGATCACATTATCCCAGTACACAACTTATCATCTGCTTTTTTGTGCAATACTTGAGATGTCCAAGCTTAAAGTCTTTTCAATAATTCTTCAAGGCATTGCAGTTCAAATGGATCTATAATCTACTTTTCCAGAAGAAATTTCTCACTCTGTTTTTGTGGTAAGTATATTTTCACCCCAACCAAACTCCAAAATGGAAAGGCAATGGAAAACTTAATAAACAGAGGTGTCCTTACACTGAATATCACAAACCCAAAAGTACATAAAACCTGTCCTGAGATAGATAGATAGATTGATGTAGGTGATAGAATTAGGATAGCAGCCCAGGACTGCATATCAGACATATTATTCTCGCTTCTTGAAAACAGGAATAAGTATGCATGATACTTATGATCTCCAGATCTCTCTCTGATCTTCTGTGAAAACTTCACTCATTAAGGAAGAGATTAGCAATTTTTTTGTGAAAAAATACTTACCTCAAAATCCACTGAGGAAGAGAAGGATTAAGGAAGGATATCTCATTAGCCATACAAGTTAAAATGGAGTTCTCCTTTGTCTTAGCCAATTGTGTTAACTGCTGAGGTCCTGAATGAAAGATGTTGGTCAGCAATCCATTGATCACATAATCCACAGAAAGATTGTGAAGATACAATCTTGTAATAGTCCAACTATTTGATCTTTTTCCCTTCCAAAGAAATATAATCCCTTTTATGGTGTTTCTGAGCTCCTATTTTCTGATACTTCACAGATTAACAAACTGAGTGTTGCCATATTCTTCAAGGACTTTAGTCTTTTCTACACTAGTTGTTTAATGTTATGGATACTTTTCAGCTCAGCCTTCTTTCAGTAGTTGACTTAAACTCTTAAGAAATTTTCTTGATGAAAAATTGGCAAAGACTGTCATAAGAATTAAGCAATAAATGATTTTTTGGTGCATCTGAATTAGAGAAATTACAGATTTAAGCACGTTTAGTCTTTAATTTAAAATAAAAGAGGACTTGCCAGCTAACAACTTTCTTCCTTTCTTCCTTCCTTTCTTCCTTCCTTTCTTCTTTCCTTTCTTCCTTTCTTCCTTTCTTTCTTCCTTTCTTCCTTTCTTTCTTCCTTTCTTCTTTACTTTCTTCTTTCCTTTCTTCCTTCTTTTCTTCCTTCCTTTCTTCCTTTCTTCCTTTCTTCCTTTCTTCCTTTCTTTTCTCTCTCTCTCTCTCTCTGTCTCTCTCTCTGTCTCTCTCTTTCTCTCTTTCTCGCTTTCTCTAAGCCCTGACCCTGACTACAAAAAATCAAATGTGGCATAGTCCAATAATAAACTTCTCAAAGTCTCCTGCATATTTCTATTTTTCAGCACAGAATTTTTGGTTGGAAATCATGGAATTTTGTGTTTTATTAAAATTGTATTAATTTACTTTGTGAAGGTTGCTTTGTTTGGTTTTAATTCAGTAGAGCTTATTGGGTAAAGATTGGCATTTTGTGAATGTCATGACCACCTCAGAGGATACCACTCATGTCTCTCTCTTTAGCTAGCAATAAACCAGCTAGTATTGATCTTGTGAACATGGTATCCATGGAAACATGGAGCTTAATGTAGTCTGCTAAAATTGCTTAAAAAGATGTGTAAAAGCTTAGGGTTATGGATTGCACTGAGTTTCTGTGAGCACAACATGAAGTAATTCGTGGAAACCTAACTGACCTTTATTAACTTAGGTTTTGGTGAAAGCAGTCAGCATTAAGGTTTCAGATAAAAGATTGTATGAAAGATTTCCCATTCATACACTGACCAGGACATTAGATGACATGATGTTTACAGCGTGTGTTTCTAAGAAAATACTACTTTCAAAATAAATGAAGTATACGAGAAAGGTATTAACTGCTTGGAACAAGACTATATGAGAAAGAAAACATTTCCTAGAAATGTAGGATATGTGGTCCACGTTCCTTTTTTTTTTTTTTTTAATTGCACAATTTCTTTTATTTACTTACAAAACATGAAATCTCTGAGCTTTCAATTCTCATTAAACAATGAAGACCAAAATGGGTAGATTCTACATATCTGCTTCTTTTGCAGATGTAGACTGTGGCTTCATAAGAAGAAAATGCAAATTTTTAGGTAGAAAAGAGAGCATCCTGGGACTTTGATTTCTCAGAGCTCTTAGATATATAAACAACATGATATAAACTTTATTCAAATAAGCAACATTTACGTGAGAAAAAGAAGTTTCCTCTTCGCATCCCTCTGATTAGAATTGATATCTTAGATAATGAAGTCTCTAAGCTATCAAATCACAAATGTAAAAAGTTTGGATCACTGAAGCCTTAGTCCAATTACCATAGAAAATGGAAATTATTTAGGAAACATTAGGAAAATTATTTAGGAAACAGGAACAATTTGATGTTAATGAATTTGGGGACAAAAAACATAGAAAAAAGATCTTTCTTAATGTTTATTTACTTTTCTCTGGAAACAAGAGTTTGTTTCAAGTATTGTTCTCATTACATATTCCAAGTAGTAATGGGTGTATTTAATTTAAGTGCATTTAATTGAATTGCATTACATTTAATTAGAGTTAATTAGAATACTGATTAGTTATGTGTTGCTACGTATTTCTAATCTGATGTTCATGCCAGAACAACCAAAGGACCAAGTTCATACATTCTGATTTTTGAGTATCTTTTCAGAGTGTGATTTTCAAAACCTCAACATGACTGTTGAGTATTTAAAACCCATAGAAGTATAGGTGTTTGCTACTAAGTTCCTTAACTAACAAGAAAGACTCTAACTTTGTACATGTCTGGAATTGTTGCCATTTTTTTAGCAAAGTTGAGCTTTCAGTCCCTCTTTAACAGTTCAGCATTATCAGAATCCTCAAAGTAACTGATATTCAGACTATGGTCCTGAGAACCATCCCCACCTTGCATGGTATAATTTATAGTCTAGAGTATATTATTAAAAAGATGACCCAGACAAAACCTAGAAGATAAAGCTGTTTCTCTTCAAAAAAAAAAAAGGAAATTTCCTTAATAAAACCTGAATGAAACCTGAAGTTTAATGAAAACTGAATGCAGGACACTAACATGAGAAACTGAAAAATTTAGTTATGTAGTCTTCAGCTCAGAATAATATCCATTACTAATTAGCTTATAGCTATTGCCATCTATTGACATGGTGAAATATGTCATAAAGATGAATCAGATTGCCTCAAACAAATTTTAGCATGGCTATTATATTGTACTATGTAGAAATACACATACTGTGGCCTAGAACACACTGCAATTTCATAAGCAGTAAATTTGTAAGGAAAAGGTAATACAGATTAATCAAATTCATTTTGACTTTTTCACTTTTTTCATATTGCTTCTGAAATGTTTGTGAACAATCTAAAATGTAGTGCTGTAAATTGCACACGTTCAACTATGCAAGTCTTATCTAAAAATATTTCAGTATTCATGTTAGATGAAGGTGAAACCATAAATAACTTTCCAGCTAACATTTCTGGCTTTTCTCTTTACTTGCCTAATTTGTTTTGTTTTTGAAGGATAATCTCTAAAGATAGCACCATCTTTTTCACTCATCTTTGTATTTAAAGACAGTCTCCTCAGGAACATGTGTTATGTTTAATTTTCTCACTCAATCTTTCTTTGGAAATTTCTCAAAAACATCTCAAAAATATCCACATATTTATTCTATTTTCAGTGCTTTCTACTGCTTTGAAATGGATATAAAGATAATTTGAAGTCAACTAATGACATTTTTATGATGAAAATGAACCTCTTGGCTTAAGGTTTCAGCTTTCTGTGATCCAAGACCTGTTTGGTGTAACATAGCTATGTGATCTTAATTATAATTTATTAAAAATAATCATTATGAAGATGTGAAGAATTTTCTGACCTGAAAGAATAGCAAGAATAGCTTAGAATACTAAGAACATTCTCAGCCAGTGGACACTTGGTAGTTTTCTTATTTGGGATGGTTATCATGTTAACATGCAACTAACTAGCTTGTTAACTGCTAGATATCTAATGTGTGTGTTAGCTGGCAAATAATTGCAGTGTACTTTGAAGCTGTGGATATCTTTTCTAACATATTCAGAGTTATACAAGTTACTCTAAGAAGGCAGTCCAGAGAAGGATTACAAAAATTCTGTTGAAATGATGCGACATATCAAATAGTAAAGTGTCATCACCTTTGCTTCTTAGCAGTCATGTTCTGACAAAAGATCAGAGAAAGCTGACAATGGACATCAGCAAAATAAGAACTGACATTTGCTATTTGCCCATTCACAACGAGTGTCGCTCTTTTTGTCAAGTGTACCAACTCAAAGGAAAGATTGCATAAAATATCCACACCACTCCTAATCCCACAAGGATTTTATTTTAAAAACAATCAATCAAACAAACATGATTCTATGATTCTATTTTTCATAGAATCATAGAATGCTTAAGGTTGGAAGGGACCTCCAGAGGTCATCTAGTCCAACTCCCCTGCACACGTAGGGTCACCTAGAGCATGTGGCATCCAAGCGGGTTTTAAAGATCTCCAAAGAAGGAGATTCCCCCACGTCTCTTGCATGGTATAATTTACAGTCTCTGCTCCAGAGCTCTCAGCTCTCTCCAGAGCTCTTTCAGTGCTCTGTCACCCTCACTGTTAACAAATTTTTCCTTAAGCTCCTTTGGGACTTTTGATGCTTCAATTTGTGGCCATTTCCTCTAGTCCTATCACTGAAAAGAGGCTAGCCCCATCATCCTCACTCCCTCCCATGAGATATTTGTAGATACTTATCATATCCTCCCTCGACCTTCTCCAGGCTGAAAAAGCCCAGCTTTCTCAACCTTTGGTCATAGGGCAGATGTTGCAGGCTCCTGATCATCCTTGTCGGCCTGCATTGGACTCTCTCCAGCAGCTCCACATCCCTCTCATACTGGGGAGTCCAGAACTGGACACAGTACTCCAGATGTGGCCTTACCAGGGCTGAATATAGGGGGACAATCACCTCCCAGATGATCTTCTTAATGCACCCCAGGATCCCATAGTCTTTCTTGGCCAGTGGCCATGAGGGCCACGAGGGCCTCATAGTCAACTTTTCATGATCCCAAGGTCCCTCTCTGTGGACTGCTTTCCAGAAGGTCAGTTCCCAGCCTGTACTGGTGTCCAAGATTATTTCTCCCCAAGTGCAAGGCCCTGCACTTTCCCATGTTGAATTTCATGAGGTTTTTCTCTGCCCAGTTGTCCAGCCTGTCCAGGGCTCTCTGGATGGCAGCACGGCCCTCAGGGCTATCAGCTATTTCTCCCAGTTTGGTATCATCAGCAAACTTGCTGAGGGAGCACTCCATCCCTTCTTTCAGGTTGTTAATGAATCAGTTGAACAGGACCAGACTGAGGACCGACCCCTGGGGGATACCGCTAACCACAGGTCTCCAACTGAACTCAGTGCCACTGATTGCTACTCTCTGAGCTCTGCCATAGAGCCAATTCCTAATCTACCTCACCATGCACTCATCTATCCCACACTTCTGAAGCTTGCTCAGGAGGGTATTGTGAAGAACGGTGCTAAAAGCTTTGCTGAAGTCCAGATAGATGACATCTGCCGCTCTGCCCTCATCTATCCAGCCAGTCACTGCATCATTAAAGGATATCAGGTTGGTCAAGCAGGATTTCCCCTTGGTGAATCCATGCTGGCTCCTCCTGAGTACCTTCTTCTCCTCCATGTGTCTGGAGACAGCAGCCAGAATGAGCAGTTCTATCACTTTTCTGGGGATGGAGGTGAGGCTCACCGGCCTGTAGTTGCCCCAGTCCTCCTTCTTGCCCTTTTTGAAGACCAGGATGACACTGGCTTTCTTCCAGTCCTCTGGCACCTCTTTCGTTCTCCAGAACCTTTTGAAGATGATGGTGAGCAGATTGGCTATGACATCCTATAGTTACCGCAACACTCTGGGGTGCGTCCCATCAGGGCCCATGGATTTGTCAATGTCAAGTTTCCTTAGTTGTTCTCTGCCACACTTTTGCTCTACCCTGGGCAAGTCTTCCTCTTTCCAGTTCTCTCCTTTTATTCTAGGGTCTGAGATTCTAGAGCTGCCCTTGGCTAACATTGAAGCAAAGGTGGCATTCAGCAACTCTGTTTTCTCTGTGCTTTTTGTAAGCAGGGCACCCATCCCATTCACTAGTGGACCCACGTTTTCCCCGATCTTCCTTTGATTGTTAATAGTTCTCCTTGTTATTTTTAACATCCCTTGCCAGATTTAATTCCATATGTGCCTTAGCTTTCCTAGTTGCATCTCTGCATTCCCTGACAATGTTTCTGTATTTTTCCCAAGGTGCCTTTCTTCCACATCCTGAATATTGCTTTCTTCCAGTTGAGTTTTGCCAGGAGCTCCCTGCTTATCCACACAGGTCTCCTATCCCCTCTGCCTGACTTTTTACACACAGGATTGCAATTTTTTTGAGGAAAAATATTCAAAATAATTTGAAAAAAAAATCTAATGTTGAAAGAACACCTAAATCTTTTTGTATTTACTTCTGCCTCTTGCTTTAAAAAAAAAAATGTTCATAGTTCTGCTTTATAATATCAAATGAGAGAACAGAAATAATGCCATAAATTGCTAATTAGCATTTTTACCACAATTCTTCCTGTAAGCAGCAAGGACTGCTATGTGTAACTGACAATAAATTAATATTTTTTACTGTAGATATACTGCAGTTAGAAGAAAGACATTCCGACTTCCAAAGAAGTCAAATCAAAATTAACCAAAGGTCACAAAAAGAAAAGAGGAAAAATGAGTGAATAAGTTGTCTAGTAATTAGAGACACATTAGCAATTAAGCTTTTTGAAATCCAAAGTAAATCTGTAAAATTCTAACATTCAAATCATACCTAAGTATTTTTTAATGTTCCCAATCTTCTTTTTACCACACAAAATCAATCCTATTCTTGAGAGTTATGTGATCTACTTAAGATTTCTAACTCCTCTAACAAAAAGGATTAACATTGTAGTTGAGCTGTTAAAACAAACAACTTGAACTAGCCAATGTTTTTTGAAATATTTTGTAAGAATTTGACTTTAATTTTCTGAGAGTTTAAACTCTTGATGAAAGATCATCTATGGTGATTTTTTCCAGAACAGTGACTGTAAAAATATTCACAAAAATAGTGAATATTTGTAGCTA
Organism: Nothura maculosa; assembly: GCA_032353885.1. NCBI lineage: Eukaryota > Metazoa > Chordata > Aves > Tinamiformes > Tinamidae > Nothura > Nothura maculosa. The sequence goes on along the minus strand of JAUBOD010000391.1, from coordinate 102,629 downwards.
TACGTCTGTACATGGGATCTTCATTCTTGAAGTTACTCATTCAGTTTGCAGGCAACACGGTTTTCATTCCTACATATCTTAGCAGGCAGCAATGGGCAAGCATCTAAAAGTTTCAGCTTCTACTATTTAGCAGAACAAAATGTTGATCATTGTCATAGAGCAGATCTTTCTGTGAAGTCTACTCATGGAGAAATTTAAAAAAATCACAGCGTGGTAATGAATTACATATATGTTCAAAAACTAGGTTCAAGGCAAACCTTTTAAGAATCTGGATTTTCACAGAGTCTCCTAGAAGCTTTACCTTGATAAGTATTCTTGTAATAAGATTCCATTTTGGGGAGAATTAGGTTGAAAAATGCATGTTTCAAGTAATGTTTCTAATTAAATAGTGCTATTTTTTAAATGATTTAATTTCTAGATGCACATTTAAAGCATATGACCCGCTTTATATGATCAGCCTTTTCTATTCTGCCTTTTAATAATTCCTGTTAGCAATGTTATTTAAGTAGACTTGCAGTTCTTCATTTTGAGTTTTTAATGTACTTTTACACTATCTGTGTGTATCAAGGCTGCTAGGAGCTGTCTGTTTAACCACAGTCTACTCATTCTTCTGTGAGTTTCTGAAGAGGCAGGAATTTTCATCCTTGAGAAGTTTTGATGTGGTGAATACCAATTTTCTTGCTGGTCTGCCTCTGATAGGACATTTGCAGTACTACTTTTACTTGTTACTTCCTATTAATACAGCACTTATATATATATATATATATATATATACACATATGTATACACACGTAATAGTTTCCTTACACACTATACCCAAAGTATAGAACAGAATTATATGAATGTGAAAACATATGCAGGATCTTTCACTTTTTGGTCAATTTCAGCAGTCATTTCAGCAGTTTCTGCAGCATCTTTGAACAACTCCTCAAACACAAAACATCTAGCACATCATAACCAAAGAGCTGCAGAATCATGCTGCTTTACGCTGCCTATGGTCCAATAAATTAGGCTTGATAGACTTCCTTGGAAAAGAAATCTCACTGCAGATTTATCTATAGTCTAGCTCAGGTATTCTTTAGGGGTAAAAAGGAGGAGGAAGAGATGGGTTTGATAGACCAGGACTCAGCACAGCATATTTTCCAAGTATATCTACCATGATGAGAATAGGCTGTTGCTGAAAGGGGCAGATCTGCTCCTCCTTGTCTCATATACTCGCTTCACTGCAGAGCCTCTGTCCAATTGGTGATCACGAAAGGAACTGGATCAGATTGATTACTTATTGACACAACAGAGAGGCTTATCTAAGGGGTCAGTTTTCCATTAGGCAATGTCAATGAGAATCCTCTGTGCCTCACTTATTCCTGTTCATTTTATCTCTGCTTTCAGGGTATTTTAAGTTAATCACCAACACATATGGCTGCAGTGCCCATGAGATATTGGAGTTCACAATCTTGTGAGAGGATTGTGGAGGATCTTCCTTTGGAGATCTTCAAAATCTGCCTGGATGTGACCCTGTGCCATGAGCTCTAAGTGACCTTTCTTGAGTAGGGCGGGTGAACTAGGTCTCTAGAGGTCCCTTTCAACCTCAAACATTCTGTGGTTCTTTGAGAGAAAAACATAATCTAACAAAGGCAAAGAGCTCAAAAACAACAACAACAAAATAATAATAATGAAAGGTAAGGAAGAGATATGGGAAGGTGTATAACAAGAAAATGCGAAATAACAGGGATTATGGCGTAATTTCCATTCCAGATGTAACAACAGGAAAAAAAAAGTACTAAAAAGACTAAATAGTAGCAATCTTATTATGTACTAAAGTTGTTTAGAACTGTCCAAAATACAAAACAAGGAATTTCATGAAAGGAATATTGCACTTCATGTTAAAATGAATGCAAACTAGCATATGGGATTAAGGTAGTCATGTTTTTTTGATGATTCAGAATGGTGAATGATGTAAGAGTTGTAAAAGCTGGAATTCTAAAACTTATTCAAAAACAGTGGATGTTGTCACTGTACAAAATAGAGTATAAATTAATGTCTGAAACCTTATCAAATAAGTTATTTTCAATTGGAGAACAAGCCCATCAGTTTATTTCTCATCAACATTCTAAGTAAATTATTTTTTGCATAAGGCAAAATCATAATAGGAAATTATTTCATGCATGGAACATGAAATATAGATAATAAGGAAAAAAATAAGAAATGAATGTCATTAGAAATGAAAAATTAGATTAATGTCAATTGAAGATTCCAATAAAAATAAAAATAATAAGGAGACCTACTTAACATCTTCCCTGAGATATCTAATTAATGACTGAGTATTCCATGATTTCTCAGTAGTATATTCACTGATGTTTTAGATATCCTTCATTAAGGTTGGAAGGAACCTTTAGATATTAACTAATCCAACTCCTCTGCGCACACAGGGTCACCTAGAGCATATGGCACAGGATTGCATCCATGCTGGTTTGGAAGATCTCCAGAGAAGGAGATTCCACAACTTTTTTTGAGCAATGTATTCCAGTGCTCTGTCACAAGTACAAAATATGATTTTTGTTACTTGGTACTAGATTCATTTTCTCATTATAAATCAAAATAAATTATAATTATAATTATAATATGTTAATATATTAAAGAAAGCAAGATTGAAGAAATTTTCACTTTTACATTTGAAGTGAAATTCATTAAAATCGCATGTTAGATCCTTTTACCAGTTTATCGTTCCAATGAATATTTCATCACAAAAAGTGTATTTAGTGGTCATGGACCCTATCTTGAACCTGTAGATAATTTTTTAAGTGTGCTTGTCTCAAGGTTCAACTGTTTTAAGACAAGACTCTGTTTTCAGAGTTGACAAAGAATACAGAAAACCATAAAAGAGAAGAAATCTTTCTGATTTAAGAAGATATCCAGTTCTGTTTAGCATTGATATAGATATCTTCATTGCTAATAGAGTCATCAGAAGATGATAAAGGTATATACTGGTGACATAACATTATCAGTCTTCTGTAGAAAAGTGTCTTTTTTCTAGGCACTTTGAAGATATTTAAGAGCTTTCCTCAAAAAATGAAATAAAGATTGTTGAGACTTTTTCTGATAGAACTGGTTGAATACTTACTGAATTAATTTTCAAGAAACTCCAGTATTTACTGCAGTATTTACTGAGAGTCTTTCTTTAGCAAAAGCAGAGGAATTGACTTAAGCCTGTTCATCCATCATTTGATGTCAATAAAAACAAACAAACAAACAAACAGTAAAAGCCAAATAGGACCTGAATGTGTGAGGAAATCTTAAATTATGAATGAATGGAATAAGAATATGACTATAAATATAAGTATGTTTTCCTTAGTGAAGAGGTGATGAAGCAAACATCATGATGGCTTGTGAAGAGTAAAAAAGAAATATTCACACTTGCTATTTGTGGCTGGATCCAATAGGCATCCAACTCAGTTATTAAGTTCACTGAGTTTTCTGTTGATTGTGAGAATGACCATGAAACTCAGAGGTGCCCTAATAGATCAAAGCTGAATCACTTGTTCTTACAAGTTCTGTCACTTAGAGGAAGAATTTGAATGCTAATATTTTCTATTATGAGTGAGTTATGTTATTTTGATCTCTTCCAATTCCCATATTAAAAAATGGCAGCATTTTTTCTCATTTACTGCCTTTATGTCCTCAGAGAAGCAGACAAAAAAGTGTACTCAAAAGTGAAATTTTATTGTTTTCTAATTTTACATGAAACATTGTGTTCTCTCTCATTCTGCAGCATTTAACATTGATATATAAATTATTTATTCACTGCTATCATTTCATTTCCACTGCTCATTCTTTTTCATCCTTCATAGTAATATATTAAAATAAAAGAATATTGGAATATAAGGATTTTCAGTGTCATTAATAACTCATGAATGGCCAAGTCCATGGGCAGTGTAATAGTGGCTAATGTCTTTTAAGACACAGTGGAATAGTTCAATTTATTTGGTTAAAATATTACAGTATCTGTAGCACAGATATTGCCAGATATTAAGGACATCTAATTGACTTGGGCTATCAAATAATTTAGTAAAAATGTACATTTTTTTCCAGAGATGTCTTGTATACACAAGACACATGTAGAATGTAGAATGTGTTTAGATCCTTGTTTTCTCTTCTCTAAAAGAAATAGATTATAATTCAAAGTCAAATGAAGAAATTTTGGACATGAGTGGAAAGCACAGAACAAAATGATGGAGAAAAAAGACATCTCAGAAATGATACAACAGTTGAAATGAGGCCCACTTTAATGTAACTAGAGCTTCATATGTGATTACAGAACTGCAAAGTGTAGGAATAACTGAGAGACAATGAGATAGCTTGCACAACTGGAGCGTTGTCACGTACAGGCTCCTCAGGAATGACAGTCAGTGGAGATGAGCTCTCTGTATGAAGGAATAACTTTTGCATAGGAACCTTTTCTGGAGGATGAGTAACATACTGGTTAACAGTTTGTGGATCAAGATCAGAGGAAACTCTAGTGAGGATTACATCATGATGGGTGTTTGCAACCCCCCATGGAGGTCAACATACTACCTGAGCAGAGTAAGGAATTTTTCAAACATCTGCTAAAAGGACAACATGGTGAGACCCAAGCAGTCAAGATTTCTGAAATGAATCACCAAAATAGGGAGTAAAGCAAGCATATCTGCTATTCAGTAACAAGGAGGATCTGTTTGGACCAAGTCTCCTGAAGTTTAGAACAGGCTCCAGTTTACAAGGAAACTGATAGGCAAGTTCCCATGGGAAACAACTCTGAAAGATAAAGCTCAGGAAAAGCTAAAAGATCTTTAAGGTCAACATCTTCCAAGTACAAAAACAATCCAAACCAATCCATATTTAGGAGACCAGTCCATATGTCAGAAAACTAGGTTTGATAAACTGAAATGTCAGAAAAGCCAGATCTTAATTGGAGCTAATTATTGCAAGAGATATCAAGAGCGGCTCTTCAGTAGTGTATTTCATGCATTAGTAGTGTATGAAATGGATAGTCTTGTGGCTAAGGAGATACTTATGACAGTAGAAAGGCTTTCTACACTTTCACACTATTCTTGTATTGAAGTCAGGTGACTACAGGCCAGACCGATATATAGTTAGACATGGAAAAATCTGATTGGATAGCTGGACTTACACGGTAAGAGGTAATGGAGTCATACTAAACCTGGAGGAGGGTAACCCATAGTCTACTACAGAAATCCTTTCTCATTTAATATCAGTGTTAGTATTCTGAACCAGATTATGGATTGCTTGCTCATAAAGTTTGAATATAACACCAAATCAGGCCGGAGAGAGGTGTGTGTGTGTGGAACCAGTCAATATAGTTGAAAGTAAGTCCAGAGGAGTTCAGACAGGATGGAATAATGGTCAGTAGTAACTTGGAAGAACAAGAATACCAAGTCCTTTCCCCATGAATGAATGAACCCCTTGCAATGGCACAGGCTGAAGACCTTGGGGAGCAGTAGATATCCTGGTGCACAGCAAACTCTTTGTAAGAGTCAGTCATGTGCCCTGATAGCCCAAAGGAGCAACAGCGTCCTCAGCTGTATTATCAAGCACAAAGCATATTCATCAAGAAGTGATTATTTTCCTTTGTTCAGCATTCACTAAATGACATGTAAATGCTGCATCCAATTCTGAGGCCTTGAGTAGAAGAAAGACATCATTAACCTATAGGCAGTTCCATGAGGGATCACCAAGGCAATTGGACTGGATCACTTGCTGTTTGAAGAGACGTTGAAAGAGATGGATTTGTTCATTTGGAGAAGACAAAACTTTGAGGGTCCTAGTGGCAGCCACCAGTACCTACAGGGAGGCTACAAAGAGGATGGGGCTAGACTCTTCAGTAGTGCGTGAAGAGAGCATAAGAGACAGCAGAAAAAAAATGAAATGAGAAATTTCACTGTGATAGTGGCAGTCAAATAGCGAAACAGGTTGCCAAGAGAGGTCATGCTGTCTCTGTCCTTGGAGATTTTCAAGATCTACCTGTATAAAGATTGAGCAAACTAGTATCATGTCATAGTTGACCCTGCAGGAGGTAGTACTAGAGGCTTCCTGAGGTCTCTTCCAGCCTGAATTACTCTGTGATTTTGGGAAATTATTTTATATTGGTCTAAATAGTTATAATATTCAAAGAATCAGAATGACTGGAACCATTGTCTTATTTTATTATAAATAAATTATTACTCACCATGGTCTTAAAAGTATACACAGAGACATCCAGACAAATAAATTACAGTTCTGTCAGAAATCAAGAATAGTGGAAACAGTTTTTACAAGTGAACTCCTTCAGTCAAGCAAACATTATTATTATTTTTTCTACATCTATGAGACAATGATATTTTAAATATACTATTGGATAATTATTTTAGCAGAAAAATGGAAGAAATGTGGACTTGATCATCACTAGTTTCCCCAGCTACAATTGACATAAATCTACGTAAACCATGTAGCAAACTTCACACAAACTTTCCCTTCATTCACTTTGAAATTGGTTGTGGAATGGTTTGCTGACATAGGGAACCTTTTTCTTTTTTAGTTTCTAGCCTGACACTCTTTGTAGGTCCACTGAGTATTCACCTCTCACTTTAGCTGTGTCAGTTGTTTTCCATTTTTCACTTTCCAAATTTATCTTTCTTTTCTCTTATTAGTTGATATTTTATATCTTTCTATATCTTGCTACATCAGAACATGCTTAGGGGACAAAATGAGTGAAGGATGCTGCAGCTGTAATGATTTTTCAACACATTGTGTATTAGAATGTGAATCTCAGAAGAGACACAGTATATACATAGCATTTGCAAAACTATCTTTCCTATGAAGCCCACATCTCCAAAAAAATACAGTAGATTGGAATTCATTTTAATCTGTTAGGGTTTCATACACAGCTGGGAGGCTGAGAGGTCTTAACATTAGAAAAATGTAGAACATTAAGACATCTCTAGCCTTCAGAGACTTAGTATTATTCTAAGGCTGTATAACACATTTCCATACTGTTTTTAAAGCCTTGTCTTGGTTTTGCAGATTTGTACTGAAGGACACTTTAGAAGAGACACTTACATTACACTTATTGTCACAGGTCACAATACCTTCAAACCCACTCTCTCTCTGCCCTCTCAAAAATGCAAATTAATCTAAATTACTGACATCATCTCATATCCCATATCTAAAACATGGTTTGGGAAACTCAAGCATATTTCAACTCAATTCTAATAAGAAAAATATATATAATATACACAGTATGAGAGCTGCTGAAGCCAATAAAACTAGTCATAAAGCAAAGCGAGTAGCATTTGATCTGCTTCATTATAAAAAGCTTATTTCTAATTCAGCCTTCCTAGCTAAAATCCTTTATGGAGGTGAAGGTAATTTGGAACTATGTGTAGCAATAGCTTCAACGTCTATTTTCCTTTTTATTAAATTACGGATAGAGTTCAGAGAGGGGACAGAATGTTTGCACTATCAAGTCTTAAAAGAATTTCCCAAGAGAATCATTGAAAATATTTATTTGTTCTGGGTGAAAATTTATATACTACCAACAGCATTTGAGGGTTTTGTTGGTTTTCTAAAAAGTTTTGAAGTGATATAAGAGCAGAATATTTTAGCATATTAAATATAAACATAAAAACTTAGTATATTTTTTTTTCCTTTTTAAAAGTGTTTTATGAATAACTCTGTAGCAGAGTTGAAGATCTGACCCACTTTAAATAAAAAACAAGAAACATAACCTCCTCTGCCTCTCCCTGCTCCCCTCCCCTCGCTCTCAACACACACACTTTAGGTTTTAGAAATGCTTTTGAAGAGTGGTAAACTTGTAAGTTTTTATAATAATGCAATAACTTTGAAATGTTTTTCCCTCTAGGGAGCCTGACTGAAAAACAGATTTCTCTGAAAGTCATGTGTGAGTTAATATATTAACTTGCAATAGCTTGAGAAGTAAGTGTACAGAGTTCTGAATCAACCTAACTTCAGCAGCATGATGAGGATAAATTTCCTACTTCTTTTTGAGCTGTCCAAACCAATAGCTCTCTATTACTGCTCTTTCTCTCTTTTTATTTTAGAGTCTTATGACAGAGAGAAACATGTGCAACCTAAGGCCATAATGCATTTTTAGAATCTATTTATATAGAACAAATTCATGATATATAATTAGTACATTTATATCCACAGCATGCAGAGGAGAGATTTAGTTTTTCCACTAGAACACTTCACTTTTTTCTATCGAAAGAGAAGAGATAGACTCTTTCAGAAAAATAGATCCATTACCTTTCTAATATAGCCTGTATTCATATTTTGTCATTAGATCAGTACTAGAATGAAGAATTCTCCCTATATAACTATTTATACAATTCAACTAAGTAACCATATGCTATTTTTTTCCACATGATCATGCCATTTTTCAGTACATTCTATGGACAATGTGCAATTAATTAGCCTGTTTTAAAACTTTACCTTATCATTATGTATATATCTTCACCTTCTTTACAGTAAAAATACTGCCTTATATTGCTCTAGATTCTCTTATATTGCTCTCCACAATACTACTTGAGAACTTAATATTAATGAGCATGTGAGGTGTTTTTTATTATATTCATTTTCCACATAGAGAATGAAATCACTCTAGAGCATCATCATTATTCATATCACAGTTCTCATTTATTCCAGTGTTAGTTGTGAGTGCTGAACACTTGCATGAGGGCATGGGAAGAGGTTTAATGTACCGTATCTTAAAGTTGCTATCTGCTCAGAACAGCTCTATTTTTACTTCCTGTGGTCCCTGACCAGTTCTGCCTGCCTCTACCTGCCTGACTCATATAGCTGTGAGTGGGCAGGGAAGATGAGTGTGCGCGTGCGCATGTGTGTGTATGTATGTATGTTCACTGAGGAGAAAGGAAAATTCCAGCTGCCTGGCCTGTCATAGGAAATTTATAGCAGAAGAATGAATATATGAGTATCTCATTCCCCAGGGTTTTGGCATGGCATCCAGCAGTGGAGTTCTAGGGACAATAACCTCCGTTTCAAAGGCTCAACTAATCACTAAAGCAGAATGATGTACTTCTATTAAAAATGAATTCTGATGGAGAAAAGAGGAAAAATAAGTGATCTCTAGTTAAATTCTCTATATCACAAACATACAAAAAGGAACTAAGCTAGATTCCAGAGATATAGGCATTTCAGGATTTTTCACTGATGACTGTTTGTTTTGTAAACTGTTTTAACATAGATGATCTGTCTGTGATATTTCTCAGGCTTTTAAAAAAGAAGCCATAAAGCCCAGAAATTCTATTGAACACTGTAACAATGTTTGTGATGGCATGGTTCATAAAATGATTAGACTCTGTAATCTCAAACTACACACTTGTGTCATTTGAACTAACAACCTAATTGATATTGCCAATGGGTTTTCTTTTTTTGCATGGACAAGTCAGAGCAGATAGGCATTATTAGAGCATATCTAACAGAGACACGTGTTACTAGGGATGTTGGTTGACTGTAGAGGAACATTTAACCTTATAGGCTAAAACTGTATTTTATAACCTGGACAATAGAGAATTCTAACCATTTTGCCTCTCTTTGATACAACTATACCAATCTTCTTTCTACTCTTGTCTCAGTGCTAGGCTTCTCAATGAACTTTCATGCTTGAGCTAACTTTTAAACCAAGGTTTTTTTTATGGTTTAACTTTCATACTATTTTCTGCTCCTGTTGAGTCATGTCCCATCTATCTCCAAAGCCTCTAACCTCATATAACTTGTTTCTTCATATTCCAAAAGCTCTTATTTTGTTATCTTTACATTATAGACTTAGTATAAAAGGATCACAGGGGGAAGTTCAACACTGAAAATTTCCAGTTTGACAGATTTTTACAGATTAAAATCTAACCCATCCAAAGTTCTAGTTCTGATGTCTGACACTATATAGACTGAAGCAAGAAAAAATGTACTTTTGAGGAAACTCTTAATAAACTTCATTATTTGCAGTCCTCAATATGTAGAATGCAAATAGAAATTTCTTGACTTTTCTCTCAAACTTAAGAAAAATCTACTGAGCAAATGAAAGATCTAAGTTTCTGGAACAAAATGTAATTATATTAGTCGAGTAAATAAAAGAAACAAAAATTTCTAAAAAGAAATTAGTGCTTTTTTCCAAAGCACTTTTTATTTTTTCCTCTTTTGAGCCTAAGTATTATTTTATTTATTTTATTTTTTATTTATTTCATTTCATTTCACTTCATTTCATTTTTTTTTTCTGAAAACATGAATAAAGACAGAATATAAGAATAGTATAAATAGGATTCAGACCTCCAGAACTGAAAATCTGAACAGAGACAACATCTAAAAGGAAATCAAAACAAAACAAAACAAAAGATTATAGACAATTGAAAGATATTGGCATAGGAGATTTCATATACATATAGTACAATAATAAATGAAGCACCTGTACATGTCAACTAAGGCTGATTTATATGTAACGATTTTCACAAACTTACAGAACAGAAAACAGAAAATCTTTATTTTATTAACCCTTACATACAACACCCCTAAAATGCACACTGTCAAATTTATTTTATGTTCATGGTTGCAACTAAACATATCATCTTTTCAAAAGTCTTTAAGGTGCCTCTAACGCACCTGAAGCTTCAGCAGCTTACTCTCCAAAGGGATTTTTGGGAAGAGGTCCCTGGTCTATCTCTTCCTGACCATGTCTGCTGCAATGAGGACATTTGGCAGCCGGCCTAAACTGAGAGTAGTTCTGGCACAGAAGCAACATCAGGATCAGTGAGTTACAGCTGTATATTTTAGCAAACCATTAAGTAATTCTGATGTGAAATATTGCTCATAAAGAGCCAGTTCAGCTCTTACTGAAGTTAGCAAGAGTCTTACATGGATTTCAATGATCTTCATATAAAGCCAGTAGGAAGTAAAATCTTCTTTCTTCCATATAAGAGCAAGATTACAAAATGCTGAGAGTAATGATTGTTTATGTAGGTCATTGTCAGATCTATGAATTTTGTTTTACATATAATGTATCAGACTAACCCTAAGGAAAAGTAATTTGTGATGGAAAACAGAGATGATTAATTCTAACTCCTGAGGTTCTTATTCTGACCATCTGGATGTGACTAACTCTTACATTTCAATGGGTCTTTATCAGACAGAGACAAACTTAGAACCAAATTTTGCCTTAGATCTTTACTCACAATGTCTAGTAACTTAAATGAAAATTGATCTGACTTAACTAAGGCAGAATTTTGTCTTCATTATTTTGAATTTTAATATGATACATACATATATCCTAGAGGTGGTATGTTATTTTTTCCTATATTATGTTTGCTTGCCAGTTACTTTTAATGCCTATAGAATAAATATATACTCCTAGAAGCTAAATAAATAAATAGAAACATTTTTCACTACATACTCTACTGTATACTCTATGTCCTACATACTCTATTGTAAAATATCATGTAAGAAAGTCTCAGTTAAGCTGTTAGAACTTGGGAGTCTTAATATAATTAATAATAATTCCCTTAAGAATAAGTTAAAACACACCTCAAATGAATATTAGAGCAGTAGTTATAAATCACACAGAAATATCTCTGTTGCAGTTCCCTAATTGATATGATACTAAGAGCAAACACACGGAAATAGCCTTTGTGGTTGCACTTGCTACTTCATAGCTGCTGCTTCAGAAAAACGCAGGCAGAGTACAAAATCTGTGCTGCAGTATGCTTTGTCTAGATTTCTCAAAATCAGAAATGACTCCCGATGTTTATCGATATCAGAATGCCCCCTGTATAGAACAATTAGCTACTTTAAAGTTAGGTAACTAGTGGCAATTTAGCTATGCTAAAGTATCATTCCTGATCTTGAGATGTACAAATCCCATGCATTTCTATGATATTTCTTGCATTCTAGGTCATCTAAAGTGACTCTATCTCTATATGTTTAGTTTAGGCACTTTCATTGCTTTCCTATGTTGAGATATCTATATTTAGTTGTGTACAATCTGGTTTAAAATGTTACTATGATTAAATTCTTTGCTCTGGCACTTACTCATTTTATTTTATACTTTATCACTAGAGATAAAGCTTTATTTTGATAAATGGAGCATTTCATCTCACAGGTTATAATTATATGAATGAACATTGAATTACTTATTGCAATATGCATCTCTTTCAGAAAAAACACTACTGCCAACTGCCAAGTAGCAACAGTGTTGTAGCAATCTTTCCTTGTTGAAAAGAAAGATTAATTTGTTTTGAAACATAACTAATTTCAGTATTTCATACTCATACTTTAAATATCCATATATACCAAGAGGCATTTAATTAGTGTGAATGCAAAGCATTCATTATACCTACATCCAGGGTAGTCCATTTAGTATTGTTTTAAGAGACATGGAGGACAAACAACATGAGTTTTTGAGCCCCTCCCTTTTAGCAGTGGGATGATTTTGGATGTATCTCATCTTATATTGGACAATGAGGTGGACTGAAAACTGGCTGGATGGCAGAGCTCAGAAAGTGGTGATAAATGGGTCCAAGTGTAGTTGGAGGCCTGTGACCAGTGGTGTCCCACAGGAGTAAGTACTGGGCCCGATGCTGTGTGACAGATATGCTCCTTTCCCAGCTCAACCTGACCTGTACTTTACATGCAGCCCTGTTCAGTTGCTAACCACCAGCGATTTGTCTAATCCTAGTAGGTGCCACCATTCTGATTTCTTCTCCCACTCAGACTCAATGTAACCATCCTGAAGGCTACATCCGACATGGAGATAAGGCTAATACATCAGCCAATGGTCCTCTGAAATGAAAGAATGACTATAAGTCAATCTTCTTATCCTATAAATAAATGGACAGCCCAAGAGCCCCCTGAGCTCTCCTGGCATGACATTGGGCTGCACATCAGGTTCTCCTCTTGAGCAGGGAAACATCTCAAGGTTACTCCTCGAAGTTGAGAGATGCCTTTCCATGACAGGTTTGTGGTAAATGAATATAGCACGCTTTGTTTCTTTACTTTGAAACTGTGCACAGAAACCCTTAGTCATAAACCGTTGACCAAGTCTGGGACTAAGATTGGATCCAGCTACATCCAGACTCCTCTCAGAAGGAGCTTGGAAAGCAAGGAGGTCCAATCTGAACCTCATGACTCAACGGGAGTGTATCCCAAGATAATCGTGTATTATCTTGAGCCTCCATGCAGCAAATAATAACTGACCTTGCCATAGAATCTTGTGAAATCATTGTCCATATTAATAAATCCTATTATTATTTTTTTTCATACAAGTGAAGTGCATTTTGTCACTCACCTCCTGACTCTCGCCACCATTTGTCCCATGACATGCTGTTCAACTTGTTCATGAATGATTTGTAAGAGGAGACAGAGTGCACCTCGAGCAAGTTTGTGGATGATTTCAAGCTGTATGGAATGACCAGCAATCTAGAGGGCTACACTGCCATTCACAGTGTCCTGGACAGGTTGGAGAGATGGACAGAGGGGAACCTCTAGAGAGGGTCCAGCAGAGAGTGATAAAGATCATTAAGGGACTGGAGCATTTCTTGTGTGAGGAAAGACTTAGTGAGCAGGGCCTGAAGAGAAGGCTAAGAAGAAATTTGATCAATATGTATAAGTACGAGATGAGAAACTATGGAGGGAGGGGCCAAGCTCTTCTTGGTGGTGGCCAGTGACAGGACAAGGGGCAATGGATATGAGTTGAAACCCAGGAAGCATGTCAGGAAGTACTTCGTCACTGTGAGGGTGACAGAACCCTCGAATGAGCTGCAAGAGTAACTTGAGTGGACTTTAGTCTTTCTCTGGAGCTCTTCCAAACTCTCCTGGATGTGACCTTGTGCCATGTGCCGTAGAGCAGTAGGGCTGGACTAGATGATCTCTACAGGTCCCTTCCAATCTCAGCCATTCTGTGATTCCGTGATATTCTTCAGGAGCTTACAGTGATTAATCTTTCCATCTTTTTTCATGTCTATATATCATCAAGATTTCTTCACTGTCTCTATTTCAGATCTGGTTGTCCTGAAAGATTGCAGGTGATTGTGTGCTAGGGAATTGGTGGCCTGGTACCTGGTACAATCTTCATATTATGTCTACCTACATAAACAGAATCAGATAAGATTTATGTGCCTTTTCACTTCCTTTTCCTTCATTATTCACTTTACATTATCCTTTTTTTTCTAATCCAAGACAAACTGGAAAAAACATTTGCCATTCTTCCAAACATTTGGAAGAAATATGTGCCATTGTGAGCACAAGCAGAAAGAAATCTGATGAAGAATGGAAATGTTTATTTCTTTCACTTTTAAATAACATTTTTAATACTCTTCCTATGAGTTTTTCTAATACTCTTTCACTGACTTAATTATCAAAGACTACCTTCTTGGCCAATCATAACTTCACTTGATCTTGATCTAAGGTCTATTTACAGTACTTACAGTTGCAGTTGGCTGTGTCCTGAGATTAGCAGAATATTAGTCAATGCTACATAATTAATAGTAAGTTCTGTTCAATAAATCTCTGTTATGAGAAAGTCAGGTGTTCAAAGTAAAATGGAGGGGTGCAATAATCAGGCAGATATTTTTAATGAGTTTGTATTAATAAGAAGCTGATTTTCTACATATCCATCACTGAATATGCTTCATACAATATTAATCATTGAAATATAACCTCAAAAACAGCACAAGGTTGGTATCTTCTTTCTTGTATTCTGTTAAAAAGTGGATAAAAATATTTCATAACAGAAGTATTAAAATATGCTTCATATGATTCCATATGTATCCTTACAGGCTACAAGAAAGCTTAAGAACAGAGATGCCTGCAAGACCAATAAGAAAAATCTGGTTTGCACCATTGTTGCATCTTAATCTTGTAAATCAGGTTTGCAGAAAGCATTATCTCAGCGTAAACACACCAGTGTGACAAAATTAGTGGTAAAGCTTCTTATTTCCATTACGTCTTCAGTCACATCCTCTTTACTGCCAGAAATGATTTCCCTATTTACTGAGGACAGAATTAGTACTTGATTACTTACTGTAGGACACAGAATCATATGAAAGCAAAAACACTTAACTATCAACTGCAGAGCAACTAAAATAATGAAGTTCAAACTGTTGAAAATGTATTCAAAAAAAAAGGTTAATTTGCACAAAATATCTGCTGTGAATTGTGCTGTCTAGCATAGATATAACAAGGCAATCCAAATAGTTTCAAATTCAAGCAACATTTTTAGAATTGACTGTGATTTCACTTGATTAGAGAATGAAATATCTGTAGAGTTTTTAGTTACTTATTCAAACTCAACTCCAGATAAAATTTAAACTTAGTTCAAACACATCAATAATAAGCTTTGATATAATCTGATAGAGTAGTCGCCACAGCAAGATATGGTTAGATTTCTTTTCTTCCTTTTCTAATGTGTGAAATTCTGGCTATACTGGCTGGCCTGGCTATACTTGAAACTCTTACTAGTTTTAATAGTTTTAGTGTGTGTAGCGTATAATACAAATACAGTAGACTTTGAAAAGAACTGAATAGCTTCAGAGTCTTGCTTTCAGGCTTTACTCAATATACAATTTACATAGATTTCCAGGCCTTTAACAAAATATATTAAAGTTTGTAAGGAAAGTAAGCAGTTATGGGATAAACTGGAGTTTCTCGCATCACTGTTTAAAATAAATGAAATACTGTAACAGTACTCAAAAGATCAGTACTGAGAGGAAGTAGAAATCAGCGAGGAGTCTGTGCTAACATATTTGTTTTACCATACTACTTAAGTAACTTGGAAAAAGATGTAAGATGCTAAAAATTACTTAGTGTAATAAGGGCAGAAATAGACTAAATAAAATCAGAAGAAGCTTAACAAGATTGAATCCCTAGTTGGTTGTGAAGGAATCAGGGGAACAAACAAAATACGGAAATACACACACACAAATTCATATAATTGTTAAATTTGGCCAGTTTGCTTAAATGACAAATTCTAAACTGTTTTTTTATATAGAGAAGTGAGATGCTAGAATTATGACAGAGAACCCCAGGGAAATAGGATGAGCTTGATAGCAGTGAGAAGAAATTGGAGACCATTAGGAAAGAAATACAGAACTGAACAAAAAACACAGGGAATTTGTGGCTCACTCATTCCTTGAATCTTGCATATAGTGGCACTTCTCTCATCTCAAAAAGGATATATCACAATCAAAAAGATCAGAGAATGGCAACAAGAATTATCAAAGGTACAGGTTCATTTCTGTATGAATAATGATCATGTAAGTTAGGGCATATCACGTTGGAAAAGAAAGGAAAAGGACATATTGTAGAGGTCCACAAAACCATCTATGAACTGGAGAAGACAAAAAGGACTGACCACTCACTTTCTCACCAGAAGAATTAATGTCCAAAAATGATTATAGAATCATAGGTTAGAAGGGACCTTAGAGGTCATCTAGTCCAAACCCCCTGCTCATGCAGGGTCACCTAGAGCACGTGGCACAGGGCTGCATCCAAGCGGGTTTTAAAGATCTCCAGAGAAGGAGACTCACAACCTTTCTGGGCATCCTATTCCAATGCGCTGTCACCCTTACTATTAAGAAATGTTTTCTTAAGTTCCTGTGGAACTTCTGGTGCCTCAGCTTGTGGATGTTTCCTCCAGTCCTATTGCTGTCCACCACTGAAAAGAGGCCAGACTCCTCTTCCTCATTGCCTCCCTTGAGGTATTTAAAGACACTGATCAGGTCTCTCCTTCAGCCTTCTCTTCTTCAGGCTCAACAGGTCCAGCTCTCTCAGCTTTTGCTCGGAGAGCAGATCTTCCAGGCCCCTGATCATCCTCGTAGTGCTACTGTGATCTTAATTCTAACTTCAGATTCAAAAAGGTAAAAGATACAGTTCTTCATTCAACATATTAAAAAAGGGTGTAATTTTTTACTGAATACTTTTGTGGATGCAAAAAAAAACTTATATTGCTTTGATGGAAGTCTAGATTAGTACTAGGTATAAAACTGACACCTTTTGTGCAAGCAAAACAAATGAGATTTGTTGAATTTTCTATCTAATTTGGAAACAAATCCTATTAACCAGTGTAACAAATTTTCAATAAAGGCTATACTTGTCATAAATCAGATTAGTTAACTGAAAATTTTGAAAGTCTTAATTATCTGGGATGACTTTTATTTTTGTTTCTATCTCTAGATTGCAAACTTCTTTTTCAGAAATGTGTATAGTGTATTGAAAATACAAAGCAGGGCTCTATTTTAGTATTTACTTTGGCTTTCTAACAACATGCAGAAAACTTACAGCCTGGAATAAAGATGTTCTAAGGAAATAATATTAAAATTATAGCTCTTGAGAGTCTTGAATATTGCTCTCATGAAACCCATGTGTCTTATTTTTGTACTTTTTTTGGCGTTTTACTCCTTGGCAGAGAGAAAAATTACAACAGTAGCAGCAACTTTTGTGTAAAATCATACTTGTAAGGGAACAGTTGCTCAGTGGAGAATCATCTGGCAACCTTTTGAACTATATAAAACAGACAGAAGAAGGGAAAGCATGTTAGCTCTTTCTTCGAATAGAAATGCCGAGTTGAGTAAGGAAAAAAATACTCCTTTTCAATATCACAGAATCACAGAATCTATAAGGTTGGAAGGGACCTCTAGAGATCATCTGGTCCAACCTTCCTGCTCCAGAAGGCACACCTAGAGCAGGTGGCACAGGGCGGCATCCAGGCGGGTTTTGAAGACCTCCAGAGAAGGAGACTCCACAAC